>JAGPOW010000261.1:172555152-172571297 GCA_030014935.1 Caiman crocodilus
TTTAAACCTGAAAAGTTTGATTATAACAGCCCAACAAGTTTTCATTGCCAATGGACCTGAGGCAAGAGACCTGTATGCCCTTGCCATTTCACAAGGGCCAATATCTTTACAATCCAAAACTGCTTTCAACTCCTCTTTCTTTTTTCCTTTTTTTTTTTTTTTTAATAAAGCCGAGTAGTAAAAGAAAGAACTCCAGAAAATCCTCCCTCCTCCTTCAACCCTTCAGCCAAATATACATAGATAATTTATACGGCTGTAGATTTTCAAGTGCCTGCAGCCTTTTCCAATTTGTTTCCAATTTGTTGTTTAGAAACCACATCAGCAATATGAAGGATCTGAAATTCTGTTTTCAGCATCAGATACTCACAGTGAAATTATTCAGAAGTGATTGAATTGGTTGCATTTTGGTACTCATCATAGAAACATCAGTGGCTACAGATACCTTACCGGACTCACCTTCACTTTAATTATCAAACTTTGCTTTTCAAAAATGTTGTCATATCTCCTCTCATACCCCCACTTCCTTTGACTTCAGGTCTATGTTTCAAAGCTGTATTGCTTCCATTCATTATCTCTGCTGTTCACAAGTGATCAGCCATCAATCTTTCTCTTTTTAGTATTAAAAGAGGTTGCAATCTTTCCTATCCCTTCACTTCTACCATTTTTCAGACTTAAGAAAGAAAGATGGTAACCATACTTTTTAAAAAATGACCAGTGACTTTTGGGAACCTAACTTGCTACACCTGTGGCAGTGCACCTTTGGGTACCTGCCACTTTATGGGCTAGAAGCAGGCCGCTGGCAGGTGCTTGATTAAGGTGGCCATTTTCAAACTTGGGAAAGACAGGCAGAGGCAGCAGTGGGCTGCCAGCTGCTGAGGCAGTAACATCAGCTGGCAGAGCTATTGCTCCTGGACCTTCTTGAAGGTAAGGGAAGGAGCTATGGGGATGGCAGGAGGATCCTGGTCCTGGGCATGACCTAAAACTGCACCCTGCCAGGGAAGGGGGGTCTGGCAGGGCTGTCAGTAGTGGGACAGCCCCCAAGAAATACCAGACCAGGTACACCCCTGGTGAGAGGTGGGTAGGGGCTCCTTAACCCCAGCCCCCACCATCTGGTGGGTAGTAGTGAGAGTAGTGGAAGCAGTGTGGGCCAGGTATGCTAATAAGCACTTGAGCTTAGCAGGGGTGTAAGAACCTGGAGGCCCCAGAGTGGGGTAGTTTGTCATCCGTAGTTGGTTTGCACAGAGTAGGGTGCAACTGGGGCACCTGAAGGACTGTACTAGTGGGGTGCAGAGTAGGACTGCACCAGGGGTATACCGAGTAGGGCTGTATAGGTGGCTTGAAGGGCAGTCCATGGGCCAACCCCAAGTGTGCGTGCATGAAACCTGTTGCCCAGTGAGGGGCTAGGGGCAGAAGCACTCCAGCATCGGCACAAAGTGACGCCATGCAGAGTAGCTGAATTGGCGGGATCCGAAGTTGCTGCGTGATAGTGACAGAGAGAGTAGTTAAGCCCAAAGGCTCAAAGGGATTGCTCGAGGGGAGCAAGGGCAGTTGAGAGTGAGCCAGTGATGGGCAGTATGTTAGAGGCCTGTGTGACAGTGGGGCAGAGTGCAAGAGGCCCCTGTGAGAGGAAGGCAGCATGAGTGAGTGTGGGTGAATGAGGCCAACAAAGGACTGAGTTTGCTCCGGCCTCAGATGAGGGAGCAATAATAATCAGGATGCCATCTGCAAGGCATGGGCCATGATATAGGGGAGGCACGGAGCTATGGATAGCACCCCCTAGCATTAGGGTAGCGAGTGGGTAGATTTCTGCTTAATATATTATGATAACATTCAAGTCATGGCAGGAAAGTCAGGGTAAACTGCCCTAGTCAGGTGGGTGGGCTATCTTGAGACCTAGCCCTAGGAAGGCCCCCTGTCGCAACCTGTAAAGGGTTGCTTTTTAAAGAGTAAATGTGTGTATGCCTAGCCCTCTCTGGAAACTGAGGCACTCATAATTTCTACTTGCTTCTGAAGATCTTTGACCTGTGATCCTGATGGAATAAGGATGCATTTGATCCAACCCGCTTTTCTGCTGATTCAGCTACTTGTGCAGGCAACCTTCAGGAGGTGCTATTTCACTATCAGGGCGACTAGGATCTGGAACCAACTTCCAAGAGAAGTGGTGCTGGCTCCTACCCTGGGGGTATTTAAGAGGAGGCTGGATGAACACCTTGCTGGGGTCGTTTGACCCCACTACAGGGGGTCGGACTTGATGATCTGCTCAGGTCCCTTCCGACCCTACCAACTATGAAATCTCATAGCAATGCCAAGTTGATACTTACTGTGTTTACCCAAATCCAAGATGACTTTGAATTTAAGATAACCCACCCCGTATTTAGATTCTATACCTGGAGAATTTATGAATTTGTTTTAATTTTCCAGATACAGATCTAATTATTGGAAGGTTGTCTTAAATGTGTAGCCCTCCACCCCCACCCCTGCAGTGCGGAAAGCAGTGGCAGGAAGGCAAGTAGCAGGTAGGCAGACAATGAGGGGACAAGAGGTGTGGGAATGCAGTGGGCTGGACCCTTTCCCCCTGCTCTCCTGCATCTTGCCCCCTGTAGTCTGTTCTCCCTGGTGCCTCTGCCCCTTGGCATGTGCCCACTCTGTGGTGCATGTACCTTCCACTGCTTGCTCCCCATCACTTGCCCCTTCTGCTGCCTTCCCCCCCTACACCTTACTCCCTGCCATTTTCCCCCCTGGCACCTTCCCTTCCCTATGACTTGCCCCCCATGGTATTTGTGCCCATCCACCAGTTGCTGCCCCTCTCCCAGCTTGGCCTCCTCTGGTGCCTGCTCCCCTGAACTGCTGCTTAGTATCAGTTGCAGCTCTGGTCTTGCTACATCTGCTCTGGCCCTGGCCCTGGCCCCATACGCAGGTCCTGGTTGGAGCTGGGGCCAGAGATGCCACCATTGCCACTGCTGCTGCCTGACTAAAGGTGGGCCAGAGACACCTTGTGCTCTGTGGCTGGAGCCAGAGCTGGAGTCATGACATAGTAAGTGGTGGTGAGAGGGGAGAGGCAGTGGGGGAGTCGGAGAGTGGAAGGCAGAGGCAAGGAACAGAGGCTATGGCCCTGAGTCCAGGATGGGGCCATAGCAGCTGCCTGCTCTCCCTGCCTTGTACTTGAATTGAAGCTGAGGGGCTTTTTCCCCTCTCCCCCCATGCTGAATGAGGGGAAAAACTAGTATTTGAGTAACTACAGTATTTCAAGAGAGTGTTTTGGGAGAAGCAGTGTTTGTGTGTGGTTCTGGCCTTTCTCCAGGCAAGGTGACTTTTCAACTTTTGTGGAAGTTTTGTCATAGAAAGAAATGAAAGATTAAGCACATAATCATTACTAGCAGTGGGCAGCTAGGAACACAAATTGAAGCGGTATATATGATGTTCTTTCTACTCACAATCTGGTTTACCTTCCAGAACATGTATGGGCGGATTTCAATGGTGGCATTAAAAAGTATGTCTGAATTTCCTAATGATGGATTGGGTCCCGTAGCTCTTGTCCAGTCCTGGAAGCAAATACTCCTGTTGAGATGGTACGGTTACATGATCCCTGGTGCTTCCTTAGGAAGAAGCAGCAGGGTGTAATTTAGGACAGCCATGAGACTGCAGTTAGCAATGATGGCAATTGTCCTTTGGATCAGGGAGATAAGGTAATATAAACCCATTTTGTTCTTATTCTGAGACCCTGCACCGAATGCGGCTCTCCCAGGCTAGAGAATATTGGCCACGCTCTTTGCTTCCAGATCCTGTACCTTCCAGATTCAGGTTAAACTACTCAGATGTATGTTTCAGGGCTGTCTGACCCACCTGGTTGGTTATGTGTACATTATGTGTAGCAAGATGACTTTTGTGAAATGTGGAAAGTGGGGTTTGGCTTCTGCATTGGCTGTTCTCCAGCATCTCCACCTTTAGGATAATCATTCATAAACAAGACTTGATTTCATAATCTGTGAGTTCATCTGAAATAATATTCATTCCATTAAATTGCATGGTCAGAGCTTTACCATGGGATTTTCTGGAAATGGCACACCGAGCACTACTGTAACCCTAGAGTTTAAAGTAGGCCTACAGGACAGACATCACTGAGTATTATTCTTTGGCCTGTTGCATTTATTTTGATATGTCTCTGTTACTGCTCATACATACTAACGAAGAGCTAGTGTGGTCTGAGTTTTGGTGTCAGGACCAAAGCTTTTCTAGTTTAAAAGCCTGTCTTTAGCTGAAGTATTGTCAATGGAAGATTCATTCTTCCTGCTTAAATATAAACTAACAAAATGGAAAGTACAAGCAACTTGTAAGTTAAGCAGAAAAATAAATGCTTTCATAACTGATTTAGTCGACCACAAAATTATACAGAAAGAAAAGAGTAAATAAGAAGCTGATGTTTCAAGTTCCTTTTTGCCCGTCACTACTAACAGTCCTAAGGTTAGCTGAATATTGTAAGGCTCTGTTCCAAAAAAGAAGGAGCTTAAATGCAATGGTCCAAATTTATATCCCGAGGTAAATCTAAGCAGTTCTATTGATATCATTCAGTTTGCACACGTTCAGGTTCTTCTGAAGCCTATTAACATAACAAGGTAGAAACTATTAGTGTAGAGCTCATGTAGTGCTATTAGTGTAGTGGAAATCATATCCAGTAGCTATTGGGCGTGTATACATGTGATGCTAGGTTCCCGTAGCAATGCGCTAAAGTCACATAGTGTCCGAGGGTAAAAACCATGATGCTGCAGCTATGTTGCCATAGTGATACACTCCCTCAGTACAGTGCATCGCTACGGTGACTTAGCAGCCAAAACTAACCATGCACCATGTGCATAGGGCAGTACAGGCTGTTACTGCACCATCATTTCATACTTCCACAGGGAAGTATGACATGATGGCACAGTAACAACGGTGTCATAAGGACACGTGTAGGTGCACCTACTGTAGACTTAGCAGCCATTGTTTAGGTCTGAGCATATTTAGGAGAATAAGGGCTTGTCTAGATGCAAAAGATACACTGCTTTAACTGTATTGGTATAGTTATGGTGGTACAAACTTTCTTCTCTATACAGTGGCTGTGTTTACACAAGACTCTGACTGTGCAGTTGTTGCTTGTTTATAGTACTTGTTTTATACTATAATATGTATATAAACAAGTAGTAAATGACTGTCCTGTAACCTGTGCCACTGTGCAGTAGCGCCAATGAATGGCTTTTTGGTGACATTGACTGCACAGTAGCCTAGGACTCGTGTAGATGCAGCCAGTGTGGAGGTAGATACATCAGTGTAAAATGTAAAGATGCTGTATTGCCATACAGGGTAGGGAAATAGGTTATATCAGTATAAGACACTTTTATGTTGGCATAACTATATTCATACAAGTGAATACTATGTACTGGTTTAACTTTTCCATAACAATTCTGCAACCCTTACTGAAATAGGTATGCTGGTACAAAACTTTGGCGTGTATAACACACACAAATAGGTCCTTCTCACTATGCACCTTATGCAAACTTAAATCATGTCTAATCATACTTTGATTGCCTTAGTAATTCTCACCATGTAATCTTCCTTCCCCAACCTCTCTCTCTCAACATATATGCATTCAGTACCTCCAAATTTGGTCATTTGTGTCTAAAAGCCTGAGCTAAATGTGGTTGGTACCGGTGCTGTGGTTTCAGTAAGTAGCATGGGTTTTTTTTCATTGATACAGCCCTTAGAATGGATACGGTTATATTTGCATAGTTTATTTCCCTTCCCATTTGGGAATAACTGTTCTAGTATATAGCCCCAGTAAACTGGTAGAATACTATTCATGCTAGGGGGCTTGCACAGTCTTAACTCTCTCAGTTAATTTAAAGTGGTATAGCTTGTGTCTGTAGCCTGGTGTGACTTGCATCAGAGGGAAAAGCACAGCAAGAAAAGCAGCTAACAATCAAGTAATGAAAAGATGTCAATTAAGGTAGTCCGGATCCTATAGTACTTAAATCTATAAGAGTAACAAGGGGGACCTAAGCAAGCCCTCTTAGTCTCTCATTACATCTTTTTACTGGCTTTCTGCCTCTTTGCTATGCAACCACAACAATCATAGAGTCCCTTCCACACTGTTAGTGTGGGAATAATTAAGTTCATTGTGCCCTTCATGTTTCTGCTTATTTAACACGATTGTGTCCCTACATGGTCAAACCATTGAGATGGCTATTCCAGAACTGGTAAGAACCTAAGCACCAAATCCTGCTCTTCTTACTTATGTGAGCTATCCGATTAATTTCAGTGAGTTTACTCACGTTACATGAGTATAGCACACAGGAAATTATCCAAGTTGGGCATGGTTTCTCAGGAATACTCTTAACTCCATTTGGCTTTTTCCCTTTTCAGACTAAAGTGCTAATAAAATAATTGTAACACACATAGCTCAGCATAGTTTTTCCATAACTACTAGATGAACCATGAAAAAAAATATTGAGGAATATGCCGCTGTTTCTAAGCAATTGGATCTGGTTTCTTAACCCAAGTAGTAGGGGATCACTTCTAAAGATCTAAAATTCCTGTTTTCAGTCCTTTCAGATGATCAAGTTGAGGTGATGTTAAATAATAACTTTTAGTATGTATCCTGTTCATAGGAACCTTCCTGATACCCAAGTAGTACCAGTAGTCCTAATTCCATCTTCTGGTACATATCTGAGGAGTCCTATGGTGTGTTTCCACTGTAGTTACAGAAATGAATGTAGTATCAATACCTGAGCTAGCTTTAAACTTAGAGCTCACATTCTGGTAGCGGCCTGACTGTGACAGCGTAGAGTTCAGGGTAGGCTGATTTCCCTGCTGAGTTTCTTCTGTGACTTCCTTGTAGGCATACCCCAGGACAGTTTGCTGAAATGTATAGTTTTGATGTAATCACCTAAAATTCTTTTTTGAACACCGTTCTTACATGTTTTTTAACAGCCTGTAATAAAGTGACCATCCACTACTTTTGCACAGTAAGGGCAGAATCTTATTTCACTTTACATGCCCAAATGACATTTATCCATTTGTGTAAGTGAAAGCACGGCCCTGAGAACATGCACGCCAATTATGCAGTTTCATCTTATTATGGTAAGTTTCCTCCGTCCTTATATTGGCAATCATTGATACAAATGTTGGCAGGAAAGGAATTGTCTTTCAAGCCCATGCTGTATTTTACAGTCCTCTTTAGCCTGACATAATGTACAATTTAAACTGCATAACATTTCTTAGTGTGTTGAGGAAGACTTTCAGATTTTATTAATCTGGTGTATAGAAATTGATTTTCCAGCTGGATGCAGCCACTTGGCAAATCATGCACAAACTACATGTGAGCAAAATTACACAGCCTAATAGTGCTTTTGAATTATTTTATATGCAACCTACAGTTGCAGAAGTATACAGCAATTTCCCAACACTTTGTTTAAATTGAGCTTTACTCCCTCACTTCAGGGATTACTGCAGACAAATAAATATTTTAGTAAAAGAAAATGCATGCTGCATGTTTCATTATAGATGAACCTCACTAATTTGCATTGACTAGGACAGATGATTGGTGCTATTTTGTGTGAGTAAAGGCTGCAAATGTGAGGCAGAATAGAAGGTTTACTCACAAGCAGTAGAATAGTGCCAGGTTGTGGCACTTTCCATATCCAAAGATGTCACAGGAAGTGGTATCATAGCAGGAAGTGATGTCATGTGACCTTTGACACCAATGAAGTTGCACGGTTGACATGGTGCTGGTTGGCATGGCATGCATGCCTGGGTTGACATGGTGCTGCAGGAGCCGCTTGGTTACAACCCGGTTGACCCGTTGCTGGAAAAGCCGCAGGGCCAGGCTGGGGTTAACCTGGGGCCCGCTAATGCTGAGCAGGGTAGAGCATGTTGGCATGCTCTGTGCTTTCACAGGCATGTCGAACAATTCTGTTAGGCTCCTGCTGAGTTGTATCTCACTCCTAGAGTAGTCCTTTCTGTGCATCACCCTTATGTAAAAAAGGTGCTCCTCATTTTGCCCCAAGATTGAAGAATTGATCCCTAAAATTCAAACCTCTTGGATAACTGAAGAGGAGTGGGGAAAAGGATGGTGTGGAATACAGTTGAATATCTGGCCTTGCAATTTAAAATGTTAGGAAATGTTACATCACAATCCTCCATCATCCCAAGGTGCTTTGCTTCCAGCTTCCCTTCTCTTTCCCCTTCCCCCTTCCCTCCCAAAAGACAGTGTGCTGCTTGCTGTTCCAGCCAAGTAGGGAGCAGAACATGCCCTCTTCAAAATCCTATGTTGTGCTGGAGGGAGACGTAGGCTGATTCTGAACAGTGTGGGTCGGCCAGCCAGGTCTGCCTTGGGCAGACTGAGGGAGTCTGTGCAGTACAATGGGACGTGTGCGTAGGGCCCCTTGGCTCTGCAGCATCAGTCCTGCAAGCTCTCTGCTCTTCCAGGGCTCAGCAGATGTTTGAATGTTTGTTCTATCCTCTCCAGGGAAGTTTTTCTACCAGGACAACAAACCTGGGAGAATTCTTCTACATATTTGAGTGCGTGTATGTAGCCAATGATCCCAAGTCATTATTGCCAAAGGTGAACACCCCTCGCCATGACTTCTAGAAGAGCATTAGTTCATCATTCTTTGGAGGCATCTGATAAACAGTTGTAGTATAAGTTGGATGTTCACAGAACACACAGACTTATGTTAAGTCCACTGACTCAAGAAGACTGAGATTTAGTTTGTCTCCTTTCATCTGAACTACCAAGGGCTTTAGTATCCAAGCTATCTTTAGCCAGATGGTTCAATGTATGTATCACAGATGCATACAGACTGTACCTGACACTCCACAGGGTCTGTGGTGACTCTGGTCAGAAAGAATTTGCATGTTCAGTGAGGAGACCAATAGCGCAAGAACATGGGCTTTAATAGACATTTTTGGTGGATTTTCCGTCCTTTGCAGAAGGCTTCTTTGGGCAGGAGGGTGCCAGATTTAGTGATCCTGAAATAGATTTTCATTTGGGCAGTTCCTTTCCAGGGACTTCTTTCAAGCTCATTTTATTTCTTTGTTCCTCCCTGCTACTGTTAAGTATTGAATATTTGCCATATATCAGAACTACAGGAGGTATTGGGTTGCAGACTAGGACATTTCTTACTCAATTTCTTTTTTGCTAGCTGCCTCTCCCAGAATTGTATCCCCCCTTGCTGGCTTCTTAGCCAAGGAACAACATTTAATTTTTATGTCTACTGTTTGTGAGCCAGTTACCCTATTGTACTGTTTATAAGTTCTCATCGAAGTTATTGTTACTGTAAAAATCCTAAGTATTTTTATAGGCTTTGCAATGAATGCATGAATGAATGTGAAATGGGACCTAACCACCATAGGCTGCATTTCAGTATTAAACTGCCCCTAGAAACTGCAAGTGAAGGGAATGGTTCATATGTATCAATCACATGAAACCCTGTTAGTGGAAATGATAAGGTACGAATATTCCTATTTTCCCCTTTTGTATGGAGAGACTATTTGTCTCTCATTTTCTGTCTGATCCTACATCACTGCTGATATCAGAATCACCTTTTGAGCCACCAAGTATCATGGAAAACAAGAGGAAAAAGCCATATAACTTACATGATTATAGGCAACAGTTACTCCAACAAATTACATAAATCAACCTGCTTTTCTATTTGCAAGTCACTCACAGACAGACCCTGACTTCTGCAAATAAATTTCTCTGTATCAACTAGTTTCAAGAATTTTCAGCTATTGACTTTTTTGCAAACTATCTGTTCCATCTGTTTGTAGTTTGTTCTTTGTCGTGAGCATTTGTTGCATAAATTCCATGAGGTCTGATTCCCAGTTGTAGTAAACCAACACAGGAGACTGGAAGCCAGACCAGCTAAAGATCTAGCCTATAGTTTTGTTTCTATTGTCTGACTGGATGACTGAAATTTTTGAGAAGGAATGAATGTTGAATAGCAAATAGAGAAAGCAAATGAATATTTCTGTTTGTGAGTGAATACCTTTGCTTGTATGCAAAGGAAGAGCAATTATTTCTCAAATAAAACTGTTCATTGAAATGCTTGTGACTACGGAGGGCAGGAGCATAGGAAGATTGGAGAGCCAGTGCCAATTTGAACAAATGCCTGTGACTGTTGGATGATATCCCAGCACTAATTGAAGTCAATAGCAAAATTTGCCTTGACTTCAGTGAGGCTCAGATTGAATCCACTCTTATTGCAGTAGTTATCAGCCATCTGCATACGCATGCTAAGAGGAGGTATTGCAATATCTGTCACCTCTCTGAGTATGCTTGCTTAAGAGGAGGTACATGTTGAATGAACGCGTCTTGTCCAAAACTGGTGTAAATAAAGCTTAGTTCAGCTGTAGTCACAGGCAGATGATAAAGTACCACATGTGCAAATATGTGTGCACAGTAGCAGCCTGTTTCACTTCTGGCAAAGAGCAAATAAAGTTTGAACAGTGAGAGCAATCTCAGTGTATCTGTGTAGCATGAGACTGTACGTCTTTGTTACCCTGCACAAATGAAAGAGAGCCATAGGCCTGAGAAGGCCTAACATGAAGTTAACTGTTGGCTGAAAACATGCATATGGAATCATTAAAGGCCACATCCGCCAGTTTTGCAGCTGTCTGTTTTCCTGTTTCCCTACTCCCCCGCCCCATGTCAAGGTGCATCGTGCCCGCCTTGCACTGCTGAGAGATGCTGACAATCTGGTATAGATCAAGACTAACACTGAGAAAGGAAAAACTCGACTTTGACTAATGCCTGATTAAATCATATGTTTGGGATCTCCTGGGTCACGAACTGTGAGAACTTTTCATGAAAATTATGAGCCATAACTCAAAGAGACAGCTTTGTGACAGTTGCACAGCTGTACTAGGCATGCAAGTTGCTCTTTTATACTTAAGATTGATTTACTGTAAAAAATCAATCTCAGATTTGCAGTTAGGACTGAACTTATACTCCACAACTCCCTTCCCACATACACAGTAGCTTTTCTAACTTGAGGGGGAAGAAGGGAAAAAACATGCAGTCGTGAATTTGGAGCCATACTGTAGAACTGCACCCGTTGCACCCTTTTGTGGGAAGAAACTAATTTTTCACTTACACTTGAACCAGGCAACTCTGGCTCCTGAACGGAGCAAGTCTACAGCTTGCATTAGTGCTTTGATGTTTTCTGACCCCTAGAGGGTGCTAACAGCACAATGTAAGGAGATTTTAGTCCGCACCGCTGAACTTCTTAGAACAGAATTGACTTTATATCATTCATCTCAGATCTTTACCCTATCTTTACCCTATATTGTTCCCTAAAACTTCCTTCAACTGGATGGATAGTCAGCATTGTTTTCAGATTACTTGTCAACTTCATGACTAATACCCAACTGAGAAAGGGATCATCAAGCTCTGCTTCATGCTACATTCTGGATAGATCATTGTATTTAGGGGAAGGATGATGTTTCCAGATGGGGACCTCTTTCCTGGGGCAAATTTAAGAGAGACAAACTCCAGTAGCTAACTGTGGCAGTGAATATCATGGGGAAAATGGACTCTCAAAGCTGACAGGCCTGTGCAGTTAGACGCTCACAGCATGTTCAGGCTTATAAAGTTAAAACACTCTGAGAATATAAGGGAGAGGAGACTGGGAGGTGACTTCCGCTATTGCTAATATTAAGGATGATTGTTGTCCTGATAAAGGGAAGGGTTGTTTAGAGTTGAAACTTCTACATTCAGGTGGTTTGCTAGTCCCATCGGATCCTGTCCTTCAGAAATGGTATCTCAGGGTTTTCTTCTGAAGGAAACTTTAAATAAAGAAGTAATGAAACGAGGAGAACAAAGACATGGGAAATGCTTCATTTCTCCCATGCTGATCATAGAGCTAAAAAAGAAACCAAAGAAATGAGCAAGCCCTTGCTAATCCCTTTCTGCCCAAAATCTGTGTTAGAAAACATTTCGTTCTCAAAGCTTCGCTATTAAGCTACTTACCTGCCTTCACTGAATTGATATGATACATTGATTCTATTATGGCAGAGATTGCAAAAAGTGCAAATACATGAAATATAGGTCCCTAAAGAGCAGATCTCTCGCTCAAAAAGGATTCTTCCAGGCTAGCAGCAGAAAGCATGCTAGCAAATATGCTAAATAAAAGCAGATACCAATCATAAACAATTACATACGTGCTTAAAAATTCTCCTTTGGACATCTTTACATTTGCTGTTAGAAGTCACCTTATGAATATCAGCAGATGAATTATTCTATATGGGTATGGAGTTGGAAAAGCAAAGGACATCTCACTTTTTGCTTTAACCTTGGGGAATATAAAAGATCTGGCTCTTGCATCTCTTTGAAAACACAATCACTGCAGGAAAAAAGCCTATATTCATTGGATGGATTCTGAATACATCTAAATAATAGGCATATCAATGAAATGCCAGCCTTTGGCTGCACGATAGCTAGTGTATAAATCATGCACATACTGGATATATTGGATTTACACCCAAGTACAAATTTAGCTGTTCTGTGAAGTTTGTATGGACAAACTAAAGCAGGTTGACTAAGAATTATATCTCTATATTCCAATCATGAGAGTAGAGGTGAACAGACGATGTTAAATCCACAGTGAAAATTAAGCATCTTTTTTGATGAGCACATCAGCTAAACTTGCTGACTAGAAGAGACTGCCTGTTTATCTCTGTTTGTTTGTCCCGATGAAATAGAAACAAATGGTCCGTGCACATCCCACTATTCTTTTTAAATATGTATTAATTAAATCCTCTTTTTAAGGATACTGAATCCTTTGCAAAACAAGCTTGATTTCTGTGAATGCATTAATTATTCCTAAATCTTTGCTGCATAGTTTTAATTTATAATTTTAGTCTGTGGGTTGCCTGTGAAGATTTTCTTTTAAATATTCGTTAAATTGTGCGATTGGGTGTCTAGGATGTGTTGTTGTTTTTGGCTACAGATTGAGTGACTCAGACTTTTTAAGCGGCAGAATGATAATTGGCAAATAACGAATTTTCAATACAAATTAATCATCCGGACATTTGTGGAAAATTCAGGATGCTCGAGGATTTCCACAAGTACCTGGTGCCTATATGAGTACTCTCAAATAATGAATAGCATAACTCACAGCCAACTGGAACTTGGCACCCTTAGTTGCAAAAATATTTGTGAATAAGGGTTTATGTCTGTTTATTTTTACTATTCAGCTAGCACAAGTGCTATCACTTCCTTGCTCACATGATTAATTCAGTGTTGCCAACTCTTGTGATTTTTATCGTGAGTCTCAAGATATTTGATTTATTTTTTTCAAAGCCCCAGCTTCTGGAGGCATTTAATTAGGTGAGAATCTCAGTTTTCATTTTTATAAAAGTAAGTTTCTAGTCCTCGTGATTGCAAAGAAAAGCTTGAAAATGTGACCCAAGGGCACACTAAAGCCTCAAAAACCAAAAGGAAAATGAAAAGAACCCAAGATGTATTATAACTTTTTTGGTTTTTATATCCCATGATTTTTCCTAATTGTTTAGGTCTTGCTTCATAGTTTTTGAAACTCTTGTGGTTGAGAATACTTTAACCACTAATATTTTTCTCCTAATCTTTTTCCTAAAATCCAAAACACTGATGTTGTTTTTTTTGAACACATTTTTTACTTCATGATATGTTGTTCAAGGGTCAAATTCCTCAGTTCCCAAGTGCAACAAAATTTATTACTTATTGCCCTGTTACAATTGGAAACCAACAGCATGAACAAAGATGGATAAACAAACTCCATGTTTATGAGCAGTAGACAGTAAAGATTTGGATGATGATACTTGCATATGTACGTATACATATATGCAAACTTCATCATACACATATGTGCATATGTGATAGCAACATATAAGTCAGTCTTTTTGTAAATGAAACTAGATACTCAAGATATTCATATAGAACAATACTCTTTGCAGTTTTACCATTTTACTTGGTCCACAAATCAATCGTGAACCAATCCCAATGCCTGTGAATATGCTTGTTGTTCATGTATGCTTATGATAGGATAGATATAAATAATATTTACAGCAAATAATTTAGAACCTCTGGATTGTTCATGCTGTCCAATTTGGGTTTCTTAAAGCTGGACAAAAAATATTATCTTCTAATTATTGGGCAAGTTCATCTTTAAGAAAAAAGTCTGAAATTTAAAAAAGTGTTTTAAATGTCCTCTGAACTAGAAATTCTGAAAAAAAATTCATTTGGGGAACTCTAACAGGTGCTGTTAGCACCAGAGGATCTGAACTGCCCAGCGGCCTGGGATCCTAGGGTACGTGGCTATGTGTAGCATTTGGGTTCTCAGCACTTTCAAGTACAGCTGACCTTTGGTTCAAATGCAGACTCCTAAGACTTGCAGTTTCCTGGATCCTTGGCAGAGACCCTGAAAACCCTGCCCTTGGACCATCAGCCCTGAAACCTGTGCCTGAAAGGTCCGTCCTGGAGCTGACAGTGATGAAGCGCCGGGCTCTTCGCCCAGGAGCGCCTGGTGGATTTGTTCTGGAGCTTTGGGTTCTAGATGCATGCCGTTTCAAAACCAAACCAGTTCTCTAGGCATCCAGAGGGAGTTTCACCTGGACTCGGTGAAAACATTTGGAATCCATTCCGACAGATGTTTTGGGCTCAACAAATTGGCGTTTTCCAACCACATTTGAATTTTATCAGGAAATTTCCAACAAGTGCTAGCCTTCCTTTTCCGAAGTCTTGATCTAGAGTTTCTTTAAATCAGCTGAAGGACTTGCACTGAGCTGACTAACTGAAGCCTTTTGCTAATGGAAACATGACTGAAATTGTTCATTTAAACAAACAGATATTTAAGATGGAAGCAACAGCAATGGGAGAGCCATCAGAGAACTCCATATTGCACTGAAAGCGCAGGCATGAAAGCCGGCTATGAAAACAAGATGCACATATTTGAAAAAGAAAGAAATGTTGGTGTTATGCTTGCTGAGAGTGCCTTTTAGCTTCTCTTTACCAACTACCTTTTCTGTTCATGCTTTTCTGAGTATGGCAGAAGCTAGTTTCTTCCAGGTCATACCTTTTGTTTTGCAGTTAAACAAAATCTGGACACCTGAGAGAGAAACTGGCTTCACAGCACTGGGCACAATGGCAGCTCTGCCCCTTTTGTGCAAATTGCATCTTTTTCCTGTGTGTACCATGTCTACTGTTGGCATATTTTCTTTTGCTCCTTTCCAGAACCCAAGGAAGGCTGAACAATTAGGCTTGAAGTGGGAAGCAGCTCTTTTTGCAGGGAAATATATAAATAAATATCTAAAAACCTAAGTGAGGGAGCAAGCAAGAAAGAGGAAATAGATTAAAAATAGAACAGGAGGAATAATAGACATCAAAGGAGGAGAGCCCAATCATGGTGCAAAGCTTTCCTCTCTTGCTGAGCAAGTGATGCTTGTTCTGAGCTAATCACACAGCAGAATAGATGGTTAAGTAAGATGCAGAAGCAACAAGCAACCATCAAATACACTTCATTATAATCTCCTGATGATAAGAGCAAATTGCCACACAATTAATACTTGCATTTGAACTGAAGAAACATTCTTAACAAGAAAAAAAAAAAAAAAAAAGACACAAATTTGGATCCATTGATCTATGACCCATATTTTCGCTCCAAATTAGAAATGCTGGGCACCTTCAGACAAATGGTATTGATGGAATGATGCTGTGAACATGCTCTTTTTTAGGTGGTGCTTTCTGCACCAGTCACTAGGCTAATTAAGAGATCCTGGTTATCTCTGCTTAAAAATCCCAAATTCTCTTATTAAATCCCCCAAATCTGTGTTTTTATGCATTTAAAATGAAATGCCACTATATATCTTGGTATCAGTTAAACACAATGTTTTATTGAGATATTTACAATTTGGAAGTCTACCAGTACCTGCAAGCTGGAACTCTGCCAACCTGCAGACAGCTGTTTGCAAAAGGAGAAAACCATATCTTCCCGCTTCAAAGGGGGAAATCCGCATTTTTCTTCATTCAAGGGGAAAGCCGTAGTTTTCTCCTTTTAAATGGGATAAGCTGCATCCTCCCATGGGAAACAGAAAACCCAAATCCCTGTTGATAATACAGATGGCCTTGTATTTAC
>JAGPOW010000261.1:172581208-172618394 GCA_030014935.1 Caiman crocodilus
TACTGCTGTTTTAAACTGCTGTCATCAGGTATATCTATAACATTTGAATTCACTGCGTGTTAGTTCCTGCAGAGCCTAAATGGAATTTTCTTAGGTGGAGTAGTGGCTGTGGGTTTACCTGAGGTTTTCTACTTAATGACACTTAGTATATTAAATACCCCTTTGAATTCTTCTGATGTATCAGAAGGATATAGATGTATATTCTTCTGTTCTCAGTGATGGCAGATGATAGAACAAGGAGCAATGGTCTCAAGTTGCAGCAAGGGAGGTTTAAGTTAGATATTAGGAAAAGCTTTAAAAGTTAAAGCAAGTAAAACCTGGAACAGGTTACCCAGAGATGTTATGGACTCTACATTGTTGGAGATTTTTAAGGCCTGGCTAGACAAAGCCTTGGCTGGGATGATGTTGGTGGGGGGACCCTGCTTTGAGTAGGGAGATGGACTGATGACTTCTTGAGGGCCTTTCTAACCCTAATTTTCTATGATTCTGCGCTCAGTGTTCGTTTAGATTTCACACCATTTGCACTGTATGCTGAATCAATCTTAGGGGCCTTGCTACATGTACTTTGAGCCACAGAAATGTTGATCGGATTAGTGCTAGCTTGGAGTTTAGAGCAGTCAAACCTAGCAGTCTAGAAATCTTCTCTGACTGCCCCCTATCTGCACAGCTGGGATTTGCCACTAGAGGTTAGATGAGCAGGGAGGTCCCTTCCAGCCATACTTCTCTGTGACTCTCTATGCTTCATCCACCTCTCGCCGGCCTTGGCAGTGGTGTTCTCGACTGCAGGGAGGGGAGGGAGACAGCAGGGTCCCTTGTGAGTGAGGCTGAAGACTCAGTGGGGGGCTTGCATGGGCACGTTCCAGCACCTACATGCTTTGAGCTCATGGTCACACATGTCCAGGTCCATTTCCTGGCCACAGACATCCTTCAGGCTGTCCCCTGCACCCTGGCAACTTTAGCCTGAGGGGGGCTTAGCTGGTCCCCTGCCTCACCCCTTCCCTTCTCCTCCACCCCGCTTGATGTCCCTGGACACGGAGTGAGTGAACAGACACCTCTGGGCCAAGGGGTCCTAGGAAGGTCGTGGTGGTGGCCAAGGTGGCAGCAGTAGGTATGGGACATAGCTGGGGGCTGTGACAGCAGTGGTGGTGGCAGTGGCTGGCACAGCCAGCTCCCTCGAACACTGGCTTCAGTCCCCAGCTGGGAGTGGAGTCTGGCTGCAGCCAGCTTCTGTGTCCACATGGACAGTGGCAGAGCCCCATGCATGCAGCCCAGATCTACCCGCAACTGCCTTGCCCTGGAGCAGTAGCTTCCCCAGCAGCAGGCTGCTTCCCACCCTGCATCAGCTGCCACTTTTGCCTAGCTTTGCTTTTGCATCAGCCTAGCTTTTGCTGGGCTGCATGTGGGTTGGGTACATGCATCAGGGCACTGCTGGAGCTGCAGGGCTGAAGCCTGGGGCTTGCTGGAGCCTGGCCAGGTCTGGGGTTAGCCACAATTTCCTCCAGTCCCCAGGGCTTGGCAGCAGGGTTTTGGGTGAGAGAGGGCAATATGCAGGGTCTAGCAATGGCCGCTTACCCAGATAGGCTCAGCGCTGGTGGGGACAGGTGTCATAGGCCACCATTTCTGGGCTTGGGGAGGCTAGGGGCTGGGGAAACAGAAATGCTGTGGCTCCAGTCCCTGGGCTGCTCTACTAAGCAGCTGGAGGTGTGGGAGCCCAGAGAACAGGAGGGTGGGAGATGGGGCAACTGCATCCTGGGATACTGGAGGACTTCAGGGAGTGGCCACATGTTAACAGAACAGGAGCACTGTTGTGCAGTTTACAGATAATCCAGTCCTGGAGTGGTGTCATTTTGTACCACTGTTTTAAGTCACTTATAGGTATCAATGTATGGGCAGTTTCAGGGTTAAGAGCTCCAGGAACCACCCAAAATTAACATGTGACAAGGCCCTTAGTTCTTGACAGATATGTCCCTAATATTGTTTGTGCTTTCATGCATAACAGCAGTTGGCTTCACAGTACCTTCATACATCCCAATAGCTCGTTATTTCTTTCTATTCTATATCACTATATTTCCCTTTTTTCCATCTTGGATTTATTCCTGATTTTCTTGTATACTTTTCTGTGGCACTTTTTTGGCTTCAGTTCTAGGTATCAAGCCCAAATGTGACAGGGTCTCCATTCATTTCCAAAGTTACTTTACATTCTGTATTTTCTGTAATATTGACATGGGATGCTGTTCCAATAAACAGTTTGTATAGTGTGGTGCTTGCCTCATTCATTTCTTTGATTACATGTACTTTGCTACAAACTATTTCTCTTTCTGCAATTTCTTTTCTGGTAATTTTTGCAACTATTCTCATATACAGGATACATACTCTGTTCTATTGACCAGATTTTTTTTTTAACGTTTACTGATGGTACATATCAATTTGCATTAAATAAGCTTTTTCTGGACTTTTAATTCTCACTTCACCTTCAGTTCCTTTTATTTTGTAACCCTGCACTATGAAACCTCTCAATAGCTCAGTTTATATTTTAATTGAATACATATAACTTTTGAATATCACAAGGACGTAGAGAGGTTTGACTAACTGTAAAATACAAAGACCTGGGCTTAACAAAGTGATAGTTACACAAGTGACTCAAGATGAAGAGACACTGAAAGAGGGTTTGTATTAGAATAGATGTTGCTGGAAAAAAGTGTTTACAAACATTTACATGAAGGCAGCTGTGAATTTGACTTGATGGGTATTTTTAATTTTCTGCGAACAATTGTGGGAGGAAATTCTGTTTCCAAGGAATTTTTTTTTGTAAAGAATCATAACTTCATGTGAACATAGTCATCTGAGCATTTGTGCCAGATGCGTTCTTGAGAGCTTTTTGTGGGTTTAGAAATTATTCACTCAGGAAACAGAAACAATAATTTATGAAGAGTAGTGGTCAGTTACAGTGGATAAAATTCACTGATGTGAATTAAAATCTACTTAAGCAGTCTTTTGAAGGTTTAATTGGGGCATAAGGGACATATAGACCTTGTACTAGATTGCTATCTGAAGATAACTTTCAACTAGTGTGAATTATCAGCAGTGAATATTTGAAACTATACTAATTAACAGTGTCTAAATACAAAATAAATATGTTCATTTAAACTGTTTATTGAATAATAAAAAGTTGGATGCTATATTGCACCCAGGGTTGGAGCAGCAAGATCACCTCTCCTAGCCACCACCTGGACCCTACCTCACTACCCACTCTGGTCTCCCAGGAGTTTACCAGCATTGTTATCTTGCCTCCCAAATGTCTTGATGTTATAGGTTCACTGGGAGGCTGGCCCTAGAAGGGAAGAGTGTTTTTGGGGGAAGGTCCTTGGCTGGGTTGAGGCACTCCTCTGGTATTGGACCACTTTTATCTAGCTAGGTTTTTCTGCCTGAGGTCCACTGCATCCCAACCCCAGGCTGTCAGGCCCTAGCTCGCCCTCGTGGCCTCTGGGTCCCTTGGTCCCCTAGTTCATGCCCTGTGTGGGCTCTGGGTTTATGCCCCCTCCGTCTTTGCTGCCCGATTACTCCATCCTCCAACACGCAAGAGTCCTCCTTCTGAAGTGCTTGGGGTTCTCCACCAGACAGCTCACTGGGCTTCAGGCCCTGGAGGTGCTTTGTGCTGCGTGTCTCTCTACACAGTGGTGGCCTACAATCCTCCCTTTACAGCCACATCTGGTCCTCTGGCGTAAATGCAAATCCAAAGCATGAGCATCTGCTCCCAGAACAAAAGGTTCCTTTTCCAGGGTCAATCTTGCCTGGTAGTAGCACTGCCACAAAGTCTTGAGACACCTGTTCCTGTTTGGGGGGCAGAGTTTCTTCCCACCTCCTGAGGCACAAAAATCATCATTTGGGAGCAGTCCTTGACTGCCTCTTCCCCAGAGCTCTGCTTTCTATGGTTCCTATGGCCAGACTGCCCCTTCTCAGCCAAGCCCTGGGCTTATGAGTCTCTTTCTGGTTCACTTGAACCTCTTTTACCCCAGACGTGTTGAATACTGCCTGCCCCTGGGGCAGATGGCCATTTAATTTAATGCCCCTTTGTCATTGTAAGCCTATTCAAGGGGCTGAAGTCAGCGGTTGACTCTGGGCTCCCTCTCTTTCTCTCTCTCTGCCAAAATGGGGCAGTGGCCCCATTACAGATCGGTATTTCAAAAACAAGAAGCTAAATTTGTGGACTATGTCATATACAGCCAATAATTCATACTGTTCTGATTTCTTCAGAAACATACTTCAGCCACGTTGCGGTTCCTATATTATGGGAGACGTTTAGCAACAGACTAATATATGATACATACATATACATTTAACAAGGAAAAAGCATGAAATTCACATTTATATAAGCAAAAGGCCCATTAATTGACATAACATGTTAAGTTGCAGTAAGAACCATAACTTTTCCATTTCCTGATTTCTTATTATATTAACAGTACAGTTTTAACTTTGCATTAACTTAGGAACAGGATTGTCAGAACGGATGCCTAAAGTTAGGCTCAAGGTCATGCTCAGACACCTAATTAATTAGTATGATTTTAAAAAATGCTGCACATCCCACTGCTCCCTTTTGCAGGTGCTCAGCATTGTTGAAAATCAGGCCATAACTAAAAAAAAAAAAAAAAAAATACAATGAAACCCCCCTATGCGCCACCCCAAAGAAGAAGACAATTAAAACCAAACCCAACCACAACTTAAATGGTAAATGTGGATTATTTTATAGAAATTATTATGGCTCACTTCTTTGGTTTACAAGCACACTCTGGGTCAAACAGTGACTTCTCTAGTTCAGTGCCCTGTCTCTAATGATAACAACCACCAGATGCTTTAGAACAGGATGGGCAATTATTTGGGCCCATGGGAGTCTGGTTGCAGGACAGGTTAGTACCCCCCACCCTCCATGCAACATTTCATCAAACCTCTCTATGTGGGATGGGGCCATGGGTAGGTGGGGAGCTGGTGTGGGTGCAGATGGGCTGATGTGGGTGCCAAAGCTGCCCTGTAGCACTGCTCTGCTGGGTTTGAGGCCCCAAGGCAGCACAGAGGTGGTGCTGGTAGCAGCGGTATGATCAAGGAGGAGCTGCAGGGCATCCCCAGCCCGGCTCTAGGTTCTGTTCTTCCCCACTCCCACCACTCATCGTGGCTGTGGCAGGTGGCTCCAGAGCAGGCGCTGCAGGGACCCTGACCCCCCGCGCAGGGGGCTGGGGCTGTGCGCTCACCCCAGGTCTCGGACCCTGCCCATGCCAGTCTCCTCAGGGCCAGGGCTGGTGGCAGTGGCAGCCGGAAGGAGCCTCCATGCCTGGGCCCCCCCCCCACCACTGGGCCACCCTTTTATCCCGTGGAGGGGCTGGAGCTGCTGCCCAGCTTCAACAGCCGCAGCCCTGGCATAGAGATGGTGGCAACAGCTCCTTCCCCAGCCCCACAGAGACAGGTGCAGTGCACAGCACCAGCCCTGGCCTGCCTTGCATGGGGGATCAGGATCCCTGCAGCATTCGCTCTGGACCTGCCTGCCCTGGCTACGATGAGTGACAGAGGCAGGAAAAAGTGGGACTTGGAGCTTGGGCCAGGGCTCTGCTGTCACCGCCACTCGTCGTGGCTGGGGCAGGCAGGCTCAGAGTGGGTGCTGCAGGGACCCCAGCCTCTTGTGCGTGGTGGGCTGGGGCCAGGGCTGCATACCCAGCTTCGTCTCAGGCCGTGCCTGCCTGGGTTCTGGATGGTCTCCATGGGGGCAGAGCAGGGGCCGGGGCTAGGGCCGGTGGCAGGAGCAGCGGCAGCCAGGAGGAGCCGCCATGGCCAGGCCTGCCAGGAAGTGGAGTCTGATTGTGGAGCCACCCCAGCTCTGCTGTGTGCCCAGGGGCAGTGGGACACACTGTGGGCCAAATGGTGCCTGAGCCAGGCGGGACCGAAGGACCTGCTTTGGGCTGGACAAAGTCCCTCCACGGGCCACGTTTTGGTGAGCCCTGCTTTAGAAGGAGGTGCAAGAAACCTTGGTGGACATTTTTGTTTGCCACTTCCTTGGCAGATTCTTTCTAACACATGTCTGTTAGTGATGGGTTTATGCCTGAGGAGTTATCTCTTCAACAATAGGGTTGTTTTTTTGGTTTCCTTTTGGTTGATTTTAACTTAAAATCCTATTTATGAAAATATTTCTCACTCCCATAGGCTCTTTTAAAGGCCAGGGATATGAGCATCAGTGATATATCAGGGCATCTTTTAAAATTCAAAGTCAGAAAGATTATGATTCTGTACAGTTTCTTTTGTTTGGTGATGCCTAGTTGTTTGCTGGGACATCAGACACCTCCAGGAAATGGGGATTATTGTATATTATTCTGTGTATTATTTTGCCAACATTATATATGTAGCTGCTTTCCTGGTTACAAAGTGGGTAGCCAGCAGTCAGAGGAATGATTAGCAGCTTTTGCTGAGACTAGATATACAAATGCCCAACAAGAAAGGACTTTTGCTTGATGTGAAAAGCTAGAGCTTCCTGCTCATATTGCTGCATATTTCTGGCCTCCAGAAGCAACCTGGATTCTGAAAGTTTTATTAGGTGGACGGTGAGGAATCTGTATCCACTGGCATCTTAGTAAAATGAAGAGGTCAAAAAGCACTGCATCTTCAGCTTTCAACAGCTATAAGTTGCTCTGATTTACTGATAGTGTTCACGAGACAGACAGTGAATAGCACTTGGTGCTGGTTGCAGCACAACGTAGTTGGTAAGATATTGTGGATCTAGTGCTATTAAATATGAATGCGAAGACCAAGCAATGTAAACCGAATAGTGACATTAAGAAACTCCATTGCGTGTCTTCCTTCAGTAGAAATTACTTTATTCCTGCTGTGTTTAATGGATATCATATTGAATTGAATTAAAGAGTGTAACAGGCAGACATGCAGTTTCTTTCTTAATGGAGGCCTTCTGCATCAATATAGTCATGACATTTGCAGAGTGATATTTTCTAAAGTGTTTATTGTTGGTCTAATTCTGACGTCACTGAAGTCAATGCCATCGTTATCCAACAGTATGTTGCTTTTCAGGGGTTTGATGGGAAATCCAAAAACTGTGAAAAACACTTCTATGATGAAACTGCCTATAGTTCCAAGTAAATTGGTTAAGAATTGCTTGATCTTGGCTAATATGAGCATCTTTTCAAATTTCAGCACAGCCCTTTCCGTAAGTGTTAGCAGCAGTCTTACTAGAGAGAAATTTCCTAAGAACAACTTCCTTTCTGCCAGTAGAATCAAGGATGACTCTAGGTTCATATTTAATATAGTTTCTGATGGAGCATATTTTTCCATTGGAAGATGTTTATTCAACAAAATAGAAATGTTTTATAGGAAGGTATCTCCTTCATAAACATTTTCAGAAAGGGAAGTATGCCAACATTTTGTTTTGGTGGTTGTAATATTTTGTTGTGACTTTTCTGACCATAATAGTCAAAATGATTAAGGCAAAACATTTTGACCGTTTTGGAACAAAATGTCCAACCATAGAAAAACAAAATATGTTGACATATTTGTTTTGAGAGAAATTCTGAGATTTTGATTTTTCATCTTGATTTGGCATGACCATTAATATAAACTCTCAGAATTTCCATATATTTTTTCTTTTAACAGTAAAGCTTACTGTATTAGTTACCATATCTAATGTGTCATTGGTTACCATAACTAGTATCAAAGGTGAATTTTCAGCATCATCAATAACTACTGCTATATAGACTATTAGCTGCAGATTGTTACAACCTGTTCAGTAGTATTTTTCTCACTGTTGCTGTTAGCTATTCAGGTTGCTTGCTTTTAAAGTCCAAATTGTTGCAGCCTTAAATCATTTGATGTCAGAATTACTCATGTGACTAACCTCGTAGAATGAGTGTAAGGAGGGGAAATGGTGCTTAGTTATTACATAAGTTTTGCAGTGGGAAAGAGCATGCCTTTTTCTATTAAAACCTTCCTAGATGAAAAATGCTTTAATGTCTCTAATTGGTTGAATAATGGGATGTGCATTTTGATAATACGTTCATGAAATTTGCCTGTGTTTCTCATACAAAAATTCAACTTTAATTTCATCCTCCAAAAGAGTTAAAGTATTTCAAAGTGCCTCATGGTTTTGAAAAGTTAGAAAAATGGACTAAAAATAGTAAGAGTTTCAGTAAAGCAATTCTGATTTGGTACATGTAGGAAGAAATAAGGGGATATTTGTAGAACATGACATATCAGCCAGGCAGTGATAGCAATGCAACCCCGCCCCCAAAAGTGCACGCTTTTATGTTAGATCAGCGTTTCCCACCCTCGGGTCATGGGGCTGCACACAAAGGATGAACTGTGCCACATGCCGAGAGCTCCGCTGCCGCCACACTCTGCTCCCAGCAGTGGGTCATGGAAGAAAAAGGCTAGGAACCACTGTACTAGATGATGCATTGAACTGGTGTTAACGGTGTTCACTATGGAGAAAAGAAGCCTAAGGGAACACATGAGAACTATGTACAAAACATGAAGGGAATTTTTAGGGAAAAGAGGGCTCGGTTGTTCTCTCACCAGGGTGCCATGGCACTTTGGGGTGCTTTGAAATCCTTTCTAGGGTGCTGCAGGGTGGCACGCAAACACTATCTTGTCATATTTACACGCCGAGCTCTGTTAGGTATGCAAACACAACAAGACGAACCCAGGGTGTTAAAGATACTCCATAGTGTTAAAAGCATTCTGAGCTGTTGTGGTCTGTGTGAGTTCTTTGCAACAGAATTGCTCTGTTAGTTTTCAGTTGTCAAAAAAAGAATGAAAACTAGGAGTTGCTATGTTCCAAGAGGTGCCTTGAGTCTATCAAAGGGTGCCTTGAATCTTTAAGAGGTACTTTGGATCTAAAAGGTTGAGAACCACTGTCCTAAGACAATGAGGACAGAACAAAAAGTTGTAGATTTAAAAGCGACAGTTTGTAGAAAAGCTTGATCAGTGAATATGCCAAAAGAGACTGTGCAGTCTTACAACTAGAGGCAGTCAAATTTAGATTAGAATTTCATTCAGAGACCTGGCTTAGATATAGGGTGCATCTACCCCTGGAGGCAGGGAGCAATGTCCCAGCCCTGGCCAGGGGACAGCTCTCTCTTAACCTGGTGCTCCCGGGGGGGTGGGGGCCATTAGCAGCATATCTGCTGCCAACCTTCCCTACCTGTGTAGATGCCTGCCCAGGAGCATTTACTCATGAGTAGTTTACTTGCGAGTAAACTGCTCCCTGATCTAATGCATGTGAAGGCACACCCAGAGTGAGCAAAATTTATCCTGCCACCACTGAGACCAGTATAGCTGTGCTTACTTCTTCACACAATAAATTTGGCTCAGTGAAAGAGGAAAAAGGATAAGGCTGGAAAGGCACAGGTGAAATTTTAAACAGTAAGGGCCTTAAGGATCCTGAGTCACTCAGATGCTTGTTTTTTAATTCTTGCCTAGACCCTTCAGGTGCCTAAACATGAGTATGGAGGCTGCTGCAATGCACTGGTATTCCAGTGTGTTGGTGCAGACTTGCTTAATTGAGACCATTCCCTTATTCAGCCAATTAACTCAATTAATTGAGTCTGCTGGAGCTTGGCAATTACTGTGCTCCAGCAGCCTCCTATGTCTCACATACAGAATCAGCATCCCCATGCTTAACAATGGTTGTGGTGGTGCTTGAATTAAAGCTCATCAAACAAGCTTTAGTTCAAGCGCCCCCACTACTATTTTTAAGTGCAGGGATGCTGATACACGACACATAGTGCTTTAATTAGAGTGGCTCTCGAAACTGCTCTAATTAAAGTGTGCACCCTCCCATCCCTGGAGCATGTGTAGAAGTGCTCTTAGATCTCCCCTAAACCATGCATGATACGAGACATGCATTCTGTCTTCGGAGGACCTTGAATTTTGATGAAAAGTGAGGTACAGATGGTGAGATGCATCATCACGTACGAAAACAAGACATTTTTCTTCAGTTCAAAAGAAACTAGAAGCTTTACTAATAGGTCAGGGGCTGTTATTCAGTTTAAAGTTGAAGCAAAAACAAATATAACTTTACTGAAATGTGTTCAAAATTGTCTGCAGGACTGTGAAATAGGAGCTTCATTTCCAGGACAGGCTCACAGAGCAGAATTGCAAAACAAGGGATAGCTTGATTGCTGGAACATTAAAAAGAAGAGAGGGTCATTAACACCTATTGCATGAAGAGTTTAGAAGGGATCAAGTAGATTATAACGAACCATGAAATCTGTGGACTCCCTCAGCACTACCTGACTAGAAATGCTGCTGCCACTGCCAAGCAGTTGGTTTTAAACTTTGACTGGAGCAGGAATTAAAATCAGGTATAAGTGCAGTGTGCCCCCTTCCCCCACGATCCACCCCAGCATGCTATCAGATGTATATGTTATATATCTGTGGCCAGTAGTATTGCCCACAGACAAAACCTATGCTAGGAACAATCCTAGGCAAGGTTATCATTGCATCTTTTTAATTAAGGTAAATGGATCCCAGTTAAACCTTTTGGCTGAGTAAGCCACAGCCAAGTTGAAATGTCTTTTCTTGTTCTTTCCTTCTGTTCTCCTTCTCCCCATCATGTCAGTGAAAGCTGCTACAGCACTGTCATTTCGAAAACCTGAAAGTTGTCTGACCCTTCAGATCAAGGAATGGATTCAAATTTACTGCCTCAGGATATGTGTCAAGTCGCTGTATTTATCTTACTCTTGGATTACTGATTTTTTTTCCACCTTTCACTGGGGTAGCTCTCTGCTCTTGCTTGTTGTGTTTAAAATAAACAAGCAATAAAATCTAGTGGTGGATGGTACCTCGGTGCTAAGATTGTCCAGGATTTCTTTCTCCACTGAAGTTTCTCCCTGGTCAAAAGTACAAGAAAAGGAGTAGAAGGAAAGGGCCAGAGCTGGGGCACGTGGGGCAGCCATGGAGGGGGAGCTGGGGGACTTGTGCAGAGCCCCTCACGCAGAGTGGGGCAGTGAGGAGCAGTGGGGATCGCCCCCCGCCCGGCAGCACCCAGTGAGTCAGGGCTTTTTTTTTTTTTCAAAGTGCTGGGAGCTGGGGCAGGCAGGGGATTCATAGCCAAGCTGGGAGAGCAGGCGGGGGTTGGGCCTGGCTGATTCAGAGATTTGGCTGCTGCTGAATCTCCGAATCAGATTTGGGACAGCAATCTGAATCACCGAATCGAATCACTCTCCCCCGAATCGGAATCCAAAGCGAGTACTAGCCGCTTCGACAGGCCTGATAGGCCTGCTTTGATTTCAACATAGCTTGTATTGTGTATGGTGACTTGGGAACATTTTATTATTGTGTGTTTTATAATGTGGAATAATATTGATTACTTCTAAGTCTTTTTACTTTTAATTAGTGTTTAGATATCTGTGTCTGTATCAAGAAATTAAAAAAACAAAACCCAGAAAATTCTGATAATAAATATTGAAAGCCTGAGTCCACCTCATACCACTCTACACAATAAACATGTGGAGGTGTTAGTTGTAAATAGTAGTTAAGAATCAATTGAGTTTTGTGCCAAAAGCAAGGATTCAGCCTCTTTATTACATGTGACAAATATAGTGCACCCATCCTCCAAATTACTTTGCTTATTCTTTAAGAATGGAATGAGTTACAGAGAATTTGCATGGAAAACCATTAGTCAGTTTGTGCATATATTTAACAAAAGAAAACCAAGCAGGATCTTAGGGGAATGAGCAAAATGTTTATTTGGACATCTTGAGTTATAATCTTTCCGCTGGCTGCCTGAATGACTTTGAGTAACTCCTTCTCACCATTCACAGTTTCCTTCTCTCCCACATCACAGTTAAGATGAACTAGTTAATGTTTGTGCAATGCTTTTAATATAAAACACTCTTAAAAGTCTAAATATTATTATATAAAATATACATTTTATTGCAGTGTCTGTTCCTTGACTTCGAAGGCAAGAAGGAAAGCCTGCTTTTAACAGCCTGATGTACGTGAGGCTGTTACATTGATTAAATGAAAAGAGTAGGAGAACCTGGATTAATAAGGCGCATTGCAACAGTCAAAGGATAAGCAAGGCCCTAAGTAAGATAAATAAGATAACATAGAGAGCGAGAAGTATTCAGATCAGTTTATTTCAGAAGCTGGTGTCAGCTCTAGGATCTGAATTCTCAGTGTCTGAGAAACAGTGGAAGCAGGCACTAAGTTCCAGTACAATAAAGTTAGGAGATGTCTGTACTAGGTAGCTGACTTACAAAAAGTTTCCTTGGAGGATGAACATAAAAGCAAATAGCTGCTCCACCAGAGGTGCAGACAAATCTGTTCACTTTATTAGATTTCACAACTGAAAATGGGTGCATTACATGAGCAAAGTCACTAATATATGTGAGCTGTATGGTCTCAGGACCATTAAGAGACATCACAGTTCTATAGCTTGCTGTGTGATTGTGGGCGATGACAAATATCTCCCCCAGGGAATATCAAAATAGTTGGGAAAGAGGAAGGAATTTGCATAGCATGCTGTTTTTTGTTAATGAAACTTCCTGTGTGTAGGCACTTATGGAAATTAATTGCAAATAATACTAAATAAAAGAGAACTTGATATACATTTCTTTCCAGGCTTGAAATATGTTCTAAAATTTAACAATCCCTATGCTAGTGACATAGATAGTGATACATTCATATATATTTGGATACAAGTTTGGGTATAATATCTATACATTATAGTGTCTACTTTCACAAGCACACAGTCTACAGTAGTTAAAGATTGGGAGCGGTAGGTGGCAAAAAGGCAGTGTGCTAAAAATCCCTAGAAAACAATTAATGCAAAAGATGAGTGGGTTTTCCATTTTCTTGCTGCTTTTTTTTGTTACTCCATCATAATGGCATATTACAAAAATAGATGCATTAATGGATTTTCAAGACTTGAATAGGATGGGATGGAATTGCACTTAGGTGCATACATTTCAATTAGGTGGAATAGAATCTGACCCAAACTGTTTGCCTTGGGTTTGAGGAGTAAAATAGAATATAATCCCTGTGCTAGAGGCTTCATTGGGTTTGATGATATTGTCAACAGTGACAGACATTGGGAAAGAACTGAGAGTTTCAGGGAAATGGTCAGGAGTTTTGTTTTTGGCCTTATTAAATTTCAGTTGATGATGAGCTATCCAAAAGGAGAGGTCTGAGGGACAGGTAGCTGTGCAGAATGGCTCTGTAGGGTAGCTGGTTCGAGTTATTAACAGAAAGATGATGGTTGAAGTCACAGGAGCGGATGAGATTACCTGGAGACATTGTTTTACCAAGTCCAAAAGGCTGGCTCAGGAAATGGCCAATGTGAGGAAGTAGCCACACCTAAATCAATACAGAAAATGCAAGGAGGAGAAAATTGCTTCAGAGGTTCAGATCCAAATATTTTGTTTGGACAAGTTGTTTCTGGGGAAGAGAGCTAAATCAGAACCTAACCCAAACCGTCTGCGCCTGGCTTTTCCTTTCGCGTACCTATCTGTGATCAGTGTGTCCTATCATGACCTTAAATTTGGGATCTGTCTCAAAAGTTCAATTAAAGCAGAACTAACATTCCCTGTACGCACTTGAGTTCCAGGTTTTTATCTTCACCTATGCGTACATCCTCCCTTTCCCCTCTCCACACTCCGGCTCTGTGTATGTATCTGGCTGAGTTCCACCCGCCGGATTCAAGAGCCTTCGGCTTGCTTTGCTCGTCTCTGTTGTTCCTGGCCACCATTTAAAAGAATCTCTTATAAGCTAACTGCTGTAGCTCTCAAACCTAAGGACAGGAGAGAAAACGATGCATCCCTAGCACAAGCTCTTCTCAAAGAGTAGCAACACAGGCCAAACAGAATGACACTGTTATGGAGCTGTTGCCATAACAATCAGGAGGAAGACTGCACCTTTCCCCATTTCAGGATGTTTTGCAGTTGTTACTTGTTACAGCGTGGTTCATTATCCCTCCATATGGACATTATGCAGTGGCGACGTGTACAGGGGGATGCATGTGCACCCCCTGAGAGCACTGATGCACCCGCTAACAGGCTGCGGTCCCTGCTTAGGCGACAGGCGGGTGGGGGCAGGCGGGAGCACCGGTACTCCCCCTACGAGCAACAGCCAGTGAGTGGGAGGGCTGCGGCCACTTTCGGAAGCGTCCTGACCATCAGTCACCCATGATTATTGGGTCACATGTTTTTGAGCCAGTGGGTCTAGACACAAGCTAGCCACTGATTATAGGGTGCAGCCCTGGGCTCAAATCTCTTCTCTGAATATTTCCTTGGACCATGGATCCTGCAGTCCAGCTGCCATAGACTGTGAAACCAAGGTCTCAGATATCTTGAGCCCCACAGTCATGAACATGCGCTCTTGCAGAGCTACGCTGAAATCATGGCATTCTGGGCTTCTATTTTAATTCCTCTTGAGTAATGATGGCAGTAAAATAGGGAACATCCGCTTAGCAAAATAAATGATTAACCAGAATGATGTTACTATTAAAAACTCTCAAGAGTTTACAGGCCTCCGAAAAACAACAGCCCTTCCATGCCCTCTCTCTTTGTCCAGTCTTACTCATTGTCTGAGTTTCTCAAGTCTCTGTCTGGCCAGAAACTTTTCTTTTTCCTTTACATCCTGTGTACATGTGGGTCAGCCCCCTGCTCACAGCAGGATCTGGCTCTTAAATAATCTATTTTCTCTTCCCCTGCGGCGTTAGCCCCTCTCCACAATCATGCCGGAATCACTTTGTAGAAAACAATTGCTTCATTGGGGATGGGCTAGTAGCTGAAAGTTGATAGAGTTGTATTGCCATTTTTATAGCTTCCCAGGAATTGTCCTTCACTGAGCTGTTATGTAACTTTTCTGGATAAAGCCACTGTCTACCCAGGATAATTCAATGAGTTTGTCTTGGCCAAGTTTAGACTGTGCATTCAATAGATAGTATAAAATAGAGATCATAATTGGATGCTGACTTATTTCAGTCTGCTTGCCATACATGCTGTCAGTGAAAATCACTGGAAAGTCAGCCTGGAGTAGTGAACAGAGCAGGGGAAATGGGACTCCAGCCCTGGCTTTTATTCCTAGCTCTGCTAGTGATCCTGCTATGTTAATTTAGATAGATAATTTTGTTTTGCTTAGTCTTTTTATACACCTTGTTTCATTTTCAACCCATTGCCTATTTTGCCTACTTAGGTTTGCTTTTCGGTGACCATCACTCATTGTAGTTTTGTGCACACCTAACAGTCAAATTGGGCTCCAAATTCACCACTATTAATAGTCATCATAATCTTCTGGTAGATGAACCTCTGTTGTACCTAATGCTAAGTGTATCACGCTGAAGTGTGTAGAATCACAGAAGCATAGAAAATTAGGGTTGGAAGGGACCTCATCTAGTTCGGTGGTTCTCAGACTATTTTTTTACCAGGACCCATTTGTAAGCATCAGTGGCCAGTCCAGATGCAGTGCTCCTCATTCCTGGCCCACTGCCCCCTACCCGCCATCTGTGGAGCATTGCGGGGCGAGGGCGCCAAGCAACTCCCTGCAGGCTGGAACTCCGCCAGCCTGCAAGGTAAGAGCCATGGTTTCCTGCAGTTTTCTCCTGAAAAGGAGAATCTATTTTAAAAGTTTGTTTGTGACCCTTTCATATATTCCTGTGACCCACTTTTGGATTGTGACCCACGGGCTGAGAAATGCTGATCAGCCCTCTGCTCAAACTAAATCATAAGACCGTTACGAATTAAATCATCCAAGCCAAAGTTTTGTCTAGCCAGGTCCTAAAAGCCTCCCAGGATGGAGCTTCCACCACCTCCCTGGGTGACCTGTTCCAGTGTTTCCCTACCCTCCTAGTGAAAATGTTTTTCCTAATATATAACTTAATCTTCCCTTGCTGCAACTTGAGACCGTTGCTCCTTGTTCTGTCACCTGCTGCCACTGAGAATAGTCTAGCGCCATCCTCTTCAGGTAGTTGGAGGCTGTTATTAAATCCCTCCCCCCCAGTTTTCCAGACTAAATAAGCCCAGTTCCCTCAGCTTGTCCTCAAAAGTCATATTCATGAGATTCGTAACCATTTTTGTTGCCCTCCACTAGACTCGCTCCAATTTGCCCACATCCTTCCTCTAGTGGGCTGCTCAAAACTGGACACAGTACTCCAGATGTGACCTCACCAGTGTCAAATAAAGAGAAATAATCACTTCCCTTGATCTGCTGGCAACACTCCTGCTAATGCAGCCCAGTATGCTGTTAACCTTCTTTGCAGGGTTATCTACGTTAAATATAAATATAATACTTACCTAGAATCAAGAAGAATTTTAGACAAGAAGATGAAAGAAGTGTAACATTATCTTATTTTTTGCATGGAACAGAGCATTATTGGGCAAAATCTTTTCTCCGGAGCATCTTCCTTTGCTGATTTCTGCTTACAGAGTCCCCTCTGCAGACTCGCTATTTGTGTGGACTTTTTTCCCAGACTGCCTTTTTGATGCTGTCCCTTTAAATTTGGCAGAGGCATGTAGTTGCAACTCTAAAATAGCTATGTTGCAGCTGGTTCCCTCTTACCTCATCTCCCTTATGGAAAGTTGATAACCATTCTTAGCCTGTGGTGTGTTTGTCTTTTCCTGTTCTGGAGGAGATGGCTCACTGTCAGCTTGCTTGTTTTGTTTCATCCTAGCTGTCTGTTTTTAGGCTTGCTTGCTTGCTTCTACCACATACTGCAGTCCTGACTTTGATAAAGTTTGGTGACACCTTGCAAAGAACTTGGAGGAATTACACATTTTCCCAGATTTATTCAGCACTAAAGCAAGGTCACTGTATCAGGATGTTGCATTGTTTCTCATTTTTTTCCTTAACAAGAATTTTTAGTACATTAATGTTTGTGTAAGATGCCATCTATTCAGCCTCTGAGGTCCGGGACTGAAGTTTCATAAACTGGTTTGATCCAAATCCGTTCAGTCTGATATATTCAACCAGGTTTATCTTAAACCAGTTTCAGCTATTTTGAAACTGCTTAACGTGCACTGAGCTTCAGTTCTGTTACAGGTTTAAACCAGTTTCTGATCACTTAAACTGGTTTATGTGTAACTTTTGTCCGTAACCAGAGGAAGTGAACAAATGCAGTCCTTGAAGAGGCTTTGGCTCAGAGCAGGTACAAAAGTCCAGCCCCAGAATGGCAGCCTAACAGCACTGACCTGCAAAGTAGCCACAGATCACGTACAGGACAGGAACTGCTTCTCCACAACGCACAACAAAGTTGCTCTTGGGGGAGGTGGGGTGGGAAGTTACTTTCTAGCATTGTGAAGGGAATTCGGTTTTTTTCATGTCCGTTCAGACCAGTTCCTTTTCTGGAACTCTCATTACTAGGTTATGTGAGCACTTGGGCTAGGTTAGGTTTAGCTGAGCAGCTTTCTTCATGGTTTTTTTAGTGGCCTTAGAAATGGGATAATCTAGTAATTGCATAATGCAATATACTACTCCTAGTTACACACGTTAGGAACTTCTTGCTCAAGCCAAAGCCCACTGAAGTCTGTGGGAAGACTCAATTAACTTGTGTTCATACATTTTGACCATAACTTTTTATGTGCCCCTAAGAAAAATTTACCCCATTCTGTCAGTTCTGTTGGCAGCAGTGCCGCTGTCTGCAAGGCCCACCATAATGTCAGCTGCAATAAATAATCAAACAAACTATGTGCACTTCCTATGTGAGAATGTGCCCTCATTTTACAGCCCAAATCTATCAAATATACATGTATACCACCTTGAGTATAGCTGCAAACCAGGACAATTTGTGATCACAACTCCCCAAGCACTGCTTTAGCAAGTGTTCCTTCAAATGTTGCCATAATATAATCCATATTAATGTATTGGAGCCCAGCTCTTAAGAGCCTCTGACCACTTTAAAAAAGACAGCTCCTCCACCTACAACTAACTAAACTCAAGATATTATGAAGTAAGTGAAAAGCCTCAAACAAATCCTAGAATGGGACCAATCAATCCTTCCCACCCTTGATTTCAACAGATTAATTAATTTTAGATCTGAATGACCTCATCTGAAAAAAAAAAGTAAAAATATATCTTGGGCATGGATAGATGATCATGCACTGTAGTGTAAACTGCACTGATTTTTGTACACACAGGTCCCCTCTACATGTTGCAGGTTTTGCACAATTAACTGGTTAATTGCACAATTACCTGGAGACTAGCTGCATGTGCAAAAGTTCCAACCAGTTATAATGTTAGACCTCAAAAAGGTGTACTTACTTTATAAGTGGCTGCTATTGAGCTTTTAATTTGCACGTGTAGCAGGGTCTCCCATGCAACTGGGAGCCCCGTCAGCTACAGGGGCAATCTCCCTCTCTGAGCTGCAGGAACTTGCTTCTTGCTGGTGCAGGGGAAGTGCAGGATCAAATGTGTGATCCCACAATTGTGCCTCCTGCCTTGCACATTTGGCATAGTAGGAGATGTGTTTATGAATCATGCATTAGATCCTATCATGTCTTTACCTGCACATGTAAAGAGCACCCCAGTTACATCCGTGTCAGACAGATAAACTGCTATTGGTGGTAGCTGTACAGTATTCAACTGGGGGTAGGTGACAAGGGGCAACTATTACAGCATCTCACCACTGGGTGGTGAGGCTATTAACTACCAGTACTTGCCCTTAGCAAACAGCTACCCTGAAGTAGAAGTGGACAGACAAAGACCTAAACCAATGTAATTTATTTTGGTGAAATTTAATCTCTGATCCTATTGGAACCAATTCTGCACTGGATTGGGAAAACTTTCCTCAATTTACATTATCTGTCTGCTACTTTCTTATACCAGTAAAATGCTGATCACACATGTCAATGTGTCATTTGTCCACATCTTTGGTAAAGCAATAACAAGTGGATGGAAATGCATATATGTTTCTAAAGAAGAATGAAAACTTTAAAAGTGTGTTGGATAAAGCAGAGAATGGGTTAAAGTCTTTGAGAGAGGATTTTTTGTCTTAGAGGTGATACTGGAAGAACTGCTCTCACCACGACAATCAGCTGTTATGGGCTGCAAAGTGTGACAAAGATCCAAAATAGGGGGAAACAAAAATATGCATGCAGGAAGGTTGAAATCATGTGGGATTTCTTTCTTTAGTGTTCTTCTTCCTGCATCTTTAGAGGCATGTTACATCTTTCTAATGTAATACTCTTCATAAACAGAAGTGAGAAGGCCTTGAATTTGTATGAATTCTAGCTTTTGAACTAAAGTACATGACATCTAAAGCTGGCCAAAAATGGGAGTTCTGTCTTACAAGAAATTCTAACATTTCAACACTTCCTTTTGTCCCAGAGTGGGGTTAAAAGTCACAATTTACAGTGGAGCAATAATCCTAAAATATTTTGTTTTGGAATCCTTAAAACAACACTATTAAAATGTTGATAAAATAAGATAAAGTCTAAATATTATAAGATGATATAAACTATTCAATACAATATCAATAAAATTAAAAGTTAAAAAGCTTTAAAAAATGTTGTTGAAGCAAGACATGGGAAATGAGTAACAAGTTGAGGAAAGTTGAACATAATATATTCTAGTTCAATGTGAATTGCTTTGACATTTGTTCCACAAAATAATTAGTCAACATAAATGTTCCTTTGAAACATTTTAACTATGGAACAGCATTTTCCAATGGAAAATTTTGTTCTATCAAAAATGAATAACTAGCTTTTAAATGAAGGGCATTTGCATGATTTGGGTATAAGCTCCCAGCTTACTGACTTATTCTGTCTGAATGCATTATAGTACCTTGGAGAAGACAAGGTAATAAAATCTGGGTTATCCTCCTGAAGAGCACTACATGTACTCCAAGGCACTTTCACTCGACTATGAAATGAATATTTTTTAATATTATTCTATCCCATACTTAGGATGATGACTATAGACATGTTGGTCAGCCTGGCAGTAACCTCTGTTCACATGCCCTGAAACACCAGGGATGTATAAAGTTGCTGTATGTGGAAAAGCCAGTACTAGCAGAAATTTTGTGAGTATGGCCAACAACATCAAGAAGGCTGGAAACTAGCTAAAGTATTAGAAAAACAAATGACCACAAACCATAGAAAATGCTTAGAGCAACGGGACAAGCAAAAGTGTTCAAAAACCAAGAAGGGATAATTTGTTAATGATTTACACTTGTGCGTGTGCATAAAATAGCACAGTTTCTTTTGGAAAGACTTTTTAATTCATTTGGTGATGTAGTAGACCAAACTACAACAGCCGTGTGGTGCATGTGTAGCATTAGCTCTACATCATCAGGATGCGAGAAACAACCTTCCCAAGAATGGCAGCTCTGCAGTAGACAGGAAATAACTTGCCATGTAGCTTGTTAGTAATGTATGAAGGAATGGCCTGGTGCTTTATGGATTTTTCTGTGATTTTTACAAGCCACTTTGTGAGCCTTGTGCTGACAGTGGTTTGTGATTATACAGGTCTAAGAAAAAGGTCCACCCAAGTTTAGCAGTCTATTGGGTAAATGCGGCTAACCTCTGAAGCTTTGTAGCAAGACAGCTTAATTGCTCTGCTACCACACCCCAGTTACACAAGTGCTTCCATTGAAATAAATCTCTCACCATCTTCATCAAGTATCTGACTCCTTGTTTGATGTAAATAATCCCATAAAAGTACTCCTGCTCATACCTAATATCTTCTCATCCCTCCCTCCCCACTCTAGCTTGCAGAAAATTGGTCATTTTTGTGCAAATTCTGCTTTGCTTAGACTGCCAAAGACAGTGTTCCTGCTTAATACAGGAATGTGCCACGTGGTCTCCTATACTGGTGGTTGTCAGTCCCAGTAGGAACTCTTGATACTGGCTTCTGTAGTGGTTTTCATTTATGTGATTCAGAATAGTACCCATAGTATCCAAATGCCAGGAGTTATGAATGCTAAAAGAGGAGATTAAAATCATGTGTATGCTTGGGTAGCATAAAAGGATTTACTTTAAATGCCATTGAACACTTGCCCAGCTTCCCATAAAGAAGCAGAAAGGAACACAAAGCGCCTTCATTTAAAAAAGTATGGTCCTGAGTGGGGGATATAAAGGTTATGAGCAATGATACAGTACATCAGATTTCTGTACTTAAAGAATTAGCCCTAAAGGTACCTATTCTAAGTAGGGTTGAATTAAAGCTAAATGTGTCCCAGCTCTACCTAAGGGCTTTGTCACACAGCACATTCAGCACATGTTTTATTTAGATCTTAATAAGCAGTACCATGCCAGGCTAAAAGATAGAATGTGTTCTGAGCAGTCACACGGTAATGCTTACTACCATCTCAGCCTGCTCTGAAGGGGGCTGAGCTGGCTGTCTTCCTCTCCCTACTCCCTAACATTGACCCTGGCACTGTGCGCCACAGCTCACACATTGCCCTATGAAGATATATAATCCCCATGCAAAGAGCTCACACCCTACCTGCCATGTGCCCAGCTCAGGAGTGCCTGCCCCTGCACACCAGAATGAGTCAGATTTCAGCTGGTGGTGGCTGGCAGAGGGAGATAAGGGGAACCCAGCCTGAGAGAGGGTATTCCTTCTGTTGCTGTATCTGTGGGGTGATCTGACTTGGACTGTCAACTCATGACAGCTTTTTATGGGCAATCTGCAAACTTTTTACCAAACTTTTTTTTTACTGATATATGTCTTACATAATGTAAATGTAACCCTTCTGCCAGACCCTGGACAAGGGTTAGATTCAAACCATAGTAAAAAAGTTGGTTGTCTTTAAAAAGTTTGCAGATTATCATTAAAAAAAAAAAAAAAATCTTGAGTTGTGAAACCTATTTGACTGTAGCAATAATTTTACATCTTCTTGCCTCCACCTCAAAGATCCCCTATTCACCCCTGTACCCTGGTACCCCTGATTGCACTCTTCAGCATATTGCCCCTGCACCCCACCCATCCCCCAACCTTATTTTCATCATCCCCACTCCCCCCATCTCAAGGAATGACTACTTCCTGCCTACTTGCCACCCAGCAATGTTATAGGCAGACAGGAGTCAGCACTAGCATATGGCTGGTGCTGGGGACGGAGCTACAGAGAATCTCACAAGCCATAAAACCTGAGAAGAGCTCCTTTCATGATGCTGCATTTATGCTCAGACACCAAGTGCTGCTGCTGTGTTCTGTCTGTGCTTCAATGCTGCTTCTAGCTTTCCCCCACCATGGAGCTTCAGTCAGCTCTAGTGGCTTTGTGTTTTTACAAACAACTGCCCCCCACTTTTTTTTTTTTTTTTACAGATTTTATGGACAGACATTTTTAGCCTGGTTATTTACAATGTGTCCATACTTTTATGGTTAGTTGGCAACCCTGGACCTGGGTCTTTACCACTGACACTGCCCCTGTACCACTCCAGAGTCTTGAACTAGTTCCGGTGCAGCGCCAGAGCTTGGGCCAGCAATCAGCCCCTGTTCTACACTGGAATTTTGAACTCTGCGTTATCTCTGTAGGACAGTCCAATGATAGCTAAAAAGCCATATTTTTGCTCTGATATAGTCACATTTAGCGCTGTTTTGCTGCTTGAATGTGCAGACACTTGCATTTTAAGTGTAATGTGTAAATGTAAGGTGTGACATGGCTCAAAGCAATTACTTGCCTGTTTCCTAAAGAGGAGTGGAGTTACAATGTTGAGGGCCCTGATTATATAGTCAAAATGTTTCTGTAGTAAGAGGAAGGGACTAGGAATGGTTTTTATAGAGTTCATTTGTAGGGAATGGGTTGGTTTCTAAACGCACATCTCCAACCTATTTGTGAAATTGGGCTGGGTAGGTAGTTTAGAAACACCTGTTCAGACTTGCCCTAACAGTGGTGTGGAGAATGCTACAATCTGTCTAGAAGTTTGATAGAGCAGTCACGGGGTGAGATGCTACAGCTTGTACAGTGGAGGTTGTCAGATGAGATGATCATAATGATGCCTTCTGGCCTTGAAGTCTATTAATCTTGAAGTTACCGTGCCTTCTATTGAGGGAGTTCAGCAGAGGGTTTTTCTGCAAGTTGCATGCTATCCCCAGTGTTCTGGTCACAGTATTATTACAGCGCAGTCCTTGCTGCCATCATTATGATTGTGCCAGGATTTCCATCATTAATCCTCATTTTTAGCCGTTTATATAACCAAGCTGAAAAAATTAGCTCCAAGATGAAACTTGGCAGACAAAGCCTAGCCTGGGAGAGAATTTTTATTTTATTTTATATTTTTGGTATAACTTATAATGGAGATGTCTGCCGCATGCTTAACTATGCATTTCCCTGTCTAAACCCCTTTAGTGCCCTGGGCCCTGTCTGTGTGGAAAGGCTGATTAGGTAATAGAAACTGGGAGGAAGAATCATAGTTCGGGTGTGCTGTGTATAGTCTTTGATTGGAGGCACTGGTCCAATTGATATGAATGAGTCTTGATTTTTCTGCCTAGAGTAAGGGTGACGCACAACTAAACAAATAAATGTCATTTAGATATGCTGTCACCACCATTGAAACTTCCCAGGTTTTGACTTTGTAATTAGATGTTATCTAAACTTCCTCATGCTTAGTGCTAGGAATAGCTAAGCAACCCTTGAATACTGAAGTATCATTATTTAGCCATTTGAGGAAACTGGAAAGTTTTTAGGGGGGTGTATGATTGCTGCATATTAGTGAAATAGCCTCTCCTATGAAAACCTTTGTCAAAGGTGGGGGTCACAGGACGACCATTCTCAAGTGTTCAGAATGATCAAGTCTTCTAAACAAAGCCATACGATTGATTTTAAAATGATGAAATCAAAAAATAAAATAATCAGGGTTCTTTTTGATTTTTACCCTTTAGGAATCATATTTCAAGATTTTCTGCAGCCATGAAGTCTAGAAAGTTTCTTCTTTCTTTTTCTCCTTCAATGACAACTGGGATTTTCTTGTAGCACAATTTATTTTAGGAGTCAGGGCTATAAGGGTGACGTCAAACTTGACAAGTCTAATGGTAAAATTACTTGAATGAGCAATGCCGTCATCATTAACAATGAACAATAATTCTTTGCATCTTTATAACAGTTTTGCTGTTAAAACTTTTGCTTTTAGGGTTTTCAAGTGCTTTATCATTATCTAATTAAGTCTCATCAGACCCCTTTTTGTGGAATTTTTTTTCATTTTTGGACTATATTTCATTTTTATATTTATATGTGGATATGAGCATTTGTGTGTATAATATGTACACATGCATGCATGCATACATACATACATATATATGTCATTTTTTGGACTGATAACCTGAAGTGATGGCTTTTGTCTTCAAGAGAAAAAGTAAATTTTTAGCATATAACTTCAATACATTACAAGCGTATCTGCTAAAATGGTATAATTGCTTTATCTATGCAATATTTTAATGTATTAGTTACACGTATTAGAAATGAACCTTTTTTCTAGTATTGACATGGTAACAGAATTGGGAATAGAGCTCCATGATCTTAACAATCAATTGGTTGATCAGTACAGCGCTCGTTTCTTACAAGACGGCAGTTCCCTTTGTTTAACCATGATAGCTATAGGAAGAGCGTTGTTAGCACAGCTTGGTAGCATATTTGTACCAACAGTTTTGCTAATCAAAATATACTACTTTTCAAACTTGTGAAATAAGAAGCAGTCTTAGGAAAATATTGTGGACAATAAAGCAAGGAATCTATGTATAGGTACATTTCTTTTACTGCTGAAAGACTGCTAACAGTTATGCCAATTTATTTGCTACCTTATAATTCTGAGCTGGTTTGATGGGTATTATTTTGTCACATGCATTCTATTTCTCTGATCAACTAAATGTGTGTGGATATAGTTAAGAGGGTTAGGAGAAGCCAATGACTCGTTTTCTTAGGCAATATGCCTGCTTAGTGGGTTCTCATTTGGTCAAAAAAGTGGTTGGAGGCCAGAAACAGCAGTGTATTGCTTTGTTGGATTGTGGCAAAGAGGGTTATACATTAACTTTCCCTTTGAACATCTCTCCAGGAGTGTCAGGAGCCCATTGCCTTGATTAGCAGCTTTCTGAAAAGTTTGAAGGGGATGGAGAACCATTTGTCTATCAAAGAAACTAGAAGGACTGTAGTGGACTGCTCCTTCCCCGCAAACTGATGTATATGGGGAATTAAATCTCAGATGAAGGCTGTGTTGATTCTTCCTAGCCACAGATAATTTGGATAAACATCCATGCTGTGAAACATTTAGCCTTTCCTGTAGCTTGACTTACAGCATTTGAATACCTTGAGGGAGATTCCATGAGGACTACATCAATAAACTGTTGAGCTTTCCAAATGTTGTTAAAAAAGAAAAAGAAATTTTGAGTGTATTCAAAAGCACACAGAATGAATTGCTGGGAAGAAAATGTAATGTTTCATGAAAATGAGTTTTATCCGGTTTTGTTGTAAACCCTCATATGTGTTTTTCCTAATCAGCTGGTAATTACCCAATTAATAATCATCCTATTAATTAAATATAGATTAATAATTAATCTATATGCATTTTTAATTGGACATAAATTTGTAAACGTCTCTTGGCAGTTTACCCTTGGTAATTACTGAGCGTATCTTAAAATTAGTTTGAATTTTTGAGAGGTGAGGTTTTTTTTTAAATATCTTTTATTAGATCAACTGTATAGTTAGGAGAGCTGTTGGACATGCTTTTGGGCATCAGGTGCCCTTCCTCAGGGGTGGCACTGGATGCACTTGAGAGGGCTATAATCACCCCAACATATGCCTTAGCCACCCCATAGCCATCCCTCCCAGTGCTGCCCAGCCCTGCCTGCCCCGTGGGAGGCCACCTCCCACCCTGCACCGCTGAGCTCGCCCTGCTTCCACCCCTAGCCTGCAGCGGCTCAACCCCCGTTCAGCTCCATTACTGAGAGGAGGCTGGCACCACCCTCAAGGCTCCTATTGATTTTTGTTAATTTTTACAAAAAGCAAAGGTTTTCTGTGACCCACTATGGTGAAGAAGCTTCTACATTTTAATTATAGTGGGGTGATATCAGCTAAATCACAATGGTGAATCCGGACATCTGGTGGAGGTTTTGGGATCTTGCACCAAACGAACCTGCCCCCTCCCTGCATTTGAAGAGAAATTCAGGATGGTGCCTGCTGCTTACATGGATTTTTCTGATAGACTCTGCGACATTTCAAATCCCATACACTCGGACCATCCCAGACTCTATTTGTGCCAGAGCATTTGGCAGCGTGTCCGTGGACCAGCCCCCAACCTAGGTCCACACGTCAGGGCCTGAGGCCCTGAGTATTAGATGGACAGGCAGGATGGGAGGTATGAAGGCCTGTTGATGGAAGGCTAGGCAACTTTTTATGTTTAAGCAAATGGTTCTTGTTTACATTTTTGTAATACAGGGACTTCAGTTTAAACAGGATCCTGGCAGGATAAAAACATTCTTCTTGAAACCTTTCTTTTTTTACTGGGCCCTATCTCAATTCTGAGCCCTATATTCACTTTCACCTCCTTAAAGCCTCTATCTGAAGGGGGTTTGAGGGGCAAATAAAGTTACCCATTCCCTTTGTTAATCAGTAAAAGCCTTTGCACCTTCAGCTCACTTAGGGATCTCAGAGGAGCAGCCCCTTAACACTGCCGAAAGGCAGATGTAGAAAGTTTCATGTTGCTTTATAATGTTTGTTCACACATCCCAGCTGAGCCTCGATCTTGCTAGGGAGGTGTTACATATCTGAAGACAACAGAGGCACTATCCATGCTGCAAATGAGTCACCAGAACAGGAGGGCTGAGTCCAAGTATTATCGCCAGCCAGAGCTTCCGAGATGTTTTTTTAACTCCTTTTCATTTTAATGGAGATATTAATTCCATTCCCATGAATCTGAATTTGGACACGGGCCCTGTTTTTCTTCTGACATATTAATAGCAAAATTGGAAAGGCGCAGGGTTTTAAAAAATCCAGTGCCTGGTCATAAATGTAGAACCAGAACAAACATCTCAATATTAGGTATTCTTTTCCCTCTTGAATTTTCTTTTTAATTAAAAATTCTTTGAAAACCTGAGGTAATCCCTGGACTGCGGAGAAGGCCTTTCATCTGAGGGGTTCAGAACATTTTACAAACGGTATTTCAGAATTTCTCTGGGAAGGTGTCATCCCCGGTTTATAGACCAGGAAGCGGCGAGTGGAGAGATTACAGAGGGAAACGACTTGCCCAGCGTCAGAGACAGAATCCAGGAGGTTTGGCTCCCAGCCTCCCAAACTTACCAGTTAATGACACTTCTGGTCTCCCTTTCTTCAACACCCTACTTATTTGCCCTATCAACTAATGTGAAATGGATAAACCTCCTAGTGGCTCTGTCTCCCTCATTTATATGCCGTTGCCAGGGTTTTAAACGAGGCCAAATGGTCTTCCAGCTTTGTGCACAAGGTAGCAGCTCACTGTGCAATTTAACTGAGCAGAAAGCAAGCAACATGAAAACACTATTCTCCCTGAATCTGCCTTACAGACACATGGTGCACAGCCCCTCTGAAACCTATTTAATGTGTTTAATATGCATCATCCGTGACTTATATGTTGGATGCAGGAAAAGAAAAACAAAACATCACTGTAAAGCAAACTATGATTTCAGAGAGCTGCTGAAAACGAAAAGCAGAAACAGGCACCAGGGATCTTTCAACAAATGTAATTTAAAGAGCTCACTTTCAGCTCTCTGGGCACTTTGACAAGCATTTAGTGGGATTCCAGCAACTACTGAGTAGCCATGGGCAGCTGTCTCCATGCAGCTTGGCCATGCTTGCTGCGGGTAATTGTGTGGTGCACATTAGAGTCCAGTGCAAAACCAAGTCTGGAGACTTGTAACTGCCCGTCATGACTTTCACTAGGCAAGGAGTCAACACCCTTTTCAGTAGTGAGTGTGAGAGTAACACTGGCCTTGCCAAAGCAAACCAATCCTTCTTTCCGAGGCCACGGAGACCCCAAGGGAAGGGTTTCCGCTCCAGGCGGCTGAAGCACAAGACACAGTACAGGAGGAGAGGTGGAACGAACCTGGCCTGACTGCAGAGAACAGCTTGGGTAGAGCAGCAGCAGCAGCAGCAGCAGCAGCAGCAGCAGCAGGCGCCTTGCATTACAGGAAACAGATTAGAAGTTCTCTGAGAGATTTTCTTGAAACAAAACTTTCTCTTTCCTTATCAGATAGAAGAGAAAACAAGAGCATGGCATTACCCCAGGATTAGGCAAAAATACAGTTTCTGTGTAGATAAACTGTGACAATACAGAGAGGAAGTAATATACCCTAAGGAATGAACTAGACGATTTGATCATAAATAGAAATTTGCCCTCCTGTTCCCATTCTATTTAGACATGGCTTAGGATCCAGAATAGTGATCTGGATTTCAAGGGCCATGAAATTTAGTTCAGCCCAGTACAAAGTAAGGGATGCTATTAAGGGAAATTTGGATCTAGGTCTGGGTTCAAATAAGGACAATGCTTTCCCAGGTTCAGGGAAGTATGGCATGACATGGCTTTGTATTTTTTCTTAATTTTGTTTTACTAATGTAACAAGTTGCTAATTTAGGATCTGGACATCAATTTACTTCCAAGAAAAAGGGCTGGGGCTTTACCAGGCATCAGCTGCTCTGTAATAAATACCAAGGGGCACACTTTTACTTTGTGGTAAGTGGAAACTAGACCTTGGTAACTTAGTTCTCATTGAAAAAGGATAAGTTACCATGGACCTGCTTCAGTTTAATGTGGGATTCGAGTGAACACATGGGCAGTTACTGTGGAATCACAGATCTGAAGTAAAGTCCCATCCCCTTTTGTCTTACAGTAATCTCCATGTACTCATCCTTCAATAGCATTAGCTCCCATATAGATCTCTTGAGGTGGTAATTTAAATAATGATTAAATACAAGTGTCTCAGGGTATGAGCAGATGTTTAATGGCATCTGGTCTGTGATCACGCAGCTTGCTTTAAGTTTCATAGATCCTGAGATTGTAAGGGGCTGGAACAGACCTTGCAAAATCATCAGGTCCAGTCCCTCTGCAGTAGGCAGGAAAGACAACTGGGGTCAGGTGACTCCAGTGAGGTGACCATCCAGTCTCCTCTTGAAGATTTCCAATGTAGGTGATTGCACCACCTCTGGAGGGAGTTTATTTCATGGTCTGGACACTCTGACTGTGAAGAAGTTACTCCTAGTGTTAAGCCTGAAATGGTCTTCCAGGAGTTTGTGGCCATTACTTTTGGTTTTCCCCAAGAGTGCCCTGGTGAACAATTGTTCACTGAGCTCTTGATGTTTTTTCCTGATGTAGTGGTTAGCTGCTACCAAATCCGCTCTCATCCTTCTCTTTTTTAGGCTGAAGAGACCCAAATCCCTCAGCTTTTCCTCATGTGACTTGTCTTGCAAGTCTCTGATCATACAGGTGGCCCTTCTCTGGGCTGTCTCAAGCTTTTCCATGTCCTTGTTGAAGTGCAGCACCCAGAACTGGACACAGTACTCCAGCTGCCATCTCACCAATGCTGAGTAAAGCAGAAGAATCACTTCCTTAGTTTTGCTTGAGATGCATCGGCTGATAGATGCCAGAGTGTAGTTTGCCCGGCTGGCTATAGCATCACATTGATGGCTCATGTTCATATGATAATCTGTTATTACCCCTAGTCCCTTTTAGTCATGGTACTAGTCAGTTTGGTGCCACTGAGCCTATAAGTATGTTGGGGATTGTTCATCCCCAGATGGAGTGCTTTGCACTTCTCAGTGTTGAACTTCATCTGGTTCCGATCCACCCAGTTTGCCAGCCTGTCTAGGTCCACCTGTATCTGCAGCCTATTTTCAAGCATGACCACGCTACCCCATAACTTGGTGTTGCCTGCAAACTTGGCCAGTGAGCTCTTCACCCCCACATCCAAATCATTGATAAAGATATTGAAAAGCACTGGACCAAGCACAAACCCCTGAGGGATGCCACTGGCCACTTCTCACCAGGATAACACAGATCTGTTCATTAGAACTCTCTGGGTCCTACCCTGCAGCCAGCTTCCTACCCACCTAATTGGTGATCAGTTAATCCCACAATCCTCCAATTTTCCTGTGAGAATATCATTGGATACCAGATCAAAGGCTTTTTGAAAGTGTAGGTATACGGTGTCGACCTCCTCTCTCTTATCCAGGTGGTGAGTTACCTGGTCATAGAAGGAGATGAAATTGGTAAATTAAGACTTGCCTGCAATGAAGCCATGCTGGCTGTCATTCAGAATCCTACCTTCTGCAAGCATATTGCATGTAGACTCCTTGATGAATTTTTCCAGGATTTTCTCTGGGATAGAAATTAGGCTAATTGGCCTATAGTTGCCTGGGTCTTCTCTCCTCCCCTCTTGAAGATGGGCACAATACTGGCCTTTTTCTGGTCTTCATGGACCTCTCCTGAGCACCATGAGTTTTGGAAGAGTTTCACCAGAGGTCCTGTGATGACTTTGGTCAGCTCCTTCATCACTCTCGGATGAAGTTCATCTGGTCTTGATGACTTATAAATGTCTCACTTTTCTAACTGATCATGTACCAGCTCAACATCAACAGTAGGAAGGCGGTCATTCTGACCATGCCCATTTTGAACCTTATCTAGTATGATTTTCCCCTTACTCCAGTGAAATACCAAGGCAAAGTAGTCTTTCAGGAGTTCAGTTTCTCCTGAGTGTCGGTAACCAGCTGTCCTAAGTTGTTAAGCAATGGTCCCACACTTCCATTTGTTTTCCTCCTGTTCCCTCAATACCTAAAGAAGGACTTCCTATTGTCCTTGATTTCTGTTGCTAGTTTAAATTCAGTTGTCACCTCAGCCTTTCTAATTTGCTCTCTACAAGTGCTGATCATTGTTGTACAGTCCTCCTTGGGGACTGTCCCAAGCTTCCATTGTTTGTATGCCTCTTTCTGCTTTTTCAAGAGGACCATGATATCTCTATTAAGGCAAGACGGCTTACCAGCCCTCCTGCTACCTTTCAACCACATGAAAATGGACTTCTTTTGTGCTTTTATGATTGTGTCTTTGAGGAATGACCACTCTTCATGCCCTCCTTTCACTTTCAGTTCCTGATCCTGCAGCACTTCCCCACTTGGCCTGAGCATAGGCAACTCATAGGGAGGACATGGTTGGGGGGGAGGGGGGCGGGAAGATTGGTGCTAGCTGGCACTGAGAAGCTCTGTCAGCACTGAGAGAAGTGCTGGTGGCACTTCTGATTTTTCTACCGGCATTGTGATTGGCTGCTGGCCCCTCTACCCCCACAGTTGGCAATCGGCTGCTGGTGCCTCCCCAAACTCTGAAGGCACCAGTTGCCTATGGCCCTGAGTCTGTTGAAATTCCCTTTTTTTGAAGTCCCAAACTTCAGCCCTGCTTGCTGATTTGCCTGCCTTGTGATGGATAGTGAATGTGATGGCTTCATGGTTGCTGTTGTGCAGGCTACCCTCTATATTCAAGTTGCTCACCAGATTTTCTCCTTTGGCCAAGACCAAGTCTAGGAGCGCATTACCTCTGGTTGGCCCTTGCACTTCCTGAGTCATGTAGAGCTCTTCAATACAGGTCAGAAAGGAACATGACTAATTTGACTTAGCCAAGTGTTCTTCCCAAGAGATGTCTGGGTAATTGGAATCACTCATGATGACCATATCCCAAGCACGCAGCCTCTGCCAGTTCTCGAGAAAACTCCAGATCAAGCTCTTCTGCCTGGTTTGGTGGTCTGTAGTATACACCTACAGTTAGGTCTCCCTGTAGAGACAGCTAGCCACCCCGCCCCTGCCATAGTTTGACCTAGAGGGTTTTGAGATGCTCTTCTTTGGAGCCAATGTCAGACTCTAAGGAGGTGTATTTCTCCCTCACCATAGAGGGCTACACCTCTACCTTTCTTCCCTACTCAGTTCTTTCTGTGCAGGGTGTAGCCCTCCATGGCTACATTCCAATCAGGTTGTCTGATTTTTAGATTAGAAGTGGCATGTACACATGTTTGCTGGTGCCAGGAACGTGGTGTAAGTAACTTGGGGGTGGGAGGATGGGCGAGCAGTATTGGCGGTGGGGGGGGGGGGCGGTGTTTAACATAATTCCAGGAAGGGGTGCTGCTCTCCAAACGTGTACAGATGTCACTAGATTGGGATAACCTATTCCTGACCTAAGTTATTTCACCTCCTCAAGCAAACTATTTTTATTAGACCTGCCATTTTTTGCCCGATTTAACCTCCCTGAATGTTTGCACATGCCTAGATTGGCCTTTAGGACGATCTAACCCTAGTCAGGTCAATCTAAATGTAATATCTACATGTGCTCTTAACCTACCCTTGTTAAACTGTCAATCATTGTTATTTCTGTGTTAAAAATGAATAAACTACAATGCCAAAATGTATTTATCATACTATCTTTGATACTGATATCTAATATTCATAGCAGCAGAAGGTTTTCTTCACTTAAATGAGCTTTGGGCTTGTTATTTGACTTATTAGTGAGTGGATACAAGGTGCTGAATGAAAGGGGTGTTTCTGGGCCAAACTCTCAAGTTTTGGTGGTGTGGGGCAGCAAGAACCTAACAGTAGTCTGAGGCCACTATCATTGTGGCAAAGGGGGCCTACGCTCTAGGCCCCTCAGGCAAAGGCCTAAGGCTCAGTCCTTTCCATAATGCCTTCTTTTTCAGTTGTGAGCTGGTACGCCTGTTTTTGGGATCTCTGATAATAAGAAGGGGACAGATCCTTGCAAAAACCTGCTGAGAGGAAATGATGTGCTCAATTATACAGAAAACAAGTTGTAACCTGCCTCTGGGCCTGACTCCATGCTCATTGTAGTAAGTGTGAATTTGGGTCAAGACATAAATATAAGGAAGCCAACCCAGTGAGATAATGGAGCCAGATGAAGTGTGGTCATTTGGTGCCTAGTAGCAATTCATTTTTAAGGTAGGTAAAAATATCTTGGGATCTTTCCAGGGGAACAGTGGGTTAAATGGTCCGAATCATACAGTGATGAAAGTGCCAAAAACGTGCTAAAAACACCTAAAGCAAATGCAGAAAAACTCTGCCTTAACTCAGGCTAAAATATCACTGCTCAGGAATTTTGAAAGGGTTGTGACACTTATAGACGTGTACAGTAACCCAGAGAGAGGAAACATATTGTAAATATATTTTTGAAAAGACTTGATGAACAGATTTTCAACATGTGCAAGATACTGCATGTTGAATATCATTAAAATGTCATATTTTGGGAAATAATGCCCATATGTGGGATATTCTGAAAAGATATTAATCATATTTATAGCCATGCAGTGGCTAGAATATACTCTATAATTTTTGATAGTGGCTTCAGGTAATCAGTGTCTGGTTCATATGTTTTCTGTTGCTTGATTTGGTTAATCATCAAAATATATGGATCATATATTAGACATTAATAAATGGGATATCTCATACATTGGGTATTCCCACAGGGCTTGATTTTCATCCAGACCTTAAGAATTATATACATGTAATCAAGGAACAGGAATGTAGCATGAGACCTACATTTAAAATAAAATTGACTCCAGTTTCTGATATATCAAATACAGTGAACTACTTGTTAACAATCTGCAGGACAAACATTATTTACCTAGCACATTTTGTTAGCTAGTGGGAGTTTCCAAATATATTTGAGAAGACTAAGCTGTTTGTGGACATTCTGAGAGGAAGCAAGTAGGCAAAATTTATTGACTAAATTATTTGTTAGGAATTATTCACTCATCTCTCTGATATTGCTTGAATTATTATATTGATTAATATACTCTTCAGACTTGATTATGATGGTTCTCATATTCTTTTGAATTATGATGGAAAGTTCTGTTGTTATAGTGCACATTCTTACCAGATGATGAAAGTGGAAGATACAGATTGAAAGGGAGCAGGACCCATAGATGTCTTTGCTGTACTTTTCCATGAAAAATAACTTACCTGTGTGATTGATCTTGGAGGCCTATGAGGCCAATGAGAAGCCCTTTGAAGCCAATGGGGAATGAGAAGCCCTTTGAAGCCATTCCTTTGTTTTTCATGGTATTGTTCCTGATCCGAAGCCCATTGGTATCAATGCAAAATACCACTGATTTTGGGCTTTGAATCAAGCCAAGATAGTAAAAGTGAAATCAGATCGCTTATGCTACCAGCATGTTCTTCAGACACATGTATAATGTGCAGTAACCTATTCTACTGTGCATTAAAGCAGCACATCAAAAACTGCTAATATGCTAATGAGCAGTAGGATAGGCTATTGCACATTAAGCCACCTAAAAACTATGTGCTTGTGCTACTGCACATTAGGACAGCCCAATGAGTATTGGTACGTCATATTGAAGGTACTAATAGTAAAAGTGCATTAATGCATGTGTTGATGGACCCACTGACTTAAAGAATGCTACTATTAAATACCTAAAACAAATACAAGTATGAGCCATAAAGGAACTGAATGATATAATTTCTGGTATTTTTAAGTAGTGATTAACAGTCATAATTTGAGACTTTGTTTCAGTGGGTGTCATGGAAGTTAGGGTGGGGAAGCATTCAGTGCATACGTCTCTGTGCAGGAACTGCTGCGGTTGTGGCAATGGGATGGGCTGGTGCTGCCTTAGTGCAAGCTCCCCAAATGGGGTCTGTGATGGTGATAGTGGTGGCAGTGCAAGGGGTTGCTATTCTACCATTTTGGTGTCCCTTCTGAAATAACACCCAGGGCTACTGCTCCTTTCCCAACCCCAGATTACACTAGCAGTGTTTAAGATGGTGTGAAAAGGAAGACTTAACTCAGCTGGGTGAGGAGCAGAGCCGGTGGGACACTTTGCCAGAACTGGAATATGGTGCAAATGAAACTGCAGTGGGTGAAGACGCCATGGTAAAAGGAAAAAAACCCAGCAGACCTGGGAGGAGCTGGGGCCAGCTTCTGCATCAGCGTGGGCACACTTTATAGCACCATACTGGGGCCGACTGGGTGGCCAAACTCCTGAGGCTGGGATAAAAACGCTGGGGGAAGAGTGGCTGGGAGGATCGGAAGTGAGGTCCCCGATAGGCCCAGAGTGGCCAGAGGCAGAGCAGAATCCCACTGCAGGGACGTGGTAGCTGCCCCAGGAAGGGGCTTTCTCAGGTAAGCAGAGCCAGACAAGGCTCCCTAACTTATCCAAAGAAGCACTGGGGACATCAGATGTCTCCAACTCAGACTGGCTCCAGGCAGGACTGGAAAGGACAAGAAGAGACGTATGACTGAATTGCGGCAAGTATAGAACTGGGAGAGGGAGACAGACACTGGGAAGCAAGGTAACCCAGAGTCTGGAGGATGCATAGGCAGGACAAAGTACAGTCAGGAAAACTTGGATGAGATAGCATCCCAATCGGACCATCATACATTTAGAGGGCCGAAACACTGAAGTTCATGTGATACCAACTCTAGTGATCCAAAGATGACATCTTTGGCTGGCATAAGGTGGGGTGTAGAGGAGGCAGAGCCCCAAGCAGGAAGGACAGTCGGGAAGATTAAAAGAAGGTACCAGGAAGGGTGGGACAAACCATCTTCCTCCCAATTAAAATAACTTCCAGCAAGACATGGCAGGAAAGGCCCCCTGAGGGAACCTCCCAAGATCTAGCCCAGTTACAAACTTGTCTCTTACTTAAGCAACAGTGAAACCAGAAAAGATCCTATGACACAATGCATGGGTGAATGGCATGGGAGACTACACATGGTCAAGGTGGTAGAAGTAGATCAGTGGTTCTCAACCTTTTTAGACTCAAAGCCCCACTTGATAGACATCAAGTTGCCCCTCACTAGAGTCAAGGCATGCATTGGAAAATGTCAGCTCTTATTTTTCACTCATTTTTTGACAGCAGAAAAATAATTGAACAGACAACAACAGGTCAAAATGTTTTTAATACTATGGATTCCTATTTGAAATCTCTGGGACTATCTTGGTGAATCATGTTTGCACACCTACCAGGGCTAACATTGTGTCTCCCTTAAAAGCCATGGCACTCTGCTTGAGAATCAGTGGAGTAGACAGAACAGAAGGAGAAGCCAATGATAGAAAGCTTGTTTTGAGGTGGTTTGGAAGGAGTAGTGTGAGGATGCTTGATACACATGAAGAGGGATGTTCTAGATTTTGGGAGCATGTTATTAAAAACAAAAATAAAGAGGAAAGATGAGTGTGAAGAGATCATAGGAACAACACTGGTGCAGCTTGTGGACAAAGTGGTAACCTGGGGGTGATTAGATATGGATAGAGGTATGGATGGTGTATTGCTGATCCATGAAAACAAAGCCAGGGAACTAGAGCCAGAGCTGGTGAAGGACTTTGCAGAACAACGTTTTCAGTGGGATGGCAGAAGATTATTTTAGCAGATGTATTTAGGATAGACTGGAGATTGAAAGAATGAATCAGGAAAGCATGAGAAGTTAGTCCATATGAGAGAACTCTAGTATGAACCAGAATTTTGGCCATCAAAATTGAAAGACAGGAAACATTTTGGATACATTAGAGGGAGGAGCAGTAAGATTTCTCACTGCTTGGCAGTTGGGAGCGGAGGAGGGGGCCAAGGAAGACCCCCCAATAGGGTTCAGGTGTGGTCTCGGCCACACGTGAGCCCTTTCAGCAAAGAAGCAGCAGCAGTGGTGACAGAGAAGCAGTAAGTGGGGTTAGTGCCAGCAGTTGCAGCTGCAGCTGATCTGGAGGGGAGCCTCCTGGATCGCTTCTAGCTGAGCCGGCAGGGAGCCGTGCTCCTGAGACGCGCGCGAACAGAGCACGCAAACAGGTGCGCTCTGTAAGGGTGCACCGGCGTTTGCGCCGGTGTTCGCGCAGGAGGAGCGCAAGGACGAAGTGAAGAGGGACTCGCCAGTGGGAAGATCTCATTGTCTAGGAACATGGTGAGTACACGTAGTGCCACTGCCAGGGGCGTGGCCCCTCCCCCTCCCCCTTCCCCTTCCTTTTCCCTAGTGCTTCCCCTCCGGCGCTCCTCTGAGGCCGCCACCCAGACCGAGCCCCTGGGGGGTTCGCTGTTACTGTCCGCCTGCTCCACCCTGGCTGGGGGTGGTGGCTGGGCGGGGCCCCCGGGGGTGGGGGAGATGCCTGGGGCATCCCCTGGCTGTCCCTCTTGTGACCACCTTCAGGCCCTGGAGGGGCAGCTGCGGGAGCTCCGGGCTGAGGTGAGCAGGCTACGAGGGATCCGGGTGGCAGAGGACAAAATTGATATGTACATCTGTTCTCTGCAGGGCCA
>JAGPOW010000261.1:172630180-172666036 GCA_030014935.1 Caiman crocodilus
GGGAAGTTGTTCTTGCTCCTACCTTGGGCATCTTTAAGAGTAGATTAGGTAGGTACTTGGCTGGGGTCCTGTGACCCTGGCACTCGTTCCTGCCATTGGTGGGGGGTCAGACTAGACGGCCTGCTTTAGGCCCCTTCTGACCCTAGATACTATGATTATTACCCTTTGAGCCCAACAATCCAATCAGTTTTCTATCCACCTTGCAGTCCATTAATCCAACCCATATTTCCTTAGTTTGCTTTAAAGAATGCTTTGGGTGGCCATATCAAAAGTCTTGCTAAAGTCAAGGTATATCAGGTACACTGCTTTCCCCACATCTACAAAGCCAGTCATCTCATCATAGAAGGCAATCAGCTTGGTCTGGCCTGACTTGCCCTTGGTGAATCCATGCTTACTATTCCTAATCACCTTCTTCTCAAAGTGCTTTTGGAGGAGGTGATCCTTGTTCCTAATCACCTTTGTTTCCTCCAGGTAATTTGATTGTGACAGTTTACTTGACAAATACATAAATAGATAATCAAAATAGGTTAATTTATTGTATAGAAGAGATAGATTGAACACTTTTGTTCATCAGTTCTCATAGTACAGGAACACAGAAGGCATTTTAATTAAATTAAAAAGCTGGAAATATTAAAACATTTTGAAAATAATGCTTGTCTACAAAATGCACCATATAGTAGTATTGATGGCCAGGCTGAATTAATGAATTTAGTAGGATTCAGAAACTGACTGGACATTTGCCTGGATAATAATCAGATCCCACAATTATAGTAGCAAAGATTAAACAAACAGATACCACAAGATAAACCCTCTATATTTTTGGAAATAATATTTTTGATATGTAATGTATTATATATATCCAATACATGACACAACACAACATGGCACAAGCTTTTCTGGGTGGTTAGGTGTCATGGGCCCTAGCAAGGTGCTCAGCCTGGGCTAATTGCCTAGTTGGCTTCATCGGTCCGGTGATCTGAATAGCAGCTCCACCCCAGCTAAAGATTTCAACTGGCCACTGATAAGGCCTCCTGATTACCTGCTAGGGAGGACAGCCTCTCTTTAGTCCACCAGTGACAACAGGTTACAGACCAGCCAAAAGTTCCTTTGAAGGTCTGGTAACCGTCTCTAATTGTGCACTGTCTAGTTTCCTGGCTCTTTTCTCTCCCTTGATTCTTGCTTTTGGATTCTCTCTTGGATCTAGCAATTCACTTGGACTTGACCTGTGACTTGGACCCTGTCCCTGGATTTCCCCTTGTATCTGATAACCTGGTATCTGATTCTTGAAGTTTGATTCGGTCGGTGTTAGATTTTGCCCCTGTCTCTGGCCCTTCTCTGGTGGCCTAACTGTTAAGCCAGACTGCTCATGAATTGGTCATTAGGTAGACATTTTCTTAGTGGTCACACTTTAACATAACTATTTATTGCAGGATTTTATGCATGTTCTTCTGAAGCTTGCTGTTTTGCAGATGGTAGGTAGAAGTTGATGGCCCAATAGTCTGAATCTGTATGACAATTTGAAGAGTTATTTGACTAAACTAAGCAACAGAGTTTGAATGATGACTATATAAAATCCATCTAAGGGGCAAAAATAACCATATTAATGCAAGAATTCTTAAAAACAAACAAATTCAAGGTAATTGAGATTGGTCAGCTGGATAGCCTATGGCCAAATGGAAGTAAAATTAGTCATATTTTTATTATGAGTCATTCCCTCCATATGTATACCTTGGAGGAGTGTTATAATTCAATATTATATGTATTTTGGTATCTACCTATCCCTGCAGTATACAGAAGGAAATAGATATTGAGACCATTTGCAAAATATTGAATTATTTGTGTGTGTACACACACACACACACACACACACACACACACACACACACACACACACACATATTAAGCCTATACCAAAAAGTTCAATTCAAAGGAAAAATAGATCAGACCTAAAAATATCTAATCAGAGCAAAGATTTTTATTAAAGGGAGTGAATTTACCAGACCTTACGACCTATGGACTACAAGCCATGTGAATTTGAACAGAAGTTCCTATCTTTGATGCCTGAAATATTTTGATGAATGGCCAGTATCATGATATAACTGTAGAAAAATAGGGCTGAATGGGATCTCAGAAGGTCCCTTTCAGTGCTACCCCTGAATGAGGTAGGTTCATTCCTGTTGAAACCGTCTCATCCAAATGTTTGGCTAACCTCTTAAATACTTCCAATGACACAAATTCCACAACCTCTCTTTGATAACGCGTCTCAGTTTTTAACTGCTCTTGTAATTAGGAAGTTTCTTCTGATATGAATCTGAATTTCCTTTGGTACAATGTCAGATCATTCCCCATGGATATAGCAAATAGTATATATCATCATCCTTCTTAGAACACCCTTTAATACACTTGAAACCTTCTATCAACACCCCCCGATACCTCCCTGCAGTCTTCTCTTCTCCCAGCTAAATAATCCCAATTCTTTCTTTCTTTCTTCCATCATTTTTAAGTTAGGTTTCCTAGACCTCTAATCATTTTTGTTTCCTTCACTGGATTCATTCCAGTTCATCTACATCTTTCTTGAAGTGGCCAAATGTATATCTTGCTTCACATGAAGTCTCACCAGTGCTGAACAAAGTTGAAGAATGACCTCCCATGACTTGCAGGTGATGCTCTTGTTAATAGATCCCAGTTTGCTATTGGCTTTTTTTTGACTTGGGTTGTTAAAGAAGCCCAGCACAGTTAACTTATATTCATCGTCTGGTTCACTATAATCCCAAAGTCCTTTTTTCATTTTAGCCATTTCCCCAATTTGTATTGATCAATCGATTTCAGACCATTTCTCCAATCTATCAAGGTCAGTTTAAATTCTAAGCCTATTTTCCAAAGTGTCTGCTACCCTACCTTATAGTGAAAAAACAAACAGAAAAAACCCATTGTGTATCAGCATTTGTGATATATAGCTCTTTAAGGTCGTCTCTGTGTATAGCAAGGAAAGTTATTTTATGGGGTTGTGTCCCAGGGCTGGCAGTGGGTGATATGTATTTTATCTCTGGTTATTTTGTGATGCTGGGACAATTATGTAATCTCCTTCCCTGCTCCTCTATATTCCTTCTGTAAAATAGAAGAGAGGGAGTCTCTAACAAATGTGACCAGACCTTCTGAGTAGAGGTAATATTCTGAAACCTAAAGAAACTACATAAACTTTGCATCAAGGAACCAAGTAAATGTTGAGTCTGCAGCCTGGCTACTACTTCAGTCTGTTTGGAGTATTAACAAAAGGCTTGGCCATATGGCAAAGGAACAGTTTTGTTCAGCACAGCAAATGCATTGATTCATGGAATAATGAAATGTAGAGGTGGCAAAGACCCAGTCCATCACACTGCCAAATGGTACATTTTCTAGTTTAATTTTAAAGGTCTCAAATATCCTGGTTCCAGCTCATTCCTTTAACTTATTCCATAACTTCAAGATTTCATTTGAGCAGTTATTGGTATAGCTCCTTTGAAGTCAATAAAATTACTACATGCAATTTTTTAGCCCAGTTTCAGAGAATGTTTTTCCTTATTTTTTCAGATGAAATTTTCTTTTGTTAATTCACAGTTACGTCATGTGCCATCCTCAGTAATTCTTCTTCCTTGCTATTGACATCCTTCAAATCATAAAAATGTAATGTAATACAGATAGAAGTTTTTTGTCCAAGCTAAAAACTCTTCCATGTTCATCTTTTTTTTTTTTTTTTAAAGACTATTGTTCATTATTGCTTTGCTGTTGCATAACTGCATGTTCTGTGCTCTCTGGGCATCTTATATGTTACTTTGCTCAACAAATTGTAAATAATCGAAGCAGACTAAATAGTCCAAGGGAATACTGAAAGCATTTGTGGCTAAAATGCTGTTCTGGTTGAGAGTTTAAGTATAACTGTTCAAAAGATTTTTAGTAATTTTTTTTGGTTTTGCTGAAAAATATTTTTGTCAAAACTGAAAAATGTTGCAAAATTATATCAATTTTGACAAAACCTTTTGGCACAGTTGTTGACAAAGTAAATGAGTTTTTGACAAACTAAAATTGGATATTTTCTTTTACTTTAAAGATTTGTTTTGGTCAAATTTTTAATTCTCTTCATTTTATCTGTCAACATTTTCTTATAGCCTTCTAGTTATCTCAAGTTTTCCTTTCTGTCCACTAGGCCTCCTCCTCCTACTCTAACGATTAAATGAAAATTTTATTTGAGAAAAAGACGCAAACTCTTTTGCTTAGATACTTTTTATATGGAAACCATGAAAAATAATTTGAATGATGCATTTTGGCACTTGAGCTGCAAAGCTTTTTGAATACATTGAAACAAAATAGTTTTACATTATTTACCATATTTCGTGTATGCAGCTTTACATCAAATATTTTGAGGAATTTTTTACACCAAATATTTTGTTTCAAGGTATTTTTTAAAACAAATGTCTAGAATTTCTGTTATGCAAAGAATTTCAAAATCCTTTGCTTTGGTCCTAGTTCAGGATAAAATACAATTCCACAGAGAATTTCTCATGAAAAGGAAATTCTTTGTTTTGGCTAGATGTGGTCTAGGTTTATCTCCCATAGAAGATGTGGTTGATTGCAATGCCGGGGTTGTAATATCTCTAAAATCTTTTATGTGGAGCAATCCTTCTCTGGCTAGAGTAGAGCAAAATGGTTACCTCGAAGATCTCTCTCTACTGCTGCAGTTCCAGGACTGAAAATATTTGAAAATATGAATGATTTGAGGTGTCTCCTCCAGAGTTCACCAAATGCATATTTTCCTTCATGGCTGCTAGGATCTGCAGTGGAAAAGCCCTTTAGAATTTAATAAAAGTCTCTATGAAAAATAAAAAGGCTTGATAGCAACTACTATGAAACCATGTACAATTTAATAGAGAGTAATATCCTTTCTGTAGTTTTTTAACCGTCCTATATAATTCTATATTAAATTCCTTAGAAAGCTTTAATTTTCTATTAAATTTGTTTGAGCTTTCCTATACAAGCTCTGAACAATTTTTCATCTTTCTCCAGAAGTCAATCACTTCAAGCCGCTAGCCATATGTACACACTCATTATATACACGTTCCTTCTTCAGAGTCCCCCATGCAGAATCAGGTTTCGCTCCATGGGAATTTGGATTTCTAAAAAACACTCCACTATTTTCTTTGAATGGTATGACCTCGGTATGTATAGTGAAAATACACTACAGTTCTAATTCAAAACATCCCAGCTATTCTGGCCACCCTTTGCTGTTCTGGGAGAGCATATCTCAGACAGATTTTCTGCATCTTTCCCCTTTAATTATTCCATAAAGTATGACAGGTAATTGCATGATCCTTGCATGATAATCTCACCCTCCGGAGGAGCTTGAAATTCTTACTATGGAAAGTCTTTTGGGGAATAAGAAAAGTACATTCATATGAGGCAAGCAGATGAAATAGGCAGTTGAACAGAAGTTCCAGCTGAGCTATCTAGCTCACATGAATTAATCTACTCCTTTTAACACTCACATGCTGATCTGATTTTTGAATACTCCCTTTACCTGGTCCGCTTTACAGTATATGGTTTAAAGTGAAGAACCAAAGTCACTTTCTCTGGTGATTCAGTTTATTCCAGCTCCAGTACTCCAGTACTTTGATGCACAGTATGTTTGTCTATTTTGCTGATACCCTAGAAGTCTATTTCCTGCTTTTGGCATACATCTGTTGCTGCAATAGCGCTGCAGTGTACTGTATGGAAGAAGTGTAAGGGTCAGTAAACAAAACAAACAGTAATGAGTAGTGAATGGAAGAATATTTAACCTTTCCTTCTGAGTGGAGTTTTGCTTCTGTAAATTGTAAACATCAGTTGTGTTTCAGGGAAGCTTAGAGTGATTGACTACACCAATGATGCTCAACCTTTTGGCCCTATGGGCCAGATGCATGGTGCAGGGCCCATGTAAGGGCTGGATCTGGCCCCCTGAATGCTGGGATTGGGCTCTGGGACCCAGCATTGCTCCCTCCCAATCTTTGCACACTCAGATTGGGCCTTGGGAGACTGGTGCCACTCCCTCCCACTCGGGTTGGGCCCCAGAGGCTCAGCACCACCCCTTCCCACCCTCCATATACTATGATTGGGTCCTGTGGCCCAGTGTCACCTCTAAGGGCTATCTTGGGGATAGTACTGCTAGGCTTCGGGTCTGCACAAAAGTAGTTAGGGATTTTCTGGAAGGCCTGGATGTTTTTAAATCTGTGGGCCCTGATGCCCTCCACTCATGGGTGTTGAGGGACTGGCAAGGGTCATTGCTGTGCCCTTGGCCTGGCTGTACGAGCGATTGTGGTCCACAGGCCAGGAAACTAGTTAATGTGGTCCCCATTTATAAGAAAGGGAGAAAGGGGGACCCAGGAAACTATAGGCCCATAAGCCTATAGCCTTGGAGGAAATCCTTGAAAAAATTATCAAAGATCACATCTGTGAGGGGCCAGCAGGGGAGATCATGCCCAGTGGAAATCAACGTGGGTTCATCAAAGGCAGGTCCTGCCAAACCAACCTGTTGACCTTTTATGACCAGGTAACTAAATCCCTGGATGATGTTGTCTCCATAGACATAGTCTTTCTGGACTTTAAGAGGGTCTTTCATCCCATTCTCATTAATAAATTGAGCGACTGTGACATTGATGCCTACCCAGTTGGATGGGTCAGAAATTGGCTAATGGAGCGCACCCAGAGAGTGGTGGTGGACGACTCGTACTCAACCTGGAGGGATGTGAATAGTGGGATCCTCCAGGGCTCGGTCCTGGGGCCTACACTGTTCAAAATTTTCATCAGTGACTTGGAGAAGGGGGGTGGAAAACATGTTGTCCAAGTTTGCTGATGACACCAAGATTTGGGGAGAAGTAGGCATGCTTGAAGGGAGAGAGAGGCTGCCATTCATAAAACACATAAGGCTTTAATTAAAGAGAGGCTGCTATTCATAAAGCACATGAGGCTTTAATTAAATAGAGGCTGCAATTAAATTTAGACAGACTACAGAAGTGGGTGGATGGTAATAGGATGGACTTCAATGTGGATAAGTGCAGGGTGCTACACCTGGGGAGAAGGAATCCACAGCACACATACAGATTGGGGAGCTCCCCCCTTGAGAGTACAGAGGTGGAAAGGGATCTTGGAGTCATTGTTGACTCTAAGATGAACATGAACTGCCAATGCCAGACCGCAGCCAGCAAAGCCAACCGCACCTCATCATGTATTCAAAGATGCATCTCAAGCCGGTCCAGAGAGGTGATACTCCCCCTCTACATGACACTGGTTTGGCCTCAATTGGAGTACTGCATCTGGTTCTGGGCACCACACTTTAAGAAGGATGTGGTCTGCCTTTAAAGGGTCCAGAGGAGGGCCACCTGCTTAGTTGGAGGGTATCAAGGCAGGACCTCTGAGGAGAGGCTGAGGGACCTGAACCTGTTCAGCCTCAGCAAACAGAGGCTGAGGGGGGATTTGGTGGCTGTCTACAAACTCATTAGGGGAGATCAGCAGCAAATAGGAAGCATCCTATTTCCCCCAGCAGCACCTGGGGTGATGAGGAACAATGACCAGAAGCTGCTGGAGAATAGCATCAGGTTACAGATTAGGAGGCATTATTTCACTGTTAGGGTGGCTAGGATCTGGAACTAACTTCCTAGGGAAGTGGTCCTCGCTTCTACCTTGGGTAAATTCAAAAAGAGGTTGGATGAACACCTGTCTGGGGTGATGTGATCCCAGTGTGTGCTCCTGCCAGTGGCAGGGGGTCAGACTAGATGATCTATTTAAGTCCTTTCTGACCCCTAACTACCATGAAACTATGAAACTTCCAGTCCACTTCTGGGTCCACTGGTAAGCATGCTGGGGGGTCCCCTGTGCCCCTACCAGCTTGGCAACTGGTGCCTCCTGGATCTGGGAAGACTCCTGGAGTCCCCCTGTGGACAATCACTGAGCTGAGGGTGCATGGGTTTGGGGGCAATGCGGTTGGTGGCAGGCCCAGAAGTGGACCATAAGTATTTCCAGTCCAGTTCCGGGTTTACCGCCAAGTATATGTGCCCCGCCCCCCTTGCTCCTGTGGGAGGCTTAATCCACCCCACCATCACAGTTTCATGAGCTGTGCCTGGTCTCTTGAGGTATGTAGAAAAATCATTTAAAGCTGTGTCAATGGCCAAATCATTGATTCTTTGAATCAGCATTGAATCTTCAGATTCAGATTTGGCCAAGTTAAATTGGGGACAGTGTTCTGAATCAACAAATTGAATCACTGTCTCCAATTCGGGCCGAATCTGAATCCAAATCAAATATGGCCCATTTCTCACACCCTGTCCCAGGGGAACTGGGATGCCGGAAGAACCCTGGGGCAGCAAAGTGTCCCACTTATCGCCCGCAGAGCCGGAAGAGCTCAAAGGAGCGTGTGCACTGAGAACACCGACATGGGTAATCAGCTGGGCATTTATCCGGCTGTGGCAGAGTAGCGGGGGCGGAGGACACCGCTCAGGAAGAACAAAAGGCGGCCCCACCGAGGTGGTGGGGCAGATGAGAGAAGAAGACTGAAGGAGCGAGTGGGAGCGAGAAGAGGAGCAGCCGCCACACACGGCGGCAGAGAGAGGAAAGGGCAGAGCCAGAGCCGGCTCCGAGGGACAGAGTGGAGCAACCAGCAGCAGCACTGGTGAAAGGGTCAGCTGTCAGTTACCGGCAGAGCCGGTGAAGAAACCAGCTACAGCACCTGCGACAGATCTGGAGGAGGAGCCGACTGGACAGCAGGCAGCAAAGAAGGTGGGGAACCCGGCTATAACACCGGCCACAGAGCTGGAGAAGGAGCTGACGGGACAGCAGACAGCAGAGCTAGTGAGGAAACTGGCTGCTGCACCCACAACAGAGCTGGAGGCACTGATCTGGTGATGGGCAGCAGAGTGGGTAAGGAAACCCATTGCGTCACAAGCGGCAGGACCCGCCGAGTACCCGGCTGCCTTAGAGGTGGTAGCATTGGTGAAGTAACCGATCACACCGCAGACAAAGGAGCTAGCAGAGGAACTGGCTGCATCACGGGCTGCAGGACTGGGGCAAGTGCTGGGACAAAAGGGCCAGGCTGGCGTCCCAGTGAGCCAGACGCCTGGCTTGAAGGCCAACATTGACGACTGAAAAATCAGGGATGGAAGAGGGCTGGCCAAGGACTATGTGGAAGACAGAGGAGGTAGGGCCTAAAGTGGCAAGTGGCTGTGGTGTAGGGCAGGACGGAGCCCCAAGACTACCTGCCAAGAAACGTGCCGGCTCTGGTGGTGACCCCAAGGGAGGACCCCCCCCCACTGAAGTTACATTCAAAGTCATGGCAGGCGAGTTCAGGGGTCCTCCTGACCTCAGCAGGGGTAACTTCTGGGGTCCACCCGTAAGCCCAGGGCACGTAAGATCTTGGGCCTGGGCAAGGGCGGTGCGGGGACACCTCGTAGAGCGAAGGCAGGTACACACCCTACTAGGAACTTCCTAGACCTGTGGATTGTGAATCTTTTGGAGTTTGGGGGAACTCTGAAAGGGGACCAGACTTTTACCAGGAAAGGTAAGTCACGCCAGTGGTAAACTTTTACCAGTGGTGTAAATCTATGGCAACTTTTTTTAAATGAATGGTATTTCAAGGCTATAGTCTGAACAGTTATATAAAGCTGATCAGAATCTGGCATTTAAGTGTTTCTAGAAGATATTAATTAATGTGCTGACTGTTTCCTGGGAAGTTTTATTTCTTTTGAACTGTATCCATAACACTACCAGATGGCGTATGTTTCTGGTCTCATCTTCATTTTGCAAGGCATTCTTGGGGTCCCTGCTGATTTGCTAAAACTGGGAATCTGTCCTGATTTTAATAAAACCCTGAGATTTTTAGTTACCCCAGAGGATTTTCTGATTATGGCCTTCATTCCTGCAGTGCTATTTTGTGTGGTTTTGTATGTCCTATGCTTCCATGGCAGCCTAACCCCAGCTGCCTGTCAGTCAAGCAGTGCAGGATAAAATTTTGTATTACTCCCTTCTACTATGAAAAGGTGTGAGCTGCAAGAGCAAAAACAGAGTAACAGCATTGTTTCCATGCTGTTGAAGTTCAGAGGGAAGAAGCACTGCAGGCCCTCACAGCAGGGAGGTCAAAGGGCAGATGGAGTCCAGCAAGTGGGAAGGGAATAGGAAGGAAGAAGGGAAGGAAGGGAGAGAGGGATAGAGGGAGGAATTGAGAACTGGGGAGATGAAAAGCAAAAAAAAAAGCAGGGTCTTTGGCAGACAATAAGTGATGGGGAAAATAAGGAACTACCTCAGGGTAAATGCACTATGCTGGCACAGTCTGGGTTTTAGAATTAAGACCAGGTCATGGATCTGTTAGTACGTCAGGAGAGCTGACTGTAGATTTGATTTGAAACCTCAAATAAGGACATTTTGGCATGAGTTCAAGTTTCCTAACAAAAAAGGCGCTCTTTTGAGAAATAACATCCTACTCTTTTTCAAATGGGATTTCTAACAATTGAGTGTTTAAGAAATTGGTTTACTGTCTTAAGCACCCCCCACCCCCACCCCAAAAAGAAATCCCAGGTGTGACAGGAGCCAGTTACAGTATTGGCCTACCCACCTGTCTAGGGCAGTCCTTCCTGATTTGCCCACTACGCTTTGATGTATTAAAGCTGGATGTAAAAATGTAGAAGGCTGCCCATTTACTGCCCTGATGCCAAGGGCATAATACACGGCTCCGACCTTCCCTTTACCATGTCCCATGCCTTGCAGATGGCATCCAAAATCACTACCGCTGTTACTCCTCCCAGCCCCATTGCTGGGCCACACTTGGCCTCCGGCCCAAACTTGGTGTCTAAGGACATGCCTTAGCCACATGCCCCCTCACTGGGGCTTCAACTCCCCATGCACTGCTGCTTGCTCCTGGGCACTCTACCACAGCCTCCGTCTTGTAAGTTGCACTCATCCACAGACCCATCTCTCTCTGACCCCCTTATAGGAGTCCTCCCTTCTGGAGAATGGGCTCTGGCTTCTGTCATTGCAGCCTGCATGCTGGCTGACCCCTGCCTTCTTTTGGCTGTGATGTCGCCAGCCAAAGAGGGGACCTTCAGCCTCTTCTAGGCTCTGGCTCCACCTCCAGGGCAGTCGGGGTGCCAGTAGCTCTCTGCAGCCCTGGCCTACCTCTCACAATGGGCTTACAAGCCCTTTAGCCTTTTGGCCCTGACCCCCTTGCGTTGACCAGTCAAGGGTTCGGAACATCAGCCCGGCGCCGTTGACCTCCCCACTTGAGAGGGGTCCCCCCTGGGCCCCACCATGAAGCCATCACCAGGAGCTGGGCTAGTCTAGACCCCCAGAGATCTTATGCCTGGCAGCCCTATGCTCCACTGTGCTTGTCTGAGCCCCCTGGCTTCAGTCCCAACTAGTTCTAATCAGGGGCTTGCCTAGCCCCTCCATAGGCTCACAAACTAAGCCCCGTATACAAGGCAGGCCTCACTGTTCCCTAGGCCCATTTCCTTTTCCTCAGGGCTTGGGACCCCATGGGTCCCAAGGAACCTCCTTCTTCTCCATAGTTCTTAGCCCGTCTTCCAGGATGTGCCTAGGAGCAGCGGTATTCCGGCCAGGAGATGTTACTCCAGCAATCACTGCTGGCTCTGCTCCTCAAGGCCTGTTCTCAGACTGGGGCTGTGATGCCCTGCTCCAATCCGGCAGCCTGCTGGCTATCATGTGACCACTTGATTGGGTCTGTAGTCACGTGCAGGCTGCCTCACAGCCTGCTCAGGCCCTTAAAGTGGCAAGCGCCCATGGGTGTGCCACCACCCACCTCCCCACTTAAAATCCTTCCGGTGGGGGGATGTCTCTCTGCCACTCCCCTTGCAGGCTCTTCTGCAGCCTGCATAAGCCCTCAAAGTAGTGAGCACCCCAATAGTGCTCCACCATACCAGCCCTTTAATAGCTACATCCCTTCATGTCAGTCTGTACCTTGAGTAATGAATTGTGACTGGTCAGAATTTCTCCTTCTCTATTTGCGGGGGGACGTAAATGCCTTTAGCCTTGCTTATGTGGTAAGTTGCTGTTTAATGTGCTACATGCAGGATAACAACAAGCTTTCCTGCTTATAACACAAAACAGGTTCTCAGAGACACGAACACTGTGTGCTCCCAGAGGCTGGGGAGGCACAGCGACCGCCTGCAGACACGGCCAGTGGTGTTGGGGGGTGAGCAGTGACTACCCACAGGTGTTGGCAGTGCTGCTTTCAGGGACTCTACCGCCAGTCTGAGAGGGCATGTGCACCCGTGTACACCTCTTACGTGTCACCAATGCTTAGAGATGATATAGGTGAAACCCCCTGCACACTGTGCTCCTTCTGACTTTTCATTCAGGTTGCTTATATTTTTTCTTTTAACAGTTTTTGTTGTTGGGTTGCCCCTTGTGTTAGCTTTGACTGACTCACTGGGACTAGAGGTTGATCCTTGGTGGTCATCCTATACAAAGGCCTTTCTGGCTACTGCAGACCTCATTGTCCTTGAAGTATGCTGATGTTTGAACCAGACTTCCATTTCTGGTTTGTTATAATATGATTTGCTTCTATTTGATTGCTGCCTTCATGCTGTTGTGTACACTGACTATTAGTTATTTTAATATCAATAAAAGTTTGGAAGACCACTCCAGCACAGCTCGATTAGTTTCTTTATTAGAACTGAAAAAGACTATAAACAATCAGTGACAGAAAGTATTTGTTACCATCTTTTGTCTGTTGTCGTCTTGAAGCAATTCAGATGGAGCAATTTGTAAAGTCAATATATGACTTTATGCAACTTTATTTTTTGTGTAGCTAATTTATTTCTTGCATATAATCCTGTAGCACTGGCTCATTTACATGCACTTGTCTTAGATATGCCAAACTCAGCATGCAGATTGTACTTAATGGGAAGTGTTTGGCATTTGTAAAAGAGGGAACATCAAAAGTGAAGCTAGCAAGTCATTTACTTTAGTCCAGAAAAAAACCCTTATGAACAATTCTTAAAAATATGTGAACGGGCTAAGAGCCATACACAATTTTGTTGGTTTTTGACATAGCTGACAAAGCATCATGGAATTTCATTCATTATTTAACTGTGACAGGTGCTTGGAGTGCCTTTCAATTTAAACTGCCAGAGAAACAGCCTGCAAGTGTGGCAGGGGATAGTTAGGGGTCACCTGACCAGGAAGGGGACAGGTTGGAGCTATATAAGTCCCAGGTCTGAGCTTTTCAGGTAGTTTAGCCCTGAGTGCCACTGGGTGAGGATCTCCTTGCGGCAGGGCTCCTGAGATAACATCTGAGCTGGGGTAAACAGCACTGAGCCCAGGACAGGACAGGCCTTGAAACAGATAGGTCTAAGGACAGGGGCTAGGGGCCCAGCATCCAAGAGGAGACAAGATGGGCCTTGGAAGAGAGAGGTCCGGGTGCAGAGGCAATGACTCGAGAGGGATGCTGGTGAACAAACTGGTGGTTGAGGAAAGGATGAAAGGGGAGGCATGGGGGTCCCAAGTGGCCCAGCAAGAGAGAGAAAGGGGCCAGAAGGATGAAGGGCCTGGAGGCATGAAGCCTGAGCCCATAGAGGGGCAAAGTGTGGGGCCAGGGCAGGCCTTGGAAAGATTAGACCTGAGGCCCACAGAGAAACAGGTTGAGCCCAAAGAGGACTAGGTACATGGAAGAAGGTCTAGTGCCTGTGGGGGACCAGGAGGATCCAGTGCCCAGGAAGGACTAGGGTACATTGAGGGAAGCTCTGGTGCCTGGGGACCTGTCAGATGGGTAAGTCTGGGGCCAAGACCAGAGAGAGCAGTATGTCAGCAGGGCTAGGGAGCCCAGAGGTCTGGAGCCCAGGAGAGACAAGTGTCAGCAAGACAAAGGGAGCCCAATGGTCTCACTGGCTCAGGAGCAGGGCCAGTTCCCAGGGGATGCACCAAAGGCCAGGTAGAGAGCCACAGCTAAGAGACTGCTGGGGCCTGAGAGCCCAGAGATCTCACCTGGCCTAGGAGTGCAGCCAGGGCTCTGCAACAGATAGACCAAAGATCGGGGATCACAGCTGGAGATTGAAGGGGCAAAGGAGCTCATAGCTCAGGAGGGGCAAGGACTGGGCTAGCAGCCTATAGCCCAGGAAGGGCATGTATTAGCAGTTCATCTGTGAAGTATGGGAGTCAGTACTGGGGAGGATGGAGCCCATGAAATTAGCTCCTAAGGCAGTAACCATGAGCACCTGTGGTTATAAGAGTAAGACCAGGCTTGGCAAGTCCTGGGGCAGCCTCCCTTTTATCAGAAGTTAACAATATCAAGGTGTGGCAGCAAGTACAGGGCAGAGGGCCCCAAAGGGAGCCAGGCTGGCAAGGGTTGAGCAGCCACCAGGGGCATTGCGATCACCCCTGGGACGATTGCTTGCTACATTAGCATAGCACTATAAGGCTTTATTTAATAAGTATACAAGCTAAAATGGATATTTAAGTACTAGTGTATGGCAGCAGGTTGGCCATCTATGTTGCTCATATATCTCATTTTTCTTAAGGATCATGCAAGAGCCTTCCATTTCTTTGCTTTGTCAGGCTGCAGGCTTCACTCAGCTAGCTGATACTGTGCATCTTGTAGACTACCCCTCAGGGAAATATTAATAGAATTAGTTTTCTATCACATGAGTTGCAGTGCTGAGCCCCACTGTCTAGTCTTTGGGAGGAGTCCAGTACTGTAAGGTGGGGATCCTTTGCTGTTTTCACTTTGGTATCAGTTTCTTAGTTTGCTTTCCTGTTATGGGTACATGGGGGAAAATGCCTTGCACTAAGATTCTAGCTCAATACACTAAACCCATTCTTGCCCTCACAGTCAGTGAACACTTTTTTTTTGCCTTGGATAGTCAAGTAATGCACCTTCAAATATTGGTAAAAGGGTAGTGACTTCAGGATCCATGGTCCCAGAGCAGCCAGTAGAGCAGACTGTACCTGAACCAGGGTTGCAAGGAGCTGTGTATGCACATCAGTTTCTTGATGTATCTCTTCCAAAATCTTCCTTCCTACAGCCTGTTTCTTATTTCCAACTTCTGTGTAGGTCGATCCAGTTGCTCCCCCTGTGGACACAACCAGGAAAGAAAGAGGAGGAGAAAGAAAGTGTTCTTCCTCATTCTTGCCCCTCTTGGCCTTCTCCTGCCCTACTTGCTCATAACAATAGTCTCTGCTTGGCTTATCACTAGGGATCCTGGTTTTCCCTGATTTAAAAAAAAAAAACAACCCAATTTTTGGCTTAAAAAAAGTAACCCCAAATCCACGTTTTTGATTAAAATGAAACACCACTATATATCTCTCTCTATATTAGTGGTGTTTCATTTAAATCATGGAAAAAGGTGGATTTGGGGTTACTTTTTTTAACTGAAAATTGGGTATTTTTTTAAATCAGATAACCAGGATCTGTGCTTATCACAGGCTGAAGAAAATACAAGCAAATCCAGGCAGAAGAATAAGATAGGGCACAAGTGGGAGTTCCTCCTTTACATGGCTGAATGCAGGCTGGGACAATGTAGGCCTCCCCTAGATGGAAGCATGGCATTCTCTGGCATGAGACACATTAAACTTTAAATTATATAAAGTTTGCGACTCTCTTCTATAGGTATGGGTAATTGTCAAAGGAAACAAGCCTACATAATCTTATGTGGAAACCAATCAGTAAAGCAAGTCATGATTTTGTGCCTGGTGATGTCAAAGGTAAAGTTTCTATTTTCTCTAAAGATGCAGGATCAGACTCTTGATCAGTTGTTGCAGCCATCTTGATAACATTGTATTTTGCCACTCATGCATTTCAGGTTTCTTCTTGTGTGCTATAATATTGGAAACACGGGATGTTGACTTAATTTTGACTCATGTTCAGTCTCTGCCAGTGCATTATTATCGACTGTACAGTATGTGATTATTCTGAATGCACGCTACCTGGAAGCAGGATAATGTTAACTGCCTTGTACAGGAGTAATCTGATAGTTATTTGCAGGGGAGAAAAGAACAAATCTTGAGTTAGCTTGAAATTTCTGCTAAAAAGGAGATATTTTTGATGGATCTACATGCTGTATTTTGCTTATTTAACAATGTAAATATATCATGCTGTATTTATAGCCTACATTCATTAACAGCAGTGCAACCTGCTGAAAGATAATGAGTCTCCAAATTCACAATTTTTAATTTAATTATGGTTTAGAATAATATTTATTCATGGCCACTTGGGGTCTTAAGGTATTTTTCAGGAAATAAGATTCAGTGTTAGAAGGGCCATCTTCTGGGTGTGCACTTTGATGGAGATCACTCAGTAGGATTATTTTATTCTTTTTAGCATTCTCAGTTTCTCACTTTTGTGCTACAAAGAACTTCCATAGCTTCTACTAGAAAAGGCGGTAAACTATTTTACTGTGTAACTAATGATACATATGGATTCATCTTTACCAGGAGGACTGGGGAAAGAGCTGAGATGCAGTCTTGTATGTTGATGCTGGTTGGGTTCACTTTATGTTTTTGGACAGATAGAAACTAATTATTTAAAATTTGCTAGGCTTTTGGTTGATGGAATCTCTTAATTTTGGAGAAACGGGTGGCACAAGCTATTAGGGAACGCCATAAACAAAACAAAACAAAGAACTAGAAGCAAAAACCTGGATCTGGGTACTGGCAAGGTTTGCAAAGTTCATAAGTGGAAATGTCCTCCATGACCAGCTTGGGGAGACAGGAAGTTCATCTTACTTCCACAACTAATGGGCCAGCCCTGTTTCATTTCAGTTAAATACTGAAATGCTACACTGAACACTGATGCTTGTAATATGATTTAGGTCTGCAATCCCCTATACTTGCTCTTTCTCACTGAAATATATTTAACATGCTATCTTGATCTCTCACTGATTTTTACACTAGTGCATCTTCATGGACTTCAGTAGCACTGTTCCAGCAGCAAAATTGAGAGGAGAATCAGGTGCAAGTGCCCTCTTTCTTTCTTTGGTTAAGAAGAATTGAGTTATCAAAGTGAAATTTGAATCTGAATAAAACCAAAGAAATGAAATTCTGTAGCCAAAGGCTTTAGCTAAATGCCTTCACCAGAGTTTAGCACAGAATGACACTTTTCTTGTATTCATAAATTCAATATTGAGAAGGAGTATACCTTGTCAGTTAGGGTATGTAAAATTACAATTAATGTACTGTAATGGACTTCTAAGGGGAAATCCTGTAGACTGATTTATATCTTATAAAATATTACATTAAACTCCTTCTCTTTCTCCTGAAACTTCTGTTTTATTTCCACTTATCTCCTATATTTTATATGTAGTTCTGTTTTTTATTTTGTTTTGTTTTTGTTTCATGCTTCTGCTGAAAGACAGGAACGCAGAGATGATAATTCAGCAAAGAGTATTAGAAAAAGGTAACTTTTAAAGTCTTCAGATCCAATCCTTGTGGCACATTCTTTTGCATTTGCCACTAGCTTTAAAAAAAAGTGATATAGTAAGGAGAGAAGATGAAAAGTATATAGTAAGGAGAGAAAATGGAGGAGAAGAGAGAGAAGATGGAAAATTGGATCATCCTGTGAAATGTGGTAGATAGTAAATGCAGTAATAAGATGTTTAGGGACAAAGTATATTCTTTGTATCACCTGTGAAATCTTGCTGGAGTCATGCATGCAGCAGTCAAGCAGCATATGACATTAGGTCAGTAGGAATGGTAAGAAGTAAATAGGTGCAAAATGTGGAATTTATATTTTACATAGGTCACTAGCCTCCACAAAGCTATTTATATATATATTTTTACTGGCATTCAGGCTCTTACTGCGCTGGAATTATTTGTGAGTTTACTTATTACATTTTCTAATAGAAGCAATGTATTCGCATACACATCTGACAGTGTATTAGACCAATTTCTAATTTGCCTGTACAGCCATGGTGTAAATTGTACGATTCTGTGTGTGCGCAAAATTCCATGCAAAGGTATGTGAAAAATCAAGCCTTCCAGATCAACAAATGGCATCAAAATACTATCCCACTGACTGGCTGAGCTGTCCAGTTGAGGTGAGCTATCCTTGGTCTAGAGTTATTCTTTCGACTTTACATGTAGCTGCACCAGCTTGTACTGAGTGAGGATTTAGATCCCACAACAGATTTTTGGCGCCTGTATACTCCCCCCACTCCCACTCATCCTGCTTAACTCCAGAAGCCCAAAAGCAACAAAAGCAAAGGCAGTGAATTTAACCTGTGAAACAGGTGTTGTAATGATGCCAGCTACAGCCTGTGAGGCTGAAATTAGGGTACAAATCTCAGAATTTGGTGGGCATAGAAAGGGCACTTGCCTTCTGACCAGGCACCAGGAGATGGCACAGGTGGTGATACTACAGATCTGACACGTTGTGCCAAGCAGAAAGCTAATAGGGGGTCATACTGAACGTGCTACTGCTGTGTCACATGGGGTGTAGACAGAAGTGACATTTTTTGCATGATATGGCCCCTCAAAGCTCTCTATAACTAACTGTGACCTAACACACATGCGTGGATGCAGAGAGCTTCTAAAATGGCTGATTGCACGAAAAATTAACCCTTATCTAAGGAGGGAGCAGGTTAAGGTGCTTTCCTTTAGAGCACCTGAGGGAAACTGTGTTCCTTCCAGGGTTAATTTTTCAGGCAGGGGAGGGGTTGTGGAGAGGGAGAGGGAGTGAAGGGAGCAGCAGCGACTGTCAGGTTGCTATGCCTGGCCTGAGCTGGAGAGGAGAGGGGTGGAATGGATCCCCTCGCCTTGCAGCCCCCTCACTCCCAGATATCCTGGCTGGGGCATTGCGGGGAGCTGAGTCAGGTCCCCAGGTGAGGGGGCTCTGTCCAGCCCCCGCTCCAGCTCTAGCTGGGCCTCTTGAAAGTAGCAGCCAAGGCTGCCAGGCAAGCCAGCCTGAGCTGGTGGAAGGAGGGGGTGGAACAGAGCCCCACTCACTTGAGGCCCCTTCTGGTTCCTCCCAATACCTCATCTGGGGCAGCTGGGGGACGGGGTACAAGGCAAGGGGCTCCATTCCACTTCCCTCCAGCTCGGGCCAGCATAACATAGGAACCTGACAGCTGCTGCTGGTCCCTTCATTCCCTCTCCATGAATATCCCTGAAGCTGGGAAGGGGTGGCGGGGCTGAGGAGCGGAACAATTAATCAGCCTCCTTAGAGGCCAGTGCAGGCAGGCTTGAGTGTCTGTTGGGTCAGGGGAACCATAGGTGACTGGTGCCACCTTAGTTGGGGGGGGCACATGCCCCCCCGTGACCAGTCAGTGACCAGAGCAGGGGGTCTCCGCACAACCAGTCTCACCAACTGGGGTGGGAGGGAAGTCCTCCTGCAGCAAAACTAACTGGCTGGGAAGCAGCTGAGGTGCTCCTGGAAGCAGCTGCGGTGCTTCCAGAAGTGTCCGTGGCACTACATCCAGTGTTCCCACTGTCTGGCCAGCACTCATGGGGGGGCACCAGTGCTCCTGCCGGCCCCCCTGCTCGTCACCCAAATGGAGAGGGCAGCCGGTCAGGGGGTGCACATGCACCCCCTACATGTAGCCACTGAGGGAAGCACTGTAACTCATGAAGCTTGAGGCAAAGCACCATGAGTTAGACTAGGGGACCCTATTGTCTGTCAGCACCCATGGTTGGTTACTATTAAGTTAGTCCTACCTTTAGCATCTATAGCGAACTCAGATTTGATAACAGACGAAGGTACCTAAGTGTCTATAATGTACCATTTTCTTGTGTTTTATACTTGTAGGCAGATTTTCAGCATTGCGAACCACCATAGCTCCACTTAAGTCAGTTCAAAACAGCTGAAGCTCTGACCTGATGATCTTATTAAAAGAAAAAGTATGTTATATTCAAGGCTAGGTACAGACATTACACTTTTACAGAGATAAGTGATTGGAGACTGATCTATACCTGTAGTAGAACAAAAGTTTGGCGCACACAGACTGGTTTATATTGGTGAAACCTGGTCTAAGATTTGCTCCTTCCTGCCCCCCCGACAGTGAATGTGTGTTATGTTCACTACCACTCTAAACTATGCCACTTACAGAAAACTGTGCAACTTAGATCAATTTCACCTCAGGCTTTCTGAATGTCTGAACCTAGCCCTAGTGTCAATTCATTTTTAAATGATTGAAAAAAAAGAAGGCTAGTTTTCGGTCTAAACGTGAGATCCCAGCTGAGAGAATTAAAGGAATTCTGTTAGATCCCTTCCGGTCAAGCTCAAAGCCGTTTTACCTTTTCATGACTTTAGGCAAGAATTTACATAGGTTTTCAGAACCATCCTTGCTGTGGTGTGTGTGTGCGCGCGTGCATTTGGAAACTGGAAATGGAAAGGAAAAAGAGAGAACAATATTGTTTAACATGAAATTCAGAGTTGGAAGGGGGAAGGGAGACGACTGATTCAGGAACTTGGTTTCCTTCAGTAGTTAGTATATCATAGTTGAAATCAAACCCCAAAGCAAACTCCCTGAAGACAGCAGCATAATAAATAGGTCTTTAAGGTCTTTTCTGAATGACATGGAATGAATATCCCTCTCTCCTCCCCCCATTCTCTCCTTCCAAGGTAGAATTGGAAAATGATTCTCCGCATACAGACATGTGATCCACATTAATGGCAGCAAATGAGAATGCCAGCTGCTGTTCCTCCCTCTTTTTTTTTTCTCCCCTGCCCTGTTCCCTCCTCTCCCTAGTCACACTGATAGTAGTTTCATGCTGCATTTTGGCCTTGTTGAATAATTAGGATGCTTTGCACTCCTGTAGCATCTTTCATCTGTGGACTATAAGGCGCTTTTAAAATTATTAACTGTACAGGGGTTCATTTTGAAATGTGCTAGACGTAATCACAAATTATATATCCTTATTGATGATTGCTATTTACCCTTGCCAAAAAAAGCATTCTAAACTAGAAGCTCTTTTTGTTGTATTGTGTGTATATATACATATATATATAAGGTGTAACACTGGTAGAATGCACAATGCAAGACTGCAAAGGAAAAATTATATCTGTGTCCCCAAGTTTAAGAAAATTAAATTGCACTGAGAGAAAGGAGAAAAAGATAGGAGTTCATGCTTCAGTGTATGAGCCAAGGCTGTGTTAGTTCTCCCTAGAAGGTAAAGTCTTCTGGACTTTCCGTGGGACCTGAACCAAAGTCTTTTTATGCCCAAATTATCAGACTCAAACAACCATGATGTTTGATGAGATATGAACGACTGGGCCCAAAACTCAGTCCTGAGCTGTACTCCATACTCTGGGAAAATTTGAATTCCTAGTCTGAGCTGTGCAGTTCAGTATTCGTAACTAATGTAAATTACAAGTGTAGCTTTTCTTGTGGATTTCTATTGTCGTTTTCTTCCTGGAGCTGAGATCTCCTCTGCCTCTATCTCCTCTGTCTCTAGTTTCAAGCAATTCTCCATAGGTGTAGTTCACACAAATGTGCCTGTTACAACTACCTACCTGCACAATTTGTCTCCTGAATCTGCACCGTTACCGGAAAAATTCACAGCTGGGCTGTTTCCATGTGATTGGTGAGTACTTCTTTCTTTGAGCCAATACTGCAACATTTTTGTCATATGTTAGTGCAATCTCCCATACTCATTTAAGAAGGGAAGACACGAGTTAAAATGAATAACTTAAGCAAACATTTTACAACCTCCATAGAAGGCAATGTAGGAGTTTGAAGTAAAACTACAGGGTATTAGTGTCTGAAGGGTTCTAGACATCTGTTTCCATCTCTGCCATTTGACTTACCATGTGACTTCGGGTATGTCACTTAGGTCAATATTTTCAAAATGTTATTTTGGCTTTCTCACTTCCGTTACTGCTCTACCCACTTGAGATACCAAGAGACTTATTTTTATTTTCACAGGCATTGATGTTATGACCAGCTTTTCACATTTAACATTCACAAGTGGAAACACAGGCCATGAACAGAGGGGCTGTTTGAAATGCTTCAAGTGTCTTTGAAGTGCAACAAACAGTGAAAGTGTAGGCACTCATGCTCCATGAAATGCTTCAGAAATGACCCTTGAATAAAAAGAGGAACATCTCTGAATCACTTCTTTTGAAGCACTTCCTGAAACATCTGCGCCCTCCAGCAGAATGCAAAAGGGGTTGTTCAGTCCTACGGCATCCCTCTATTCTCTGCTCCTCCCATGGGGTGGGATAAGGAGAATGGGGTGGACAGGCAGCGTGTACTCTCCTGTATACCTGGCTGTCCTTGGAAACTTTCAGTAGCTGAGGATTGCTTTTGAAGCGCTTCAGGGAAGGCGGAGATTACGCCTCTGCACAAAGCTGAAGCGCTCCAAATTTGAAGTGTTTTAATTGGGGAAGGACTTCAAATAAATGTCTATCCACAGCCAGAGTTTCAGAAACACCTTAGCTCCAATTTAAGTGTCTAAATTAAGGTGTGGCACCCAATGTATTGAACTGTTTTTCAGAATTCTTCAATTAATATTTGCCCTTAAATAGTAGCTGAAGGCTTTAGGAAGCTGAGGCCGTCTTCGTGTATTTTTATGTGAGGGCATTATTTTGCTTGCATTATTGTGTTGTGAAACGCCCCTGGTGCTCTGTGGCCCTGACTAAAGGATCTAGCATCCAGTTTCCCTCCTGAGATAGAGACTTCACCTCCTGTTTGAGTGACCCAGTGCAAGCTAGAATTTCAAGCTGCACAGTAGATGATTTCTTCAATAAAGGCATTTCCGGAGGCAAAGGCCAGCCAACCCATCCACTAACTCCTCCAAAGATATTTAGCAGTCCCTGTATCATCAGTCCAGCCCACAACCCAAAGATTTTCCCTTTCCAGTCTCTAGAAGAGTTTCCAGGTTTTCCCTTTCCAGTCTCAGAAGAGTTTGAGGACTGAGAGAAGTGGAAAAGCTCTCCAAAGCTTTTCCTTTTCTCTCAGTCCTCAAACTCTTCTGATCATGAGCTGCCAGGCTGCTTGTTTGCAACCAGCTCTCCCATGTCATGTGTATTTCCTCTGGACACCTCTGAGGTGTCTGGCATCTCACTCATTGATATGTCAGTAAAGCCATTCGAGACTGTGTTGATGCTAAAAGTCCACCTTTTCTCTTGCACGTAGCCAGTCTTGGCACTTAATCCTAGGGTGACCATATGTCCCAGTTTAGCTAGGACAGTCCCAGATTTTAGAGGCCAGTCTCAGCTGGCTATTCAGAATTATAATGGGCAACCCGGAAAAGCAGGAGCATGGGGTGCAGTTTGGCCAGGAGTTACAGTTGTGCCAAGTGTCTTACAGGCAAGCAGAAAGGCTCATGTGCTTTCCCAGTATACCACCCTGCACCCAGCAACTTGTGAGAGCAGTGTCCTGGATTTCCCGGATGAATTTCCTGGATGTCTGGGATTTCCTTATGGTCAGCCTACTTAATCCTTCATTCTCTGTGGACAGGCTAAAGAAGCAACCTGACTTGTACGATATTATAACAATGTGAATACAGTTAACAGAAACATCACAGTAAATCTCACAGTGTGACTGCTGTGCCTGTTGCAATTTAATCAGCTCTCCACCCACTTACTCAACTGTAGAAAGGGGAGAAAAAAGCTAGTAGTACATATATACTTTCCCACTTTGGGATTTCCATCTGTGAAGTTTCGAGTTGATCCACCTTTACAAGGTACACACTGTCTCTGGCTACAAGACGAGAGAAGGAATCACAGTGAAAATACAAGTACTTCTAATCTTCTGCGCTCTGTTTCCTTAATCTGAATAATAGAGCTGAGTAAAAATCACAGTTTTTATTCTACAGGAGTGCTTATATTTCAGCATTTGTTTTCATCCCAAATTGAGATGTGACATGAAAAATTTTCACAGAGTGAAAAGACCTGCAAAATTTCAGTCCAGAAATGTGGGAACATTTCATTGAGTCAGTTTTATATTACAAGCGTGTCAGCCTCACGGTCCTGAGTACCTTTTGGGAGTTACAATTTAGATGCTTCATACTCTCATTTTCCTGTGTGGACTGGAAAATGAGAGTACCCGATCCCATGTGTGTAGGATTAGACCCTTTGCCTTCAAGGAAATTGCTTCATGACAATTACAGTTTTCACGTGAACAGAGCACTTTGTCGAACATGTTAAATTAAAAGAAAATGTGAGTATGTATGACTGATGAGAGAAGACACAGGGAGATATTCACCACAATGCTCGGGCTACTTTGTACTTCTGGCAACACAAAGCATGTTAAACGTGATTGAACTGGCCAGCAATATTAATACAAAAACCTGGGCACATGTGTTAGCAACCTCTATGCTGTCAGTCCCAGATCTGAGGTTTGTTATTGGTATAAAAAATAAGTGCTCAATCCCTTTGCTTGAGAAATTTATATCCACTCTTTCTGCGTCATGCTTGATGATACTCTCCTTATAGTAGTCTCTTTTGGTAGTATTTTTTTTGGGGGGGGTGGGGGGGGAGGAAGGGGGTTTGCACAGTGCCTACCATACATAGTGGGGAGTTTATTTAGGACTGTGGCCACTTTACCAGTGATTCCTAATCAGGTTGCCGTGGCCTGTACATAATCATCCCAGAACTTTCAAAAAGGAATCCTATAGACATGCTCGGATGCGCTCTAACTTGAACACGTAAGAGCAGACTGGAAAAATGGATTGGTGGATAAAGTTTTTCTAATGAGAAAGCATGCCTCACCATCAAGTGTCTTAAACATCCTGAATTTCAAAATGGCCACAGGGGCACTTAAGCTAAAACACATTGAATAATCTCTAGTTAAAGCACCCCCACAGCCATTTTGAAGTGCAGGATGCTTAATACACACGGCGGTGAGGTGTTTTAATTAGAGCAGCTCTCCAGGAACTGCTCTGATTCAAAATGCCTCTCCCTACTCCCAAGCATATCTATAGGTATCCCTTACTGTCAAAAACATTCTGATCTGTTGTCTTTCTGAGCTCTTTGCAACAGAGGAATGGCTCTATTATTTTTTCTGTAGTCAGGAAATGAATGAAAGCTAAGAGCTGGCCTTTTTTGAAAGGTGTTTGAAAGTCCAGCAAAGGGCACCTCTTGAATCTAAGAAGGTTGATAACTACTGCATCATGCAAATAATAATACTAATAATAGTGGATGATGGGGTTTTTTCATCCACCATGCAGATTAGATTAAAGGCTGCTTATAGTCTTCTGAGTACGCTTAACATCTGTTGATGTCAATGGAAGGCAAGATCTCCCAGTACCTTGCAGAAAGAGCTTGCAGCCTCCCAGCAGAAGTCCCAGACCTGAGCTATGTTACAGAGCTGCTGCTGCTGCTGCTGTAGCTTTGCTGGCACTGCTGTGTGAGTACAGCTCCCGACGCAGTGAAAATGCACTGTAAGTCAGCACAAAGGGGTTTTTGGCAATACAGTTATACCACCTCTCCCAATGATATTAGATAAGCTGGCACTAACACTCTTCCATTGGCGTGGCCGTCTCCACACCAGAGGTTTTGCTGGCATAACTGTATCTGTTAAAGGGTGTGGAAAGATCACACTCCCTAGCTGACATATCTATGCCAGCAAAACTGTGTAGCATAGACCAGGGTCTAGTGAGTCAGAATACAATAATGTGCTACAATCATAAGATGATCCAAAATTAACCTTTAAAAACAATAAATTACCACATCCCTCTGAAAAAAATAGCAAGGCAGGGAATTTACATTTGTAAAGTACATGCCTGAGGTGTGAAACACTTTAAGAAGCTAAATAAACAAGCAGCACTGTTCAAAACCAAATGTAATTATACACTCAGGGCAAGGCACCACTGAAATCAATGTAAGATGTATGTGTGCACCGAAAACAGTGTTTGGCTCTAAGTACTGACTATTTAATTTCCCCCCAGGAAAAAGACATTTCAAAACATTGGCACTATCTTGGTGTTTACAGAGTAACAGTGGCCAAGGAAATGAATAGATGGAAATGCATTTTTCACTGGATGCTGCTAGTACATGAAGGTGCACATTTAGGAATGAAGCTCAAGGTGGTTGTTATATAATTACATGCCTCTATATATTAATGCAATCATTGCTGCTGTGTATGCAAACTAGGTAACTGCACATACAAGTGGCTAATTAAGAACTGAACTAGCCATTAAGACATGCAATCCCCCAGCCTGCTCATGCATTTATAGAAGCTCTTCATTGCTCGTTCTTTGCTGTAGCTTTGCCTGCAGCCGTATCTAACTAGTGTGCATGGATCCCATCACACTTCAGAAAAAAGAAGCCCCTACACAGCAATGGGCCCGCTGGGCCATGTATCAATTGTTTTGCAGGAATATTCCCAAAATACTAAGCCTGGTTTGAGATTGTGACAGTACTCCGGGTTAATAATAGCTTGCATTGTTTGCATGCTTTCCTTCCAAGATTTGCAACCTTTATAAAAGCATTAAGGAACTAAACTTCAGCACTCCTCCATAAAGCAGAAAAGAATTATCACCATCACATTGTACATGGAGAAATAATAAAAAAAAAAATAGATTACAAGATTTGATTAAAGACAAAGTGGAGAAAAAGAAGTCAGATCTCTGGCCTTCCAACTCCAGTGCTTTGAACTTGAATCATCCTTCCAGCTACTTGAGAGTTTAATTCTTTTCTGAGGAAATAATAATTTCTGCCCTGAAATACAATGTTGTTAATCCAGTGGAAATTCTCTGATTTAAATAAATTTACACTTTTTTTAGGGTGAAATTGGGCCCAGTGTTGCCAAAACTATAGTTTATTTTTATGTTACTCTTTCTTGAGATGAGAGCTTTCAGTTTCAGTGAGCCATTTAATTTCTCTTTTGTTTAAGAAATGTAGTAGGTTCCATATATTTTTTAGATACATTGCTCTGTGTGTGTATATGTGTAAATACACACACACACATACAGAGTAATGTATCTAGCGTGTTTAACTATATATAATGTGTGTGTGTGTGTAGATAATTTAAAGAGGAGTCACTGGGATTTTAGAAATGTACCCAGTCAGTCTCATTTCCATAAAGAGATCATTGAAGGAATAGCTTCCTAATAAAACTTGAGAATTTGAATGCCACAGCACTCAGGAGTTTTTAGATGGAAAGGTTTATTAAGGAATGTTAGCACTAATATTCCTTGGCATTTACTGTTTTGACACATGAGAATTATGAGAAAGTTGCTTTAAGCCAGCTCTGCTCAGCCCAAAGCCCTGTTTAGACATAAGAGTCATATCTCACTGATCCAGCTACTCCCAGCTTGCATTAGCTATACCCTCCGCTGGTGTCTTGTGGTTGTGAAATGAATCACTAAGACTCATGCCATTTTGACAGAGAGCTTAAAGCAGCTCAGCAAGTCAGGGTTGGACTAAGTGTGTTAGGGCACACAGGGTCTGATGTGTTAAACTTCTGTCTGTGCAGCTCAGCATCTTAATTGTGTTTGTGCTCTACAAGCTGCTAGATTCCCAGAATTGGTTGCTAATTTTTTTTCTTTTTCATCTGGCTAATAAGATTTTTCAAGGCTCAAAAGCCACATGGGCTTGAAAGAAAGCCTCCTTATGTTGCTTAACAAAGATATGTCTGGATTTGTACAGTGAATTTGGGTAACTGTCACATTAACCAACATGTCACATTAACCTATGAAGTCATTGTAAATGTTGCGGGATCATTCTAGTGGAGGGCAACCTGCCTTCCTAGTTGTAGGAAAAAATAATGCTTGGCTCTGCTAATGGAAATGTTTATCTAAGGATATAGCAGTGCTTTACAATTATTTGTAGTGGTCATTTTTAGTGTCTTTTTCTTCAAACTGCTTCTCATGGGTGGGTAATATCTCCATTTTATCTAAGGGAAACAGAGGTTGTTAATTTCTTGTGAAGGCAATACTGTCAGTATACCTTTGATCTGAAACTAGAACCCAAGTCACCTTACTCCCAGACTTGTGCCCAGTCTGTTGGGCTGTACTTTCTCTCTCTCAACAGCTGAGCAGGATAGCTAAGTTTTATTATCTACATTCAGAATTGAAGCACAATAGAGAACTAAAAGACTTCCTCAAGTAACTGAGATCTCAAACTGAGTCAGTAGTAGGATCAGGGTTTTAGTCAGAAAATAACTGAGAAACTTTGACATACAGACTGAAAACCAGCCAAGATTTCCTCCCCTCTAGGGGCATAGACTAGATTAGTAAAATAGGATATTTGAAAAAGTAATCCCTTAATGATGCTACATTAATTTGGTTATGAGTCCTGTATGTCCTGTATATTCCATGGCGTGCTGTACAAATGTAGAGTGTTTTTTAGCAGTCTTTTCTTGTTGGTTTTTTTTTGGTTTTGTACAGTAAATGAGTGAATAAACCAAAAGGCTTTCCTGATTTGAAAGTGATGATGATAAATTGAATACCACTGCAGGGCAATGCAATTAGGAATTGTGGTAGGGAATTTTATTTGACGATTAATTATTGTTTAAATAGCAATGTGAAAACACTTCTCCCTCTTTCGGCTTCCAAAGAAAAAGAGAACTAAACTAAACATGCATGCCCTTGAAGTGAGATAGATGAGAGCTAAACTGTTTTAGAAATTAGTTTGAAGATCTTGTTCACATCCATTTTAGATGTAAGCTTCAGTACATCCAAAATCAAGCCTCCTGAAGCTAAGAGTGTGACCTCTGTCATAGGATAAATTGTAGATCTGTCGAATAATAAACTCAAGAGTTAACAAGCCCAACTTATCCAAGCTTTGGACTGGAACAGTATACACTGACAGTATTTACTAGCACCTGAGTCTGATCCACACTTCTTAAATTTCCAACTCTACTCACATTCATCCTTCCAAGAAGGGATCATGTTAAAGCCACGCTGCTGAGATTTACCTTGCAAACTGCGCTTAAGACTGATAGTCACACACACACACAGAGTACTAAGTTAAAATAACACTAGTCGTCTGGAAAGCCAATGAAATCTAAGAAATTCAGAGTTAAGGCTCAAATTCTGTCTTTAAACCTGCTCTTTGAACCCTAGGTTTTACATCTTACGCTTTCTGGTAGGTGAGATTTCTAATGGTCCCGAGTTCCCTGATCCAGGACAATACTGAGTACATTCCCAAGCCATAGTGGAATAAATTAACTCCTTCTCCCCAGGTTCAGATTGTTTATGAAAAATCCATAACTTTATGAAAGATATGTAACTGTCATTGTGAAAGGATTAATTGCAAATATTTAAAGTATGGTTCTTTTCAGGCTAAGGACGATACACACTTCTCTGGTAGTGTGAAGTACATGTAAACAGGGTTGTTCTACACTGCCGGAGTAGTAAAAAGGGGCTTAGATACAAATGAGAATGATAATCTATTCATTCCAATTTTTGCCTTATGCAAGAGATGAGAGGAGAAGGGCCACTGCAAATGCTTGCTTATATTTTAAACTTTTGCTGGTTGCTTCTATTTTTAATGTTACATTTAAAAATGGGAGACTAGGAAACGTCTACTGGAAATGCATTAAATCATTTTAAAATTCTTCCTTTTAGATAAATGTTTGGTTGCAGTTTGGGTTAGGATATTCTGACATAGATAGATGATAGTTTATCTTATGGCAGCATCTGGTTTACATATAAGGAGGAAACTGCCCTAAATTATATGGTTCCTGCTTAATATGCTCAACCTCTTCACAGTTACGGAGTGTGGTTTTTCCCCTCTTTCTTCCTCTATATGCTTCTGGGAAGATCCTTAGGAGATGGACATGGTCATAGAACCATGTAGTTCAATGAGTGAATTGATTTGGATGGGTTTTTGATAATTTACACCAAGTGAGGATCTGCTGTGGGATCTTTGGATCATTCCAGTTGTCATTTGAGAAGTAGATTATGAGTTCTCAACCACACAGTTTTGGGGCTGGAGGGGTCTATTCACATGTATTGTCCTATCCCCCCCTTGTCCCCTCTGGGGCCAGTTCAGGACTATTCCTTTCATGCTTTTACTTATACTTGATCCTGCTTGATCCAATGTAAGTTTGAAATGTACCTTGAGCAATGGGTCATTCCAGCAGGAAGTTATTGTACAGCCTAATGCATCTCATTGCCAGAAAGTTTTCTAAAAAACTTACTTTACGTGTTCACTTCTGGTTTTTTCCACTCCATTTTTTTTGTACAGCTCTATACTACCCTGAAAAATTCTCTTTCCCCATGGTGTTTACATCCTTCAAATAGTTGTAGCCTCTTATCGTGCTCACTCCGCACCCCATCACTGACTGCCTAGCCAAGATATATTTATGTAACACTTAATCTTTCTTCATAAATCATTCCCTCTTTCCTTAGTATTTTTTAGATCTCAGAATTCACTCCAGTTTATAAATCTTTTTGGTAATAAGGTGCCCAGAAATTAACTTTGCTGACACCAAAGCCATGTAGGAAAGGGATCTCTCTTCCCTGCCCTATAATTCATGTGGTATTGCTGTGGTCTGTTTTGGTCTGTTTTACTATTTATATTATTACTTTCTAAAGCTGCTGCACGTCTAATTTGCTACCCATTATCACTCCTAAAACTCTGTTGACTTATTTCTTTCCACTGAATCCATTGTGTGAATATTTCCCATCTGGGTTTCCATCATGTGGGAAATATTCTCACAAATTCAGGATTTCAGCATAGCTTCCCAGCTGCATTAGACATTTCACCAATAAATCACTGCTTCCTGTGGCAGAAGGAGAAACTGAATGAAACTGGGTTTTTTTGTTTTTACATTCTCCATGCCGAGAAAACGCACCCTTCTCCTCACCATAGCTCCCAAGTCCTTCATAATGTCACAAGCAGAATTTAAAACAGCAAACTGAATCATTCAGGATTCGTGGGAAGGTTCAAAGTGTTAGTGTTAGCAGTTTCCCTGGCCAAGCTCCATGCAATAACACAAGCTACAGAAATATTGTTGACACACACATGAGCCAGCACTCTCTTCCTTATTGAATGTCTCAGATGGCACCATAACTTGGTGTCATTTAGCTGTGGCAGGATTACTTTAAGCAGCCTTGCATTCTAAGATGATAACTGAAAGTAATTATAGTTGGGGGTCAGTGGAGTGACATTTTCCTGGTGTGGTAATTGCCAGCTACCCCCTCTTATGTCAATTCTTTTGAGGGTTGGAATGAACTGGTTCAGAAAGAAGCAGAGAGGGTGACACTATTAAGTAATAGTACACATCCTTAAGAGAGTAATGTTCATCTGGGCTTTTGAAAGGAGAATATGCTATTGGGAATATAGCACTTATTCAAAAGTCTATTAATGTCTATGGAAAGTCTTAAACTGGGATGAATAGGCTATGGAGAAGGCCTGTTCAGCCCTGTATTTAAAGCAGCACTGAGTTTCTATCCCTTTTAATTATGAAGAAAACTAATCAGCTAAGCACAGATAACTTGAATTAACAGAGGTGGGGACTCCATCTCCATGTAATGTGACCACTGAAGCATTTTCATTGCTTTACTTTTCTCTGTCACCTTCATTCCCATTCCTCCATCAGTCTGTTTTCAGTGTATCTGCTCTTTCTCAGACCCTTTCACTTCTTACAAGAGCACAGGAACACAGAAATCAAATTTCCATATGAAATTTGTTGCTACCTGTGGTAACAAATCACTGTATAAGATTACTAGAACTGAAAAAGGTGAGAGGAAAGAAAAAAGTTTCTTGTTTCAGTTGTGTTTATTTTTCATTAAATAACACTTCATAGGTAGCTAGAGACATGAAATTTGCTGTTTTCTTTTCCCTTTTGGGTTTTTTTCACGCCATAATGAGGAGGAAGAGAAACAGTTAAAAAATAGGAAAAAAGTAATTGTAAGAACAAAAAATGCCAGGGCTGTGGATGCAGTTGCATTATCTCAAACAAGTGTTGACAAGGAATAAGGTAAATCTTCTGGCAAAGGGCATTTTTGGAGGACCGTCAAGAGTTATTTCAATTTATGCTTGTTAAACAAGGACTGCATTTATTTATTAATAATTATTTGACGAGAAACTGATAAAATTATAATTGTATGCTAAAATTATAATTATATACAGAACATGTTGAAATTTTAAAACAGAGCACTCAGAAATTAGGAAAAGCCAGAATTAAGGTAAAACGTAGGCACATCAATTTAGGGAGAGAATAGAGGAAGAAAAAAGTGCAGATTGGTTGAATGTTGGAAGGGCCATTTCTACATCACATAAAGCTATCTTTAACATTAATGGCAGTGTTCATAAGAATCCAGATATTTCTTGTGCCAGTTCCTGAGCCTGCATAGGCATGTTTTGTAATAAAACCCTGCATACCTGATGTGACATACTGATCCCCTAATGTATTTCTTTATCCTGGAAAAATCTGGCTTGAGACTCTGGATCCCTACCAAGTTCTCAGGATCTTGTTGTGAAGTATCTATCATCTCCCAGTCCAACAATCCATCTTGATGTCTTGCTGGTCCACCATCTTAAGAGCTGGCATTCATAATTGTGTTTCCGTTTACACTGCACAGTTCCTCTAAGTCTTGTGGAAGCCCCACTGGAGCTGTAGAAGAGCAAATCCAGAGGAGTTTGTCCAGCTTGCTAGCAGGACACATTTGCTGCTTAGAGACAGACAAGTTGTCGCCCTAGCCTTTTTACACAGAGCTGTAAACTACTCAGATTGCATGCTGGTTTAGCATTCATCTTCTGCTGCCGTAAAACAAAGTATTATGAACGACTGATTTCAGCCACCTTTTGTTACCCTCTTCAGATATATACTAAACCCTGTGCATTGCTTTCAAGCCACTTGGCAGCAAGCTACTGCTGGTGGTCTCCTTTAAGGCATGGTTGCAACAGAATCAGAGTGATTTAAAAGAAATTATGTAAGAAGTTAACCAGAAAAGAGCAGCATGCATTTTGGCTCCTCAGTGTGTCTGGCACTACTTGTACAAGGAAGGGGTTTCTGGCAAACTTGCCCATAAGTAACGGAGCTTGGAAAATAGACAAGAGAGGCCACCCAAAATAAAACTGAAGGATGGGGGTTTGGTAGCTGGGATGCACCAAGGAGGCCATTTCACTAGCAATCCCCATCTGTATTGGTACTGCCCCAGTGGGCTTGGAATGATAAAGAACAACACAACAGTTAATCTTGCTCAAAGAAATCTAATCCAAATGGTAGTTATGTTTTACTGGGAGTATTTTTGTGTCTGATGCAAAATGTGCCACAGGTCTATTAGGAGGGCATCTGGTAATCAGCATACCAAATTTCTCTAGTTTAATCAAGACCAGTCAAATCACAATAACTTATTAGCTGCCTTGGAGCTTTTTCATGCAGCTGAAGTCTACATTTCAAGTCAGAGCATAAAAAGCTTTCTAGGTACCTTCTAAGAGAGAGTTCAAAGTCTTAGCTTCTGATTGCCTCCAGCAGAGAACATACAACCACAGCAATAGTGACATTTGCATTTGAAAAGCAGGATGTCTTTCTTAAAGGCTATGTCTACACTAGGGAATTTTAAGGGGAAAAGTGTGCAATGGCCCCAATGGGTGCTCTAGTCTAGATAAGGTGCAGATAGCTTTTGACATTTTGTCACTATACAAATGTGATGAGAAGATTTATTAAACAGTGTATTTTATTTTATTCTTCCCAACCTGGGAAAAAAGGCTGAATAGCTAATGGTTTGGGCTAGGGGTGAAGGGAGGGGAGGGAACACTGCGTAAAGGACTTATTTGGGGGAACAAAGTGGAAGGGATGAGGACTGAAGCTCTGAATGTGAGGCTGTGGTCATTAATTAAGCAAGCTAGATCCAGCTTCTGCCCACATTTTGTCTCCTGCAGTTATTGTTCTCTTCTGTAGGATACACCTGCAGAATGCAGCTGTCATGGAGCCATTGGCATAAAAATAAGACCAGTGTCTTTAGGGATCACACACTGGTCTTAAGGAAGGCACTGTATATCATTCATTGGAAAGCGTGATGAAAGACTGGCATCTGCATTCTGTATTGCTACTGTTATTTTTTAACACGATTACTGTGATTTATTTTGCCATACTGACAGTGTACTAAAAATGTAAGATCCTCAGTTGAATTCGAGAAAACAGTTCCAGGTTATAGATTGCCCCCCTGAAAAAGTCTCTCTTTGTGTGTGGTTATGCAGGGTTTATGTCCGATATGTTAATCACAGGCTGTAGTTTATCAATCAATCTCCCATTTATCATAGCCAGTGGTGCTAATGTCCCTGCAGAACTGAGATGAGCTGTGCCTTTTAGTTTTAGCGGCAACCAAACCAGACACACCATTAAAAGAAGAAAAAAAATAAACAAGCAAACATACCATTCAGAGGTTTTTAAAAATATTTTAATATGGGGGGGTTATATTATGACACCTCAAGAAGTTGGTGAACCTGGCAAGCTTTCCTGGGATCCTTTCAAACCTAAGGCATGTATGGAAAGTCCCCATAATTGCTAGTCTAAAAATTAAATTTAATCTCATCTTCCACGCACACACACACACGCACACAAAGAAACACAACTTCCATTTCCAGTCTCAGCCACTAGCAATCAGATTCTGTCCAAACTAAGGAATCGAGCTCTCAGCTAGCATTCTTTCAGAGCCATTGAGTTCCAAAACTTTGTTAGAAAGGCTGGACTTGTAATTCTTCCAGCTGTAAATATACAGTAGATGGATACCAGGCACCTGTTAACATATTCCTTGCCAAGTTTTTCAAATTTAGATTGCATTAGATACTTGTTCTGTGGAATCTTTGTAACTTATTAGCTGTTGAATGTATGGGAAAGGGCTGGGGATGTATTAGGATAACAACCCCCTCCCTCAAAAAACAAAACCAAAAAAAAAATACCCGGTCTGCCTTCTGAGATAGCAGAGGAAAACGAAACCCACTCATTCTCAGAGTAAATAAACATGAAGTACCATGTGATCATCATTTTTCTTTTGAAACATATATAAGTCATACATGGATATTTTATACAAAAATTAAAAGTTAAAGCAATATGATTCCATTAAAGCAAAAGGATTTATTCCACAGTCACCTTATAACTGAGAGTAGATTTTGGCCAATCAACTAATTGTTGTGGTCATCTGTAGAGAGGTACATACAGCGCAAAAATACATTCTGTTATAAAATTGGATATACAGTATCTTGCATTATAAATCATTAAGGAAACATGTAGGAAACTGTGACAACTGCATCAAAGACCACTTCTCATAATATGTAACTCACTGTCTTAACTGGTCATTAAATATTATAAAGGTTATTTATTACTTCTACTAAAGCCAGCATTTATATCCTAGCTGTGTCTGTTGTGCCTGGCACTATATACATGTGTAGTACAAGATAGTCCTTGGCATGAAGAGTTTATAACCTAAATAGGTAAGAGGCTTCCAGAGAAACTGTATTGTAATTTTACTTCTAGTGAGCAACAGTTTTTGCTGGAATCTTCAGTAGTTGCTTTTAAAAGAGAGTTTACCTATAAATGTTTAAAATCCTAATCCTAGCAGATTGCTTTTGTTGCTTAGATTCTTGTGTCCATGCAAGGAACCCAACAGCAATGCCTGAAGCATTGAAAGCTGTGTTCACATTTCCTTGAATATGGTCCATGTTCAATTGTATAGATACAAGATGGCAGCCACTGACTGATTAGGCTGATCTTCACAAGTCCTTGATGTGAGCTCTTGTAGGATTTGCCAGAATTAGTCAGTGGAATTCCCAAATGACGGTCCTTTTTATTTTTCTGGGCAAACAAAATATATTAGCTCTAACATTTCTTTTTGTTCATTTTTATATCCTGTAAAAACAAGGCTGCTGTCTATTACTATCCTGTAGGTAAGGAGGAAGAGAGGTGATTCACAGAAAAGCTGGCCGGAGTAGCTCAGTTGGGAGAGCGTTAGACTGAAGATCTAAAGGTCCCTGGATCAATGCCGGGCTTCGGCAGCTCTCAGGTCTTCCTTGTT
>JAGPOW010000261.1:172666136-172683046 GCA_030014935.1 Caiman crocodilus
GGGGTCCTGTGACCCCAGCACTTGTTTCCTGCCATTGGCAGGGAGTCAGACTAGATGGCCTGCTCTAGGCCCCTTCTGACCCTAGTTACTATGAAACTACTATGAAACTATGTTTCAATATAAGTGTGTATTTGGGACACTGCCTAGATGTTTCATGAGCAATTGACAGGTATAGACTCCAGCCCCGACACAGAACCTCCATAATATTCTGCATCTCTGTTGGTGAGTTTTTCCCTACTGCATTATTGGTATTTGGTTTTTTCTTCTTATATATCTTTACAGTCGTGGAGGGCAGGGGAAGTATACGATAATGTGGTATGACATAAAGATTATAGCTGCTTAATTTTGGAATAATCCCATTATTCAGTAAGGCAGCCAGACTTCACTAGGAAAGCTGGTACAATTATTTATTTTTGCTCTTAGTTTATTTTTCTTACAGCTGGATGCTATCTTGAATTGTGTTGATTTTTCTCTGAAAATTGTTTCAGAGAGTTCCTTGCCCTGGAATGGAGATAGGTCTCTGGCTAGGTAAAGGCACACCAGTTTTATTAGGCAACCTAATATCTGGGACAGTTTGACTATTCAGGCCTTGGCAGAAGATTTGGTCAAGGTTTTCCTGCTCTTGCTTATAGATACAGCTTAGAATCAAATCTTTGTTTATCCCCCAGCAGGGGGCTGGTCGAGTATCACAATAATTACAAAAAAAACAACATTTGTTTTAAGTGTATTGGTACCCTCTGTTTTTATTTTCTACAGCTATTGTAGGAAATAAGATTAGTGGTAGGAAGCCTTACTGAAACAGCAAATTTTCAGCAAGTTTTGCCAAATATTTATGGAAAACAAATGTCAAATCTGTACTTGCAAATGTTTGCTCTATAAATTGATTCAGTCAGGGTATAGAAACATACTATGTGACCTATCCATCCGATTAAGCAGACTGAATTTCAAAATTAGTATTTCTATTATGGTAGCATTCAACACCCCAATTAGCTTGAGGCCACTATATTGTGCTAATATAGTGGGTAGGCAATATGCTGTAGAGGAAACAGTTCTATTGCACGTCTTTTCTTTCTGCACCTCAGCTCACTCTTTGCTGAAGCACAAGCCAGAGTTTTGTCTTTTTAAAACTTTTCAGAAAGTATTACAAAAAAACTAAAACTCAAGATTATCATGTATTAAAAAAAGCCAACTCAGGGAGACTGGGGCCACTGCTGGTTGGGCTTGTCAGTGTCTTGGTCTTAATACTACAACTGTTTAATCCCGATTCAAAAAATGTCTCCTGATGATGATTCCCCCAGTGAGCTATCACTTTATTTCTAACGTCCCCTTCTTGGGGATGGTCACTGAACAAAATATTGCCTGACAGCTCCAGGATGAACTTGGATTCCTGGACCTTGTCAATCTGGTTTTCAGGATATAGCACAGAGGCTGTACTCATGGCCTTGGTTGAGGATCTTCACAAGGAGATTGTGGCAGAGCACCTTTTGTGGGGGCATAAGCAGGCTGTGGAGCAACCACTAGGTGCAGTTAGAGCCAATTAGGTGGTCACATGACTGCTAGGGGTGCACCGGATTGGAGGAGGACTGGGCAGCCTCAGTATAAGCACAGGCTTTAGGAGCTGAGCCAACAGTTACATCCAGGGAGCCAGAGGAATAAATTCACTCAGTCTGCAGGTCCCAGAACACCTGGAGGATAAGGTAGGAACTGTGGGGATGGAGGAGGTTCCTGGTCCTGGGGCATGACCTGAAATTGTATCCTGCTGGGGTTGGATGGTATGGTGGGGCTGCTTGTGGTGGGGCAGTGTCCAGGAAATGCCACACATGTGCCTCCCCAGTGAAAGGTGAGTATGGGGCACTGGAAAACCTCAATCCCTGCTGCCTTGTGGGTACCCCATGGAGGAGCCCACCCTGACAGAAAAACACATGGCCTGGGCCCATTGAATGGGGCCTGAGGCAGGATCCAGGCACGTCAACAGATATCTGAGGCCTAAGTGGGCGATAGGCCAAGTTAGGGGTCCAGGCACATTAGGAGACACCTGAAGCCAAGTTTAGGCCAGAGGCTGAGTGCGGCCCAGCTAAGGGGCTGGGGGAATAATAGTGGAAGAGATTTTTGGATGCCATCTGCAAGGCATGGGACATGCTGTAGGAGTGGTTTGGAGCCATGTATTACACCCTTGGCATTAGAGCAATAAATGTGCAGCCTTCCACCTACAAACATCTACAGTAAGAGCTTTGTTTTCCGGCATGAGTGAGATAAAGGGGGTGCTGGTAATCTAAAAATTTGAGTTATCTGAGAGTTATGTGGAAGACAGTGCCATACTTGTAGTGCGAATACTTAATGCATATGGACATGCCAGATAGACTCAGACGAGTCAGGTGAGAGGACAGCCTTTCACAGGTGGGCCAGCCAATGATTGGACTGGCTTTGAAACACCCTCCTGTCACAGAGATGGACTGGGGAAATTGAGCCCTGTGGATCTTGCTAGATCTTTCAACAGAACTTCATGGTCAATTGGAAAGGTTTTCCAACTGGTAGATGTACATGGGACTGCTCTAAAGTGGTTCTGCTATTTTTTAGTAGGTTCCAGAGGGTAGTGATGGGCAAGTGCTTATTGTCATCTCTTTTGGGCCTTTTCTGTGGGGTCCCCCACAGACACATCTTGCTGCCACTCCTGTTCAATGTGTATATGAGGCCACTGAGAGATAATATACAGAGAACTGAAATGAGATTTCATCATTATGTTGACACCCAGCTCTTTCTCATCTGATCTAGGCCTTAGTCTTTTCTCAGAGCCTGGCTGCAGTTGGAGATTGGATGCAACTGAACCAACTTATACTAAAACCATATAAGACAGAAGTAATGGTGGTGCAGACTGTTTGAGCTGTGTGTGGGGTGGGGAGGAGAAAAGGGGTAGCTTGGGGTATCTATTATTGTTATTTAGGTTTGTAGCTTTGGGGTACACCTGGATCCTCTACTGAACCTGGTTCTTCAGGTGGTGGCGGTAGCAGTGGGTAGGAATGCCTTTCAACAGCCTCAACTGGCGACAAGGCTTCAACACATTCTTTCAGATTTGGATCTGGGCATCATTATCCATACCCATGTAAGTTTGAGGGTATACTACTGCAATATACTGTCCATGGGGCTGCCCTTGATGGCCACTTGGAAACCACAGTTTTTGCAGAACATGGCAGCACAGATATTGTTGGGGTAGGTCAGTACAAGCACTCAGCTTCAGTGTTGCAGATACTGCACTGGTTTTCAGTTGCTTTCTGGAACAATCTGAGTTTCTGGTCATGACTATAAGTTCTTAAACAGTCTGGGCTTAAACAGCTAAGAAACTGCCTTACACCGTATAGCAATCCTGAAGTTCAGCTGAGAGCAACCTCCCGCAAGTGCTATCACTGCAGCAAGTTCTCGTGGTGAAAACATGCCTAGTAGTTGCTCCTCAGTTCTGGAATTCTCTCCCCATTGAGGCGCAGCAGAGCCCAAGCCTAGACATCTTCAAGAAGCCCTGTAAGGCCTTTGTTTTGGGGCAAGCATTTAGCTAGCAAAGCTAAGCTGGTATACAGTTTAAGGAATTAAAAAATATATATTTTATTTTAATATTTGAGTTGCTTTTATATTTTATCCCATATTGTAAACTGCCTGGAGCGTTTATCCGAAAGGGTGGCATATAAATTGAAAAACTAATGAATAGTTCCCAATTAACATTCAAATAGAGAGTACCATACAATTTCTCGGGCTTCGTATTCTTGATATGGCTACATTAATTAGGGGGTACACACCCTGTAGCCAACATAGTTCTGCCAGTGGAGCCTTCCATCTGGAGGCAGTCATCTTGACAGAAGAGGGCTTCTGCTGGCCAAATTTCTGTAATATAAAGAGGAAATGTAGTGAACCAATCAGCTTCTGCTCTCATATGCTGTTACTCCATCTGAGGCTCTGCTATCACATTTCTATTAGCAAATTCATGACAACAACAGCCTTGCAATGTAGAGGCCCTCAACTAGCTAGCTTGGGTACCTATAACACTCCAGCCACAGAAACACTGAAGTGAGTGTGGGCTACAAGCTCACTTAAGAAACTTGGTGTTTGTTCTATAGTGAGCTCCATGTTGCCACAACTAGACTGCTGCAGGCATCTGAGCTAGCTAGCCTGGATTGTCTACATTTCCTTTGTAGTCACAACATGAAAAAAATATCATAAATAGGATAGAACATGGTGAATATGCTAGAATACTATGGATAACTTCTAAGCACAACTTATTAGGCAGTAAGTCTCTTGATGATCCTCATGCAGACTCTTACTCTTTGTTGCTGTTACGTATATTCAGATGATAAGTTTCAACGTGAACTTTAAACTTTCCACATTAGCACAGACACAGAAACACACTCCTCTCTCATTTTCTTGAAGAGATGCTATCTCAGTTTCTGACGGGTCACTACATTATGTTGTGTGGATGTTTCCGGGGCCCTTTAGAGCCTTAGGAGAAGAGCTGTATTTAAGTTGTCTTCCAAACATTTCAAAATCTTGTCAGCAAACAGACAGTATAGAGAGCTCCGCAGCTAGTGGCATTTCAGACGTTGGGTTAAAAACTGACTGGTTCTCAACTGACGCTGAAATAAAAATCTGTATTCTGTATCCAAAGTGTTACAAGCTATGGGATGAGCTCTCACAGGAGATACACCCCACAATCCTGTATCAGTCAGCTCCTGAGTCCATACGGCTGTCTAACTCCCATATTTATAAACTTTTCTTCCTTTTTCTTTAATTAGCTCCCTTGCAGGGTGACTGATTATGACCTACTAGATAGATTGCCTCAATAAAAATAAGGCTGTCCAACTTCTACGCACCACCCCCACACCAGGTGCACCATGTGGCTGCCTTCCCCTGCCCCCCAAAACAACTCCACTGTGTGGGCATATAAGCACAATGCCACGTGCAGGCATGATCACTGTCCCCACACCTGCAAATGGCCCCAGATTCACCCTGAGCTCTCTGCTCTGCTGCACTGTCCCACATCTGAGGCAAAAGCAGGAAGCAGATTCTGGAGAAAGGAGGGGAGAGCCTGGTGACTCCAACTGCTACTGTAACCAGAGCAACTTGGGGAGCATCAGCTGGATGAGAGCCCAGGGGCTGTGCATTAACCCATCAGGGGTTGCATGCAGCCCATGGAACAGTAGTTAGACAGCACCGCTATAAAGCATCAAAAGCAGCTTTGAGGAGAATCGTGCAAAGCTTTGGTCCCTGATTTGATTCAGCTGAGATTTGGCCCAATTTCAGGGCTGAATCTCTGAATCTGAATTGAATCAGGAGACCCTTTAATCTCTTTGAATAAAACAAGAACCATCCAAATCAATTTGGAGAGATTTGGAGATTCAGATACAGACACAGCTTTAAATGTTTTTTCTACATACCTCAAGGTACCAGGCAGCTTGCGAATGCTGAGATGCTGGGATGGATGGAGCATCTCACAGGAGCATGGGGGGCTCCTGAGCATGCTTGGCAGCAGACCCAGAAGTGGTTCAGAAGCACTTCTGGTCCACTTCTGGGTCTGCCAGAGAGTGTGCTGAGGGCCCCCTGTGCCCCTCTGGCTCAGCGACTGGTGCCTCCTTGGTCTGGCGGGGGGTCACCTGGAGTCCCCTCATGGCTAATTACTGAGCCAGAGGGGCATGGGGGGTGCCCCCACACTCTTGGAGGCAGACCCGGAAGTCCTCGGTGCTGGACCAGAAGTATTCCTGATCCACTTTTGGGTTCACCACTGAGAACGTGCTGATTGCACAAAAAGCACCACCGATTGCACAAAAAGCCTCCCCACAGTCCTTTATAAAAACGGTCCTATGTGTAAATGGTCCTATATGTAAAATAAAGATATTTATTTTCAGTCAGGTATTATATTTGGTCATGCTATAGTCTGTGAAATAATTGTAGCCCAAGTTAGATATTCAGTGAGGCTTGTAAAGTGGGTGGATCTAAATCTGATGGTGTTTTAACACTGGGTAATTTAAAGTGCTCCATCTGGGGAGAAATAAACTGCAACATACTTACAGGCTTGGTGGTTCTAAATTAGGCAGCACCACAACTGAAAGAGATCTGTGGGTCACAGTTGACCATAAAATGAACATGAGCCACCAGTGTGATGCTATAGCCAGTAAAGTGAACAACACTCTGGCGTGCATCACAAGCGTGCATCACAAGCAAAGCTAAGGATATCCTCCTCCTACTCTACTCAGCATTGGTGAGGCCGCCACTGCAGAACTGCATCTAGTTCTGGGTGCAGCAGTTCAAGAAGTATGTGTAGAAGCTGGAAAGAGTCCAAAGGAGGGTCACACAAATTAGTAGAGGTCTTAAGAACAGACCATACAAGGAGAGACTGTGGGACATGGCTGTTCAGCCTGGAGAAGAGAAGACTCGGGGAGGGGGGGGACTTGGTGGCAGCCTTTAAGTATATAAGGGGTGAATATCAGCTGCTAAGAGAATGTCTTTTCACCCTGGGCACCCCAGGGGAAGACTAGGAATAATGGTCATAAACTTGTAGTGAATCGTTTTAGATTAGAGATTAGGAAAAACTTCTTTACAGTTTGTGTGTCCAGAGTTTGGAATAGACTCTCCCCAGAGGTGGTACAGTCACCTTCCCTGGAGATCTTCAAAAGACATCTGGATCCCCACCTTGCTAGGATCACTTGACCTCAGCAGTCTTTCCTGCCTTGAGCAGGGGGGTTGGATCTGATGATCTCTGAGGTCCCTTCCAGCCCCTAGCTTCTATGAATCTAATAATCTATGTACATCCCTGTGCTTCACGCTGAAACATTTGACAGGAAATAAAGGAAAAACAGAGGGTGTGAAGGAGAAGTGTTAGTTGAAATATGTTGCACATCTTCACAAAAAAATCCCCAATTTTCAGATTAAAAAAATAGCCCCAAATCGACACTTTTCTGTAATTAAAACAAACACCACTAATATATAGACATATAGATATATATTAGTGAGGTTAATATACAGATATAGAAATATATTAGTGGTGTTTCCTTTTAATCATGGAAAAGTGTGGATTTGGGGTTACTTTTTTAATCTGAAAATTGGGGATTTTTTTAATCAGATAAAACTAGGATCCCTGGTGATGAGTAGGCAAGCTTTAATTAGAAGAGAAAGATCTAGCAAGTTCAAAGACAACAGGTGGTTTCATTAGGACTTGCAGTGAACAGGTCCAGATATGTGCATGTTAGACCCCTGCTACACGTTACATATATTACACAACTAACTGGTCTATCACACAATAAATTTAGACCAGCCACACATGCAAAGTAAATATACCATAAACACGATTATTCAGCTATAAAAAGAGCCAACCAGCTACAAAGTTAGTGCTTGCAAATGTATAACAACTCTATAACTGATTTTTAACCAGCTTTATTTTGAACCCATAGCAGGGCCCTTATTGAAGGGCTAATAAGAGTAGCAGTCCTCAGAGATCCACTATGCAACAGTGATCACAGATTTGCCTGCAATCACAGAATTTATGAATTTGCATGAGATATCCATCCCACATTAAAAATCATTAAAATCATTAAAAGTAACCCGAAATCCACACTTTTCCATTAAAAGGAAACACCAGTGATGTATATCTATAACTATACATATAGATATATAGTTTCCTTTTAATCTCGGAAAAGTGTGGATTTGGGGTTACCTTTTTAATCTGAAAATTGGGGATTTTTTTAATCAAAGAAAAGCAGGATCCCTGCTCACCACTTCCTCATCCAGTTTGGATTTGGAGTTTGGCATTCTTTCAGTTAAACCTCAGTTATCTTGTAAATATGATAGTGTGGGAGGCTGGCCAGCAGGCTCACTAGCAGCCTGGATTATTAGCTTCAGCCTGAAGGACTCGGGCTCCATTGGTAGAGGCAGTTTTCCTTCCCCACCAATCAGGAGAAGGCAGAAGGAAGGCAACCCTGTCCTGACCCAGGGTAGGCGAAGTGAAAGAAAGGACCTGGGAGGGAACTACCCTTTTGGGCTTCCTCACTGGCCCACTCCCAATCTGGAGCGAAGCCTCCAGAGGGAATAAAAACCCGCGTGCCAAGCACACAAGCAGCTTTTGGCGAGGGACAATGAAGACAGCTCGTAAAGAGCTGGTAGAGCTGACCAGCAAGTGGCTGCCCTACCATGGAGGGAGCCATGGCATCAGTGCACAGAGGATCTGGGAGAGGATGGGATCTCAATGGCTGCATGAGACAGTGCAAGTCTCCAACCCTGCACAAGATTGATGCACAGATTGGTGCACAGGGCTTGTGGAGCTGAATGGACCGTCATGGCTGCATGAGGCAGGGGTGGGTCCCCTGAACAAGGCAGGGGCCTTTGGTACATGGATCAGAGTACAGGGCTGGAGAGCTGGCAGGACTCTGGGACTGCACAAGGCAGCTCGGGTCCCTGACTCTGTGATCAGCAGAGGCCTCACAGTGCATGGATCAGTGCACAGGTCTGGTAGAGCTGAAAGGGGCTGCAGCAACTGCACGAGGCAGTGCAGGTCCCCAACCCTGCATGAGGCAGGAGCTGGGCCTTTGGCGTACAAATTGGTGTATAGGGTCATAGAGTTGATGAGATGCTGTGGCTATATGAGGCAGCGCAAGTCCCCATTCCTGCCCTAGGCAGGCACCCCTTTGGTGCACAGGGCTGAAAGTTGAGCAGAGCTGACAGGATGCTGAAGGCTGCATGGGGTAGCACGGGTCCCCATCCCTGCACAAGGCAGGTGCCCCTTCATTGCACTGGGTAGTGTATGGGGCTGAGAGAGGGTTGACAAGTCCCAGTGACTGCACAAGGCAGATCAGGCCTTCCTGCTGCAAGTAGCGACTGGACAGATTGACCACCCCAGTGAGGGAGGATTCCCTGCCTCCAACCCACAGATAGAGATGAGCCCAAGCCTCCAAAAGCTGCTGAGAGTCATGAGTTACCTGGGAAGGGGATTCCTACAGGGGAGCAGGGGTCTTTTCCACTGTGGGGAATCAATGGGAAACTCCTGATGAGAGGGGATGATTTGCCTATAGGCTTGAAAGGAGTTTAGGGCCCCTGTTTGTTAAGGGTGGTTTTCATGGTTACGTTAAGTGACCTAGGAGAGGGTAATGATGTTCTTTTAGGAAACGGGATCCTTCCCTGGATATCATTTCTTCTTTGGGCACAGCTGCTGTGCCATGGTTGTGGTCTGGTTCCTTATGCCGTTGGCATTCTTGCTGTAACCCTGCATCCTTATTGTTGTATTAGGGGAGGATTATAAGCTGTTCTATATCTGAACTCATTGTATGGGTCATAGGTACCTCATTTGATGTGACTTTATTGTGTATGTTCGGTTACTGCCCCATCACTGCCAGATCTTCCTGTTATTGATTTGTTGATTAACTTGTGTTTTATCATTGAGTGTGCCTTGACTCCTGCTTGAAGGACCCTGTTGAGGGGGCAGGAGCTACAGATTAATTTGAAGGCCTCAAAGGATTAGGCCTGTGCCACAGTTCAGGGTTAAAAAGAACTATTGCCAGTGTAAACCTATACCTGTAAATAGCATTTGTATATGTATATCTATATTTATATCTATATAGATATATCTATTAAGGCTGTGTGAACTTTCTCTGGCCATTTTGTTTTGACAGTATTTCAACTCATTTTGACGTTGAAACAGCAAAATTGAAATGAAACAAAGGGCTTTGAAACAGCTTCAAAATATTTTGACATAACTCTGGGGATGGCAAGTCAGTCCAGCTGGGCTGACTTCCCATCCCGGTGCAAGATCCGGCCAGGACAGGGAGTCAGTCCAGCTTGGCTGACTTCCCATCCCCAGTGCTGGACTGGGCCAGGGGTAGGAAGTCACCCCAGCTGGGCTGACTTCCCATCCCTGGCCCAGTCTTGCACAGGGATGAGGAAATCAGCCCAGCTGGGCTGACTTCCTGTCCCTGGCTGATTGAAATATCAAAACAGAGTCGAAGCAGCCTTGCTGTTTCGACAAAGCAAAATGGAACAGCTATTTCGAACTGAAATTAAATTCAATACAAAATCCTGTTCCCTCAAAACTTCAAAACTCAAGGTGAAACAGAATGGTGCCATTTCACACAGCCCTAATATCTATATATGTAGCTATATCTACCTATCTCTATATAGATATGTTTATCTATATCTATATGGATATATGTACGTAAGTTCATGGTTATAAGTTTTATATTATGTTATATCATTAAACCTGTAGATAGTTAAATATCACTGGGTGTCCTTAGTCTCGTCTCTGCTCTGCTCTGCAGGAAAAGGAGGCAAGCTGGCCTACAACTAGACAGCCACACTCGCACAGCAAACACGCACCTGCTGACATGCATGACATTGGAGAGGGGGTACCTTCTGTTCACCACCCAGGTTACAATAGTAAAAGGGACCAGTGAGATATAAACTATGCCTTCAGGAGAATAAAAGTGTATAGCAGAGATATTCAAAGCCTGAAGTGCAATTCCCTTTAATAACAAGGGATTCATGAAAAGAGTTGTCATTCCATGGGGAGAGGGATCACGCACATTTTAGGAGGTCTGGAAGGTTCTTCATGGTTTTACATCCACACTTAGTTAAAACAATACGGAATTGGTTCCTTCACCTATGTCAATGTTGTGTTTGGAAGACGGTTGTCCCCTCAGTTCCTTTGCAATTCTGTGTGGATTGTCCTCTTTAGTTCTCAGTGCATGCCACTAAGAATGACCTTCCTTCCCTAGGGACTCTACCTCTGATTTCTGCATGCTAGGGTGCAAACTGATTTACCTGGAAGAAACTAAGAGAAAAAATTCTGTGTTAACGGTGATGTTTTGTTTTAGGACCCTTTGCAGCAGACAGCCTGGCTCTTCTCTTAGAGGGTGGCATGATCTCCATTTTTGCTGGCTACTGTTAAGAAGTTTTAAAGAGAGGCGTGTGTTCCTTGAGGAAATCTCTTAAATGTCATGTCAGGGCTGTAATATAAGTGGTCTGAATTGAAAAGCACTTTTCAGCTTGTACAGATTAGAGGTTTTCAGCTTTGAAAGCTAACACTGCCGTGTTCTTCCTGAGAGGACCTAAGCCCTGGTCTGTCTGCTTTGGGTAACCACTGTGAAGACCGTCTGACCTGGGGGAGGCTTCGGCACAAAATTTGCAATCACAAGAGGTTATTCCCATCTTAGATGCCCTTGAATAGCAGTTGTCGTTAGCACCTGGTTTTAATGAGAGTTGCATTTGTGCACAAACTGGAACTTTTGTCAGGCAGTGAGAGTTTTTGGTGGGTTGTATCTGTTTTTAAACTACCTGCCCTGGTAAATGACCATTTCAGAAGATGTGGTATATGCTTCCCCTTCACTGAGTCAGATATTACATTTTTTCCCCAAAAAGATACCTCATATCCTAAAACTGAGGGAGGTAACATCCCTCAGTTTCGAGGTGTATCAGAAAACAGCTTATATTATCAAATCAATAGAAAAGAGTATTCAACTGAATTATTGAAACTTATTATTACTTATGCCCCATAAATTAGATGTCTGTTGCTTTGTACTACCTGCATGATACATTTTTTTTTTTTGGTTGGAAGTCTTTCAGTTTAACCCAACAGTTGTTTTAATTGTTTGGTATTATGTGCTGGTAAAGTTCATTTAATTTTTTAGTCTCTGTTTTGCTTTTAAGCATGCTAGACTTCTCAGGAGGAAAAAATAGTGAGTTTACTGTGAAACCCCTAATTAAGTAATTATTTAGTTCCCAACATTAAGAGGTCCTTCTGGCCCTAAACAACATTTTGTCCTCTAGTTATGTTTTAAACCTTGTTTTTCCTTTAGCAGAAAATAAAAAGAAAATATACTTATTTATGTGGGCATGTTGCGTTCAGTGGTATAGCAGCCATTGCTCCTTTTTATCTCTAAGTAAATACAAAATTGGCTGTGCTAACAAAGAATGTAAGTTATCTTTGGTAATCAGTTGAAATAACTAATACTCAAATTCCAGGTTTCCTTTGATTTATCAATGTCACATTTCACATTAAGGCACCCCACTGTCCGTTTTCTTCATTTCCTTTCTAATTATGGCTCCTCAGCTCAGTAATTTGCAGTTGTGCCTTTTTTGAAGTCTTGTTTTCAGTTTATTCAGCAAAGTGGGAGAGTAACATGAAGGGCAGGCTTTCTGATAGCAAAGTTGTAGGAGAGCTTTGTTTTCCCCAACATTCCCAGTTGTGGCTGAGTATAGAAAAACTGGCTGGTTTAACACTACATGAGCTAAAAGGGGATTAGCCTATATTCCCATATCTTCTAAACTATTGTTACTGTAGAAATGACTAACAGTCTCATGAAAAACCATGCCATGCTTTCATTCAGTGGTGTTTAAATAGGGAAAAAATAGACTTGGATTTATGCTGCTATTGTTGTGAAATCTTTTTCTAGGCTCCCCTGCATATTTTTCAGCTCCCTGAAATTTACAAATTCATTCTTTAATGGTTATCTTTAATCTAAGATGTATTAGTGAAAGCAGTTTTTTGTCTCATCCACACACACTTATAGAAAACATTCTTATAAACACTAAAGAAATTATGCACACATGTACATATTCTCTCTTTTACCTACATGCATAAAGAAAACACACATTTTTTTCTAACAAACAATAACTGAAATGCATTCTTCGGATATCAGTTATAGGAAGCATATATTATTACATTTTACAGAAAATGTGCACAGAAACAATAATGGTGAACTCTTACATTTAGTGCTTTTCCTTTCAAAACACTTATTTTCCCTGATTCAGGTTCTCTGTTTTACATATACACGGTAATGCAGAACAACAGAAGATACCCTCCTTAACTTACAGTTCACATTTGTGCAGTCTTGACTTGCAATTTATTTTAGGTCCTGTTGAACTCAGTGAGAGTTTGCCTGAATAAGGGTAGAATCAAGACCAGTGTCCTATATAGGTAAAAATAGCTACTGTAGGTAGAATAAAAACTCCCTACATCCACTTTATTTTTTACTTCCTAGTGCACTATACTTGGAAGTTAGCGTTTAGAGCCTAGTGCACTGAAACAAAGCACTAGGCTTTGAGATTCCTTTGAGTTTGTGGTAAAGATGACTCACCCGTGGCAGACATTATTGACAACATATCAGGGCTTAAAAGAAAACACGTGCCTAGAATATGGCATAATGTATTTTTAAAATCTATGTAGGAAGGATCCTCCTAATAATTCTGGTTTCAAATTTCAGAGGCACTACTTTAAAAAAAAATTTGAATTCTTTCATCTGATCACTGTATCACATTAACTTTCTGTGACTACTGACTTGCCAGTAGAGTAGACTCTGTGCACGCTGCAGTCTGCAAGATGATCTGGGTCTATAGCCTTTGTATTTTGTTTGTGTTTGGCAGATCTAAGGTGGATTTTAGTGCCTTTTCTGTTGGAAAACTGACGTGTAAATAATATCAATGTGAAAGAAAGTCTGGTAATGGCAAACTGATAGCTCACCTTTAGCTCATGGTTATTCAGGTGGACCATCCTTCAACAGTGACTTGTACAGAAGGAATTTCTAAAAACAGAGATCCCCTCCAAAGGAGCATGAAGGGCGAGGATGGAAGTTTTGTTTTCACCCTAAGCTCTTCAGTTGCTTCTTTTACAATATGATTATTTTATAGGGAACGGGGCCCTTAGGATGGTGTATTGCTAGATGCAGAAGTATTATTCCAGTCATGGACATCCATGCATGTTGTAAAGTAGGAACAAAAATGGGTGAGAAGTGCTGGCAGCTGGCTCTGCCTTCAGCATGGCTGCCAAGTGCTGGCAGCTATGTGTCCGGAGGCTGGAGCTCCCCCTGCGGCCACGGGGGCACACCTGGGATTCAAGTTAGTCCCAAATCCCACCACGTATCCCACCACCTACCATAAAACACATTAGTTGAACGTGCATTAAATTTAAGTTAACTTAAAATCACATGTAGACATTAGGGCTGTGACTCCGCAACCCCTGGCATGATCTATCACGGGGGATGGGAAGTCAGCCCAGTTCGCCTGAGTTTCCCCATCCTGATCTTGGGGCTTTCTTTTCCCCAGCCCAGTGGTCAGGTAAAACGTCCAAACAGCTTCAAAAGAACCTCACTACTTTGATTAAGCGAAACAGTGAGGCTATTTTGACTCAAAATGAAATTTGGTACAAAACACTCTTCCATCCAGACTTTGAAACTGAAGTTAGAATGGGACAGTGCCATTTCGCAGAGCCCTAGCATGTATGACAGAGAGGGGTATCCTCCCTTGGGAACATGTTTTGTTAATCATTTTGATGTGGTGTAATCAGATACCTTCCAGAAATATAATACTTCTCTGTTTCAGCATATTTTTGAGCCCTAGAGCTGAGAGTTGTTGCTAGTAAGGATGATTTACCAGCATCCAGGGAAGGTGTAAAGTCCAGAAGTGTAGAAATTGCTCCATTTCTACAAGCAGTAAGGATAACAGCATACTACATTTTCATTATGATGTTTATACAAGCAGGAACCATGGCCTTTCTGGCTAAATAGCTTTTAGTCAAGATGATGAAAAGCAAAAGAACAAGAAAAGACAAAAGCAAAGTTTGTGTGTAATGTAAGAAGCATCAGCCAGGTACAAACATTATACTTTTACTGGTATGAGAGACTGGAAACCAGTCTATACCCATAGTAGAACAGAAGTTCGGCACAAAAAAATGGTCTATACCCATAAGAGGACAGAAGTTTGGCACACACTGCCTGGTTTTAAAATGGAGGAAACCGGTATAAGATTTGCCACCCTCCCCCAAGTATAAATGTGTGTTCTGCTTGCTACTGCTCTAAACTACGCTGCTTACAGAAATTCTGCCTCTGGCTTTTTGAAAGTCCAAACCTAATCGTCACGTATGACCTAGACCTCAAAAAATAGCATCTACCCCAGAAGAAACTTGGAATTATAAAGGTGCAGAGCAGAATGAACTGCTTTCAATGCATATACCACCATGTGTATTCTTACCAACGAAAAAAAAATACACATTAACAACTGCAGACAGATTCTTATTTAAGGTGTGTTGCAAAGCTCATGGGAAGAATACAAGGATTAGATCCAAAAAAGACCTAGCCATTGCAGCACTGTATTTTCTAATGTGTTTTGGCTTTTAAGTGTCTGTCTCCTGGGTTGTAATCTTTTGTGGCAGAAACTACCTTTCCTTAGTCCACTGTACAGAACTAAGCACAGTCTTGGTACCAAGTAAGCAAATAACAATCTATATTATTGTGTGGTATCCTGGTTTAATAAAAATAAATAAGAATACATCTAGAAGTTTATGAATTCTGTCTGCCAAATACTTCATTCCATCTACCTTGGAATCCTTGTGTTTTTCAACGTTATGTATGCTCCATGATATTTACCTGTGCTTTATTATGCCCCTGCATTTTTACCCACTATTATTATACAAGTAAAATAAACAGAAGTCTCTGCATGTTAATATAACAAAGCTGGATGAAAACTGATCACTAAAATAACCTGAATACTTAGTGGATTTATTACATGAAAATGAGAAAACATGTTGGACCATTTGTGTCTGATGTTAATATTTGATTTATGTAGTCTGTCATATTCTATAATGTTTTCATTAGTTAAAAAAGAGAGCTGAAGCCAATGACTTCTAAGCTATGGGAGAACAGAAAGATTCCTCTGATGAAATCCTTAAGGCTGGCAAGCTTAATTATTTGAACTTTTGGAATATCCGAAGTTTCTGAAATTTTTTGGTATCTTACAGGAAGTGTGAACCAATTTCTGTTTCATTTCAGACAGTCCATATCCTCTGAATTTAGTTTTGAGTGACATGTTTGAACCAATACAGATTCTCATTATGAAAAACAACCACATTTTGTGAAAATTTTCAGATATATTAATTTCTTCTTTTTCACTAAATTGTTGTTTGGGGAAAAAATGTTGACTGGACCTAATTATATTACCCATTAAAAATCAGCAATAACAGAAATATTTTGTCCTTTTTTGGTTATCCTACCTTTAAAAAGGTACATCAGAAACAGAATGTGTTCAAGGATGAACAACAACAACAAAATTGATTAGAGATTTGAAAAGAGATTTGTGAGAGGAGACACTGACTAGGGCAGATAAGAAAGGCTGCAAAGAAAAAGGACTGAAAGATATCCAATTAGAAATAAATATTTATGTACTCAATATGTTATTATTAGAGCCAGTTCAAGTTTTCAACTTAAAATTCATAGATTCATAGACTGTAGAGTCAGAAGGGACCACAGTGGATCCTTGTGTCCGACCCCCTGCTCCTGGCAGGAAACAGGACTGAGGTCGGATGACCCCAGCCAGGTGACTATCTAGCCTCCTCTTGAAGACCTCCAAGGTAGGTGACAGCACCACCTCTCTTGGAAGCCCATTCCAGATCCTGGCCACCCTTACTGTGAAAAATTTCTTCCCAATATCTAACCTAAATCCACTCTCAACTAGTTTACACCCATTATTCCTAGTCACTCCCTGGGGTGCCTTAGTAAACAGCACTTCCCGCATTGGAAGGAAGGGGTTCTATGAGGAGAGACTGGGGCACCTGGACCTCTTCAGCCTCTGCAAGAGAAGGTTGAGAGGCGACCTTGTGGCTGCCTAAAAGTTCGGGGGCACAGAAGGGAATTGGTGAGGTTTTATTCACCAAGGCGCCCCTGGGGGTTACAAGAAATAATGGCCACAAACTAGCAGAGAGCAGATTCAGACTAGACATTAGGAAGAACTTCTTCACAGTTAGAGTGGCTAAGGTCTGGAATGGGCTCCCAAGGGAGGTGGTGCTCTCCCCTACCCTGGAAGTCTTCAAGAGGAGGTTAGATAGGCATCTAGCTGGGGTCATCTAGACCCAGCACTCTTTCCTGCCTATGCAGGGGGTTGGACTCGATGATCTATTGAGG
>JAGPOW010000261.1:172683146-172703084 GCA_030014935.1 Caiman crocodilus
GCACCTGCTAATGCACAACAAGGTGCGATTGGCCTTGTTGATGGTCTCGTTACACTGCTAGCTCATGTTCATTTTGGAGTCAATTATGACTCCAAGATCCCTCTCTGCCTCTGAGCTGTTAAGAAGGACACTCCCTACTCTATAGGTATGCTGGGGGTTCCTCCTTCCCAGGTGGAGTACCTTATATTTATCTTTATTAAATTGCATCCTATTTCTCTTTGCCCATTGATCCAACCTGTCCAACCTATTTTTCTGATGAAATATGACATTTCATTAATATTAATATTTTTTGTGAAAAAAACATTTAATGTGATTATATTTTTCAAAGTAAAATTAGAATTAAAATATTTATTTTGAATCAACATTATAAAAGGTAAAAGAGGTTGACATTTTGATTTGTTGAATTTTTGAAATATTTCCAAAATATTATTTTTGGATATTCTTAACTTAAAATCATAACAAATGTTTTGCTATGTTAATGTTGCATCGCTTGGTGCCATGTCATCTCCCAATTGAAATGGTAGTTTCTCATCATTGGAAAGACCACCTGCCATGCCTATGATGTTATGGGAGATATGCCTAGACACTCTTGGGAGACAACAGATATTGGTCATAAGCTCAGGATGTTGATGGCTCTTTGCAGGGCTCCGCCATCCCCATACCCTGGCCTCACCACACCTGATGTTCCGGGCATTGTTACATGCCTTTGAGGTCAATGTTCCCACTCTTGCTTGAAAGACCCTTGTCTGAGTCTTTGGCTAATTGGCTGTTTGTCCCATTCTTTCCTACATGTGTCCCAAGGCAGCTATTTCTCTGCTTTGGTCCCCTGTTGTCCTCTTGGGACTGGGACCAATTTGCTTTTCTTCCCACCCTCCCGGGGAGTAATTCCACCTGTACTTTCTTCCTTCCCTGTGTCCCCAGAGCAATTCTCTTTATCCCCCAGTACTGGATTCACTGGTCGGTTGGCTCTCCCCATCAGACCAAGTTCTTCATCAGGTCTCACCAGGTAAGATGAGAGGCCAGAGTCTTCCTTTAGGCTCCAGGGTTGGTTGTCTCCTCCTGTCTGTTGTCCCTTCTATTCTCCTGCTCTTGGCTGTCTTTCTGTTCTCCTCTACCCCCTCAGCATCCCTTAAAATCCCCCTCTTTCCAGCTGGGTCTATCATGGCAGCCTCCTATTTGCTGACCATCTGACCCAGCCATTCCTTCTCTGGCTCTCCAGCATGGTTTTCTCTTTTGCTGAACCATTTCTCTCTCCCGGGTTTGAACCCCAGTGTTTGAGTTTGCCAGGGCAGCCTTTGCTTTGCTGTGGCCCCAGCTGACTCCCCTGATCATCCAGAGTGCAGCATTTTCCTTGTCCCGGCTTGTCGTGGCTTCTCTTGTTTCTCAGGGCAAATTTGTCCTTTTTGCCTCCCCCTTTCTGTTCCCATGGTAGGGTGCTTCAGTCACCATGCTATTATTCCCTATTGCTAACCCTGCAAGGGACATTGTAGTCATGCCTATACTGCCTTTGGACTACACTAAGGAGTAATGTAGATAAGCTCTGGGTATTTACTAGTGATCTCACTTACAAGAGTTTATTATGATGCACCAAGTACTGCCCTAAAGCAGATACATTGCATCTATTATAGGAGATAGCACATGCAGAGCAGTGTCATCCAGCACGTCAGCATTTTAAACACTATTTGGATGTTGAGCAGCTCTAAAGTGAGGAGTGGTATGTGATGAGAAGTGGTTATGGCAGCCCTCAGCAAGTTCTTTTCTAGGTAACTGCAGACCTGTTTGAAACTGATAAGTCTACTAACCAAATGCCAGTGGTTCATGTGAGTCTATTTCTCCCTTCTGCTTTTTACCAAAGTTAGGTCTTCCTTTTAGAACATTCCCTGAAATTTTGAAACTGACTGAATTCAGTATTTTCCATATTACATCAGGCCAAATAAACAGATTAAGAAATGCCCTCAAGTTGAATACAAGTTTAGATGCAGGGTGAGACTACCTTGTAAGACCAATTTCAAACTACTCATAATAGTTGCTGCTGAATTCTAACTTAATTTGGTTTGGTGCTTGATAAAAATAGGAAAACCTGTCTGCAAATAAATCTCATGAAATTGGAAACTGAATTTCTAGTCTGCCTCCTTGTATTTCTCTACTATCTGCTGTTTGTGAACCTCAATATGACAAGAATTTTGTCCATATTAATTTTCACAAGCAGGAACTTTCAGACATTTAGCTCAGGATGAAAAAGTAAAATATACTCTGTGATTTAAATGAAATTTATTTTGGATAGAAGCAATTTATATCAGTTAGACATCCAAATTGCCCACAGAAGCAATACTGTATGAGTTAATTTTTAATATACAAGGATTTTTAACTCTCAATAATAGTGAACAATGATAGCATCAACAGTTAATGTATTCACAGCTTGATTGACTTCAATGACTTTGATGGAACTATGCTGATGTGCACCAGCTAAAGTTATGCCTTAAGGAATGTAAAGTGAATAAGAATAAATCTATCCACTAAGGGCAGAATTGTATTTCACCTAATAGATCACCAAAATGCAGCTTGTGAACAACTCTGATTTACAGTACTAAAGAGTAAGAGCGATCCTCTTCCCCCACTCTGGGTATGTATGTGCCATCCTTATAGGAATAAGGAAGTGGCTACACGTCTTCAGACAGTGAACTTGTTTCTGTAAGAGGGCACATCTACATGTTCATTAATGTGCTTTTAGTAGTGCACATTAAATTTAGAACCGCCATTGTGAGAGCATTTATACATGTGCTCTGGGAGTGAGGGAGGGGAGGCGGTGCTTTAATTAGAGCAGCTCTGAGAGGCACTGTAATCCAAGTGCTTGGAGTGTCTTGTGTATCAGCGTCCCCATGCTTCAAACTGGTGGGGGAGCTTTATCTAAAGCTCAAATGAGATGCCCTCACTGCCATTTTGCAGTGCATTGATACACAAGGTGCAGAAGGCTGCTGGACCATGATAATTGTTACACTGCAGCAGACTTAATTCTGCTCCAATGCGCTCAAATTACAGCACACCCGAGCAGCCCCCTGCTCATGTAGAGGCAGCCTGAGGTACTAGAATAATGTGCCCTAACCTACTTTAATCCACATTAGTGAAAGCACACCTTTCTGTGACACCTTAATGCCTATTAAAATAAGTTAAAGTGCATTAAATTACACATGTAGATGGGCCCATAGAGATCAGAGGTGGTAAAAGAATCACTCCTACACTATAGTTGGGTAAGTCAGAGTTCGCTGCAAGCTCCACTTTGGTCACCCACTAGATAAAATAGCATTGTGCACTTAATGTATAATTACCCATATCCATTGGAAGTCTGTTCTGCAAGCAACTGAAGCAAACATCCTGAAGATCTGAATTCTTCCTGTTCTTCACTTTCTGTCTTTGGTTTTGACACCAACACTAGTGCAAAGTTGGTGTCAAATACTGCCTTTCTGATCTGGTAGCATTTACACTCAGTTTCTATTGCTGTAAGTGACACCACAAGATACAAGGGTGTCAGTCCCCAAAAGCCCATTCCAGTTTTCAAGGTATTACTTGCTCCATCATTATTTCCTATTTTTTATACAGGGAATCTGTAAAAAGTCATTTGATTTAAGTGTGTACATTGCAAATAAAAATAGAAAGATTAGACATTGATAGGCATATCAGCTGTAGTAAAACTAAGCAGCATAAAATTGGTAATATTTTTGTTTCATTTGATTCATGGAATTATAAATTGTTGTTATTTTGGGGTATGTGCAAATGTTTAATTTCAGCTGGTAGAATTATGGCTCAGCTAGTTGAAATGTTACCTATACCAGCATACAAAGTACTTCAACCACTTTAAAAATCGTCAGTGTGGTGGAAATCACCACCCCACTGGGTGAGATTGTTGTATGAATTGTTTGGGGTGAGGGGTATAGGTTGTAGCTGCGTTGGTCTAAGGATATAGGGAGGCAAATGTCGGTCTTTGGGTAAATCTGATATCTTTTATTAAACCAACTCAGATAGTTGGAAAATATTCTTCTTTACAAGATTTTGGGCACAAGCACCCTCCAAAAGGCTGAGGAAGCATCTTTCTTCAACCACCTGAAATGAACACCTGCTAGTATCTTATTTGCAATAGTGCCATAAAGACCAAAGCAAGGATCGGGGCCCTGTTGTTTGGTAGGGACTGAAAAAAGCATATGCATGAAATGAAGCAACATTCCTTTTCCCAAAATTCTGCAGCCTAACTAATAAACTGCTAATTTCCTGAAGTAAAATGGAAGTCATTTTTATATGTTACAATAGTGACAAGTTATAAGCATAATAAGTACATTTTGCCATCTTGTGAAACAGCTGAAAGCCATTACTAAAGAGAATAACCTGGACAAGATGAACTTCTGGAGTCTTCTGGGCTAGGGACAGAAGGTACACATAAACTGGTATAAGCAATGAGAAACTGGTTCACATCTGTAACACAACAGAAGTTCAGTGCACATCAGCTACATTCAAAATAGCTGAAACTGGTTTAAGATAAACTGGGATGGATGTAGTATCAGATTTAACAGATTTAGGTTAAATCAGTTTAGTGAACTGTCCCAGATCCCCTCCAGATTCACGTTAACTCACAGTTCCCCAGCATCCCAGGATTCCTTCCACTTCTCCCACAATCCCTTTCCCCCCACAGGGTAGGCCAGCTAGGTTTGGCCCAAGCTATCTGCTCCAGCCAAGCTCTGTTGCCTCCTGGCTTTTGGCCTGAGTCACTGCAGGCATGTGGTTGTATTTCCAGAATCAAAAATGAGTATCTATTCACTTGCTTATCGGTTCAATCTACACAGTTTAGACGAAGCGATTCAGCCTTGGGCTTTTTGACTCTCTGTACTTAGCCCTGAAGAATAAATCATCTCCTGTGTATCAACCGAGTGCAGTCGTTTTGCTGCTGCTTAGTTATAATTTGTAATTTCTTCTCTGGGTTAACTCCAAATCTGCATTATTTTATCTTTACCCTTATTTCTCTAGCATCTCATTTGATTAATTAAAGTTATATCTAGAGACTAAGCTGTATAATGTGAAGCATAGCATTGGTTGGAGAAACAGAAATACGTACCATTTATCAGAGTTCCAGACTGACCTGGACCTGACCTGTAGTGCAGCGTGGTGTGTTGTGTTTTTGTTTTTGATTTTGGAAAATTTTGATGATGCTGCTATTCAGGAAACAGAGCAGAAGCACATTGTTTTCCCAGATTATCCCTTCATGATGTACTCCTAAATAATATTGCTTGGTCTGGGTGCAGATCAACCACAAATGCTAAAACAAATAATACTGTGGAAGCCTGAAAATGCAAATGCCATTCAGAACAGTCACAGCTGCTTTGATGTGGGGGCTTGCTTTTCTATTTCCTGCATTTTTTTATCCTAAACATAGTTTTGTCTTTTAGTGTTTGTTCAGTCTTTCAGGACAGGTTCCATTACCGCTTAAATCAGGGGGTACACATTCCCTGTCTACCTAAGGTTTACATCTATAATTCTCCAAGGGCCAGAAGGTTGTTTTGGAATTAAACCTACAGGCAGCATTGCTGATATCAGCAAGCCATATCTAGGGCCACTGCTGTATAAATTAAAGCCATGAATTTGGATCCAAACTCAGAATTCAATGGTTTTCTAGAATCTCTCAGATACTCATTCACAATTTGGAAGCATTTGGGCCTGCAGCCCTCCTTTATCCTGTTACAGAAAAGAGCGCTAAACCACATATTTAGATTTTCATTGCATTCCAAATCTCTTAACCGCAAAAATGTTGCAGTGCTTGCAAGATTTTGAATCAGGTCTATCAGTAGTTTATTCAGTGATGTATTTTTAGGGATGGGGGTAGAGAGGTAAATGGGAGTAAAGAAGTGTTTTGCTTTGCCAATATTACCATATTTAGTTATTGGAGGAGCTAGCAATATTTGCTCTGGACCCCTTTCCCTTATCTCTCTATGGCAGCACATTCCACTTTTTGGTGGAAACATGTTGTGAAATCATGCAACAATAACAATAACATCTATAAAGTGAATATTTCACGATTCTGCAGAGCAATGGCTACTAAAAGTCTAGGTGATATTAACTGATATTAACTGGCGTGAATTGCAGTCTGTCTATCTGAGGACTCTCTTCACTATGAAATGCAGTCATTACAAAACACAACTGGCAGGTGTCCGTGTAGGTGAACCCAAGCTGAATTTAATCTGTTCTTGTCTACACTAAAGTATGCTCAGAACCAGTTTAGCTATATTGGTTGCTGACAACTATGTTCAGCAATGAGGGCATTTCCTGGTGCAGGTAAGACTTTGAAAGCATTGTGGATTGAGATGCAACAAACTGCAACCTTAGAGACATACACAGGTTTAAAAAAATTAAATTGCGTGTTAACTTTTTTATTTTACCCTAAAGACCCACCCCTGTCTCTTGACTAATTTTACAATCTTTTCCAAGAAGACTTGGACAAGAATGCAAATCACTTCAGGAGTAATTCTACTACTTAACTAGCGAAAGACCAGCCTCATTCCCATTAAAGTCTGAACTCAAATGCTGTGCTAGTCTGACATCTAGGCTTTTTCTACCATCTTCTAAATCAGAAATGGCCAGTCTTCTACATAGGTGCCACAAACAGCACAGATAACCTTTGTATGTGGCATATGGCAAATTTGGGAGGGGACAGGCAATGAAGTGGTAGATGGGTCTGGGAGCAGAAAGCATAGCATTAGATCAAGGTGGGAGCACACAGCTGGAAGCAGAAAGCAGAGAAGCAGTTTGGTCAGGGAGCACAGGGCAGGGAGTAGAAAGCTGAGCAGCAGATTGAGTTAGAGAAAGGATTGGAGTGGCACTCAGAGAGGGTGCAGGGCCTATTTATGGCATGCTTGCCGAAAACATTGGCCCCCATTCTTCTAGATTAACTAACTGCAGGACTTGCTCCGTTCCATGCTTATTGCAACACAAGGTGTGTTGTACTGTATTTATTACCAGGTTTTCTTCTAAACAGAAAGCTTCTTTAATCCAGGATGTGTGACACGACAGGATTAGGCTTCAGTTGTCAGTGCAACTGCCTCTCTTTTTACTGCCATGAGATGAATAAATGAGTTTTCAGGTTTCAATAGGAGTATGAAGTTGAGCCGCAGCTCTTACTAGCGTTAAAGTTTTGTTAACCAGGTATATCAGAATTCAAGAGGACAAGAGATGGACATAGAAGTAAGAATTCAATTTCATCAAGACATTATGCTTCGATTCTGGATGTTGTAATCACAAAGCCAAATTATAGTATTCATTAATGTAAACATTCATGGATGTTTCCTTTACCTTAAGTCTCATCTATCAGCTTTCATTCAAGCAGAGTATTTTTGTTGGATTCTGCCGCTCTGAGGAAACAGTTTCGTGTCCTGCATTATGCCCTGTAAATGCCTGGAGGCCCTACAGTTAGTTCCCCCTTTTTGTATCTCCTCAGGGTTGTACCGGTTAGATGGCAGGAAGTTAAAAAATGTTGTGCAGAGCATACACAGAATGTATGAAGCTGCAAACACAAAGTCTGCTGCTAGGACTATCAAAGCCTATCCTTTAGATTTTTGTCGTAAAGTTTTTTACCCCTCGCTACCTCTACTTTTCCTTAGCATGAAAAATGGAGATAAACTGTATATGAAAAGTGGTGATGTCTAATCCATGCTCTGTTCACAGTCCTAGAATAGCCAAATGTTTCTACTACATGGGTCAGCAGTTAGATGATATTTAAGTTGCTTTTTGACTGCCCAGCTTCAGAGTTTGCACCAAACTGAGCAGGGGCAGTTCACATCTCTCGGGGTCAATGTGTAAAACAGTCTGCCTGCAGACACAGCAAGAGCAGCTCAGCCCTAGGGGTACTTTTGGAAGTTTTCGTCTACAGCTGTAGGTGCCAGAAATGCAAGGTGTGTGTTTTTTTTTTAATGAAAGCTTAAAAATTGAAAAAACTGGTGAGGACCATAAGAAAAGTGTCAAGAGTCACTACTGGCTCAAGCCCAGCTCTTTGTATTAAATCTCCTTGAGTGATCTAAAGGGCTGTGTGAAATATTTGAAACAAGATCTGAAAGACTCTAAGGTGGTCTGTCAAAAGCCTCCGTACAACTGACAAACCTTTTGAGTGAGACTTGATGGATTTATTGTGCAAAAAAAATCACGTGGCAGTCGATGTTCCAGTATCAAGACACAGGGGATAGTATGGCAAGTATAGGAGGGAGTTAAAGGTGATCTCACAGGGACCCTGGCATGAGGTGTGGGAAGTGGAAAGTGGGGAATTTGCTTTGGGGAGAAGAGGAACCCTTGACACGTAAGGATGACTGGAGGATTCTTGCCTGAGTGGAAGCAGGCGCGATGAGCGACACATAAGGGAGAACTTGGGAGGTCTCAGGGAGTTCCTGAAATATGGAGGGTTGAGAGAGGCTCCCACGGGGAGAACGTAAGAGGGCAGGGAGTCTTCGCTGTGTGCAGTGTGCTAAGCCTATGGGAGCAAGAAAAGGTGTGGCCCTCTTAAGTTTTACTTTAAAAAATATAACAGCATTGAAGCCAAACACCTACGTTTGGGATTGTTGAGTTTAAACCTAGATCCATATCTGAATTCTGAAAATAGGATTGTTCTTATGGGCTAGCTGCATTCTAGACATGGCTACCCCTTAATTTTAAGTCACTGGAAAAGTGGAACAAAATTTTACTGAATTAGTGTATTTTGACTGAATACAACTGACTGTATCCTTCTAGACTCAATCATTACTTGTGCCTAGTGTGCCAGACTTTGAGGACTTGCCAATGGATGAGCATAATGAAATGAATTCAAAGACTAAAAAGACTTCTTTTTTGATGTTAGCAAGAATCCACCCCACTTATTGTGAGGTCAGCTGGGTTCTCTTGCCTTTATAGCAATACCCACAAAATGGTTAGAGCTGAGTGGGAAAAGATCCGTCTAAGATTCTGCTTTGATTCTGGAGGAAATATTATGTGTTCAAAACTATGCAAACCTTTTCCACAAAAATGCTGATCACACATCCGTTTTCTTTTTAAAGAAAAAGCAGCAGCGGGGTCTTGAGTTAATTAAATTGCATGATGTCAGCAATGTGTATGAAAGATAATAGTAGGGAAGCAAGCAGGATCTGCTACAGAAATGGTGCCATTATTTTGTCTGTTCTTTCCATTGGACAGAGATTATAGCACCTGAATTGCAACTAATAATGAAAGATAGATTGCACAGAAGTGGAAAATTAAGTTTCTAATGTTTCCAGGGATGTTCAGATGTGGGATTTTGGTTCAGCTAAAAAGATTGGAAATAGTTTGACTTTCTTTAAAGACTGGCTGCTTTAGGTTACCTTGTCTGGTTAATACCCACCATTATAAGGCACTTAAAACCTCCAAGGGTAAGCATGGTATAAAAACATACAGTTAGGTGGATTGATGCACACTTGTATGTGTAAACAGCCTCACAAAATATATTAGTGATGTTCCTGAGTGTGGGGACGTGAGGAGCCTGGGTTCAAAATACAAGTTGGGGGCATGCAAGAAAAAATTACTGTGAAACTGTTAAACTACAAAACGTATCTATTTTTTTTTCTTTTTAAAAAAATGTAGGACAAATGCAGAATATAGGATAATTCAGAAAAAGCTTAATTGTGGATACTCTTAGTAGCGCTTGACTATGTCTATGTCTTTTGTTACTGGATTTATATGTGACCTTCTTCCAGCTTAGCAAGTATCTGGAGTCATTCAAATGTTACACCTGAAAACAATGTGTTCCCGTTGTTTCCTTACCCTGCTGCAAGTTTATTTCCTGGTTGGCATAGCACTATTCATATTTGTCGGCTGGTTGGTATGCATAATATATGGAATAACACCTCTGATTGGGCATTTTCTTGCAACTGAACGTGGGATCTATGGATCTAGAAACAGTGACTACTGATTAGGTCCATTTATTCAGAGGCAGCAGTAAACGCAGACCTCTGTATGCACTCAAATCATTACTGGGAGACAAGAAGCCATGTGTTTTGTAGTAGAGTTTCACTTTTCCCCTGTGTGGGAAACTTACTCCAAACTTTGGAAAAACAGTACTGAGCTGGTCACTGTTTTTAACCAGGAACAGATTGGGACTGAAAAGAGGTCTGTACTCATCTTAGATCCACTCTCAGAATTAAATCTGCCTACGTGATTTGTCATGATAATAGGTTACTCACAGTCAATTGTACAGATGTCCAAAATATGATTGTATGTGAAGGTTGGCTTTCTCATATACAGGGCTTGAATATGCAGTAGTATCTATTGAGATCTTTGGGCTTCTTCTGGATACATGATAGTATTTGTTTCACCAACTGGGATGCCATTTCAGTAAATTGTGCTTAAATGTGATCTTCCCTCTCTTTCTGACATGAGGACTGAATTTGTTAACAATATTGACATTTTCTACCATCACAGAACACCTGAGTTAACACATCTAAGACGAATCCGGTAGTTCACATCTCTCTGAACTATTGCCCCAAGTTCTCTGCAGACTCATTTCTGTATTACCTACAATTGGTTCATATTTTTAGCTTTTCTTCACAATCAGAATAGGTAGACTCACTTGATAGAAATGAAAGGTCTAAGGCCATGTCCAGACAAGCAGGAACATGTGTTTTCCTGGGGACGAGTAGCAGCAGCACACTTTGTGCTACTGCTGCTTGCCCCCAGGGAATGTGCATGCCACACGTGCTCTGCCACACAGCAAGTTATCTTGAGTCAGGTAGAGGAGGCTGGGGCCAGCAACTGTTCTGGGGTCCTGGGCAAGATCGACTCACCATTTTTTGGGCCCCCCTGCCCTGAAGAAGCCAGCCATGGGAAAGTCTGAGGGGGGAGGAGAAAGGGCCAAGGGGGGAAGCGGCATTGCCTGGCCCTGCCCCGCGTCTTCCCCAGGAGGAGCCCGGCAGTTCCTCCACAGACATGATGCCAGGCAGCCGAGTGTGGGTGGGCACGTGGCCCCCAGTCCTTGCACAGGTGAGGGCGGGCTGCAACTGCAAGCTGGGCTCAGCCTCTGCTCCATGTCTCCATGGCTCACCGCCACCGCTTCGAAAGTGGTGGGTGCTGCCACGTGTGTCCTGCTGTTGGGCAGGCTGGGCATATGGCGGTGAGGCACAGAGACACAGGGCAGAGGCTGAGCCCAGCACACAGCTGCAACCCGCCTTTGCCCGTGCAAAGATTGGGGGGCCACATGCCCTCCCCCTCCTTGGCTGCCCAGCGCCGTGCCTCTGGAGGAGCTGCCGGGCTGTGCTTGCCCCATGACCCAGCCGGGCTGGCGCCCCAATCACAGTGAATGAGAGCCAGGTTGTGGGACAATCCCCCCAGTGCAGGAGGGAACGGGCCAGGGGCAGGAGTGAATGATTCACCCTCCCTTACCCCACTCTCTCCTGCACTGTGGGGGTCCCGATCTGCCCTCCTCCCAAGCCCATGGAAATAAAAAATCAGATTAAAGAAGCTTACCTGCCTGCAGCTGGGCTTGCTGTGAGTGCACAGGGTAGCTCAGCGTGCCCGCCCCTCCCGCCCTGCTGTAGGACCCTGCAGCCGGGCTGCCCGAAGGTAATCCCTGCTGCTGCCCTGTGTTTGAGGGGGCTGAGCCCTGTTAGCCCCCACTTCCACTGCCTCTGTGCAGGGGGCCCCTTACCTGCAGGGGCCCCTATGGCCAGAGGTTTCACAGTGGTAGGATAGGCCAGCCCTGGTCTTGGGGGCACTGGGGAACTGCAGCCGTAGCACTCTTACAGCAGAGAGCCTGGCCGGTAGCCAGAGTGTGGATCCAGCCAGCCAGGCTCCAGTTTTGGACAGTGCACACTGCCACTATGCACACCACCCTGCTTCTTTTTGGCATGGGTTTTTGGACCCTGGGAACTCCTGGACTATATCCAGACAAGCACAGCCATGCAGTATGTGGCACTGCAGACACATACTGCACATTCAGCTGTTCTCCATGCTGCAAGGAAATAGCACTGTTGTTTTTTTGACCCCTGGATATTGTGCAAAAACAAAACAAAACGCAGTGGTATATGCAGGGGCAGCATGCACTGCTTAGAGCGAGCCTGGCCAGCCAGAGCCACGCTCTGACCACTGGCCAGCCTCCAGTTGGTAGGATTGCCACTGCTGCTGCCCTGGGAGGCCCCCAGGGCTCCAGATAAGGCTACAGGGGCTCAGCCCAGTGCTGGCCCCGGCTTCCTCTACCCCACCTGGGGTAACTTGCCGCACACCAGAGGGCGCATGGCACAGGCGTTCCCCAGGGACAACTAGTGTTGGCACAAGGTGTGCTTTTGGTAGTTGTCCCCAGGGAATCAAATATCCACGCATGTGTGGACCCAAGGTAGCGGTGCAGAAAATGCCTGCATGTGTGGCGTGTGGTGCTACAGATGGGTCTGTGGTGCCACTTTCTGCACATCCACACTCATCTGGACACAGCCCTAGATAGTATCTTCAGAGAAGTATCAATTCAGTTTATGGGTGTGTAACAGAATTTCCCCAAATCTAAGAGCCTGTATAGTAATAAGTCCCACCTAGAATTACCTGGCAGCAAAAGTTGAATTCAGAAGAAAACTGAATGTTTCTTCTCCCAAAAAAGAAAGGGAAAAGAAAATGTCTGTATGAAGGACTGTACCAAAAGCTTCTACCCTAGCACACTGATACAGTAGCAGCAGTCTGATTGCCATAGACATTTGCTCTCAAATACTAGTATAAAAGAGATTTTTTTTATATCTGGAAAATTTCACTGCCTCATCAAATGCTGATGAGGCTAATAAAGCAAGGGGACATGTTGGAATTCTTCAAAAATCCTCCCAAATATTTGTTTTTATTTTATTGCATTTTCAGATTTTTTTTAAACTAGTTTCTTGCTTGACTGCCCAGAGCATTTCAGTCATAGTCTCTGATGGACCCTCAAATACTGATTCAAACAGGAAATTTAATCACATCTTGAAAGCTTTTTTTTAAAAAAAAAGAAAAACACAAAGGCAAACAACTGTGTAGTATAAGCTCCTTCTTATCTTCATTTGGTGATACTCGTCCAGCAAAGCTAATTAAAAAATGTAAGACATGGCAAAGAAGCACTAGAAAAGAAATGTTGGAAGCAGAGCCTCATAGGCATTCTGACGGATGGCCTGGCCTCTCTAAGCCATGGGTACGGTTGACAGCAAGAGAAAGGCAGGAAAGGATGAACGGTTAAATTTGTGATTCTGTGATTCCTTACTTGCAGGAGAGATTTAACTTGGCTTGGGAGGATGAGCAGTTCCATCTTCTTAGGGTCTGTGGTATAGCTGCGTGGCCTACTCATGATATGAAAACACCATGAGATAGATGATGGTCTTTCACAAGTTATAGGACTTGGGGTTTAAACAGGCTCTTTCTGAAAGCAGTTGAGTCCTCCATGGGAGTGACTGATATAATTTCTTTTCCTACTGCAACTGCGGCAGGATTACAGACCTTCTACAAATATCACATGGCTCACTTAGCAGCACCTAAGAGCTTCTTCCATCTTCAGATAACTGAGGGCAGTTGCTTGGGCATCTTTCACTAAAAACTGCACTTTGGGAGTATGGCCTTCAGCATCTGCAGTTGGATTATGGGGAAAGCAAAGAGCAGACACTGCCTTCAACAGGGCAATGATGATGGTGATGATGATTTACCAACATGGGTTTCCCTCCAGAAAGTTCTGATCCCAAGAAAATGACCCATTAAAATCAAACGTCAATCAGTTCCAACAGTTTACACCTTGCTTGTATGAAGATTTGAGAGCCACCATAAAAGCCTGGTGACTTCAGTGAGTGCTGAGGGTGCTCATTATGTCGCAGGATCAGGCCACACACGGTAGGTTGGCAGTTTTAAGGGCAAAGTCCTTAGCTAGTATAATTCTGTGGACCCCACTGTCACTGATTTACATCAGTACAAGATCTTTTTCTAAAACTTTCAAGGAAGGTTATTGTAAAATAAAATATTTAAAAAGTAATTTCTTCTTTTACTTACCTGCCAGGATCTTAGTTAAAGGTGCATATTTTCCCTTCAAGTGCTGTAGCTGTGGCAGACAGTTAAAGGGTGTGTAAACTTGGGCAAAATATTAATATTTCTGTGCCTCAGTTTCCTCCTGTGAAAAGGTTATAGCAATCCTTTCCTTGCTTGTAGTGGTATTGTGAGCCTTACTAGGTGTAAAGGGCTTTGAAATTCTTGGGTAAAAAATGCCATCCTGGACAATTGTAAAGTACTGGAATAGAGATGTAGGTGATGCTGGCCCCTACTATTGTGACTCTTTAATGGCCTCTTGCTTTTTGTCCCACTTCTTTTCAAAAAAAGCAAGCTAGAGTTCTCTCAGTAATCTGTCCAGGTCCTTTGTCACTGTAGACTTCCTTTTAGCTTTAAAATGTTTCTATTTTAGGTCATGTTTTGTAATCTTCCTTTTTGCCTGTTTTCAGTCCAAATGTGCCTGTTTTTTTCTGATTCCATAAACTCCCCACCTTGCCCATTAATTACCACTGAGAAACTTGTCAGACCACTTTCAGAAACTCCTAGCACTCAATATAATGTACACTGTATCCCCCTTGTCTACCACAGCAGTAATATCCGTGAAGAATTCCACTAAGTCAGTGAGGCATGATGACCTTCCCTTCCTGAAACCATATTGGCTATTATCAGTCAATCTGTGCTTTTCCAAATGTTCTCCCTTTTGACTGTTAAAATAATTTCAAAGGCTTTTGCTAACAACTCATGTCAAACTTGAGTAGTGTGTAGTTTCCTAGTGTGTCCCAATAGGTTCTGTTTAAAGTTACAGCATTATGTATTAGTCATCCTTTCCCTCCAAAGATTGCTTCTGGACTCAGTACATTTGTGAAAACATCCACCAAAGTTTTTCTGGCTCCTACTGCCATTGCATTCAGTGCTTCATTAGACTCACTGTACAGAAGACCCAGAACGTGGCCTGTTTTAAGCCTCTTGACAAATTCTGATGTTGATTACATCCATGATAATCAGGAGTACATCCATTACAGTCAGAGGAATTGCTCTGGATTCACACTACTGTTACTGTGCTCAGACTATGGCCATCAAATTATGACATGGAAGAGTACCCACTGGAAAGACTTTGCCGTGTAACCTGTGTAATCCCAGTATGTGATGTAGGCCTGGGACTAGAAAATAGATCCATTTATTACCAAAACTATTGTGCTACATTCATATAATGTTATCTACTCACATTGTTTATTTATTGTCTCTTGTCTTATATCCCAAGTGCCATGAAAAGGAGGGGAAGAAAGGAACCCTTACCTCTGTAAAGCAGAGCTAACGTTTCTGGTGAATGAGAAAATTTTAGGTATGAAGAGTAATGAGGAAATATGAGTAATTCTAAAAAACCTGAAAACACAGAACACTCAAAAACAAAATAATCTACAAAACTAGTCAAATGCAGACTATACACAATATTTCAGGTAATGTTAGCTATATTAAAAGATGGAAAAATATATGGTACATCAAATTTAAGGCTGTTCAGATTTCTTAAACCTAAATTTCTATGTTTAGATTCCTTTTAGGTCAAGCTTTGTATTTTTTTTTTGAAGTTTATAACACTTGCTTTTGGGATATTTACAACTTTCCTGTAGTTTATTTGCCATATATGTATTACTGATCTATAATCCCAGTCTTAATTCTATCTGAATTTAGTTTGGGGGTTTTTTTGAGGGTGGGGGACATAATCTATACAAAACAGACATAAGCTTTCAAGGTCTGTTCCTTTAAGAATTTAGAATCTAAATCAGACTAAGGCAAGAAATGACAATAGGCACAAAAAGAGACAGTTGTCTGCAAAATATCTATTTGTATATAAAACTTGGCAGAATAGATTTTTAATTTAGGGAAGAAACCTGTGACTAAGAGGAGAAGAAAAAAGCACTACAATAGATGACAACCATGAAAAGTAAGTAAAACAAGTGATTTTAGGTAAGGCATTAATGGGTGGGTGTTAAGGATATTTTTTAAAATAGGACATTCCTCCCATAAAGAAGTATCTCCCCTTTTTTTGCATTGCTGAGATAGAAAAATAAATGCCTGATGGATATGTAGTATAGGTTGCTGTTGTTGTTGTTGTTTACTTATAGAGGTAAAAGGATGGCCAATATTTTTCCCTAAAACATGTTGAAGTAATATAGGCTTAGACCTGAATTCTGCAACCCAATTCATGTTAACAGACCCAGAGCTCCACCTCCCCTACACCCTGTCCACTAGCCAGCCACTTAAATCTTTGTGCCGCTGCACCAACTCAGGGTTATGGCTTGTGTATTGCCCTGAGGGGACAACCACGTAGTGTGGTCTGCTACAATCTGCCTCCACAGCTGTGGGTGAGGTGCAGGCTTAGGCAATCAGCCTGACCACCCCATTCCTTATGCTAACCCTGAGGCCTAAAATGCTGGCTTCAGGACTGGGGCATATAAAGCCTGTCAATTCGTTTAAGGAGAATCGCCATCCTTGAGCCTCTAGTGCTCTTGAGCCGGGGTTTGCAAGTTTCTGGCTGGGTACCAGCTCCTGCCCTTGCCCTTCTGCCACAGGGCAGTGTCATCGGGCCTGTTCGTGCCAGTGTGCCTGCTTCTGCCCCTCATGAGTGTTTCCTACCACCACAATTACTTTTCTTACTTGTGTTAACTTTTTCTTTAAATAATCTACCCAAACAATATGTCAGCTTTTGGGCATGTCTACACAAACCAATAATTGAGCAGTAGCCTAATAACACTGCACAATAGCACATCACAGTGTGGACAGTGCTAATACGCTACTGTGCATTATTATTAAGCTACTTCACAATAGTGTCACTGAAAAGGTATTTGCTGTCATTATTATGCAATAACTCTTCTTATTGTGCATTTATTTAGTACTTGGTTATACAAGTACTAAATTAAATTCACAGTAACACCTGTGCATTAATGACCATGTAGTCACACCTTCTTTGTATTTTTTAAAGGCTCACTTAATATTTTGTGTAACTTTGTATACTTCTTCCTTTGCCTATTCTGACTTTGGTTGTATTTTTAAAAATGAAACATTGTATTTTTGAATAAACAGACGCGTTTGCATATTAGCTGATTTCCAGTTCTGATTTGTAATTGATCAGACTCACCTTTCATGTACTCACTCTAGTAATACGAAATCAATTCTGAGTCTAACATGAATAACTTAAAGTCCTAAAACCATCTCTTCTGTGGGCAAGATTTTCCACTGCTCTGAACCTTTCAGTCATTTACATCTGTTCAAGATGAGTGTAATAGGTAGATGCAAAATACTACCACGTCATTTAGGTCATTGGAAAATGCTAACTTGGTTGCTTATTGCACTCACTTTGCAGTGGTATAAATGACTGCACACAGTGCAGGGGACAGGAAACTTGAGCTCATAATTCTTAACCAAGTCTCTGCAATAATCACAAGGATAAATCTTGAAACTCTTCACCCCATGAGATAAGAGGCATGCTAGAATGGGGTATATTATAGGTTAAGCTATATTGCAATGTATTACATTGCTGGAATGAGGGTGTTAAATAGTTCCTGATTGGCTCCTGCCTCTGCTGGATTTAACCAGTAAGCCTATTGGGTACATCTACATATGCACTTTACTGCATATTAGATTAACCTAATGTGCAGTAAAGTGTCAACATCTACATGTGTGTAGCAATTACTGTGCAGCAGATTAATTTTAAAATGCCATTTGTTAGGACCGACAGATACAGATACTAGAAAATGGTGCTTTAAAATAACGTGCCTAAAAGTATGTGTAGATGCTAACCTGGGAGAAAACTGCTCCAAGTCAGCCCAGGCAGAAGGGGGTACTATGTCTATTTGGCTTAGCCCTATGCTCCATGGGGTGGGGAGGATCTGTCCCCAGCTCCCAGCTCTAAGCTAACACATGGAGCTTGGGGACAGCTATCCCCTTCCCTAAGAGTTTGGGGCTTAGCCCCAAGATCTGCATGGCTCAGAACTACCCCCGGGAACAAGGACAGTCACTCCTACCCCCCAGATCTTCCTGTTAGCCCAGGGCTGCCCTCAGTGCCCCTTGTCAGTCTAGGGCTGCCACCTGGGGGAGCCAGGAGCACACCCTGGCTGCTACAGGGGGACAAAGGAGGGCCAGAACAGCCCTGGACTATGTTGCTCCTGTTGGGCTCAGTTTGCTCCCAGCCTGGGTGCATGCATAGACATGTACCCAGATGCAGTTTAGTGCACCTGAATTTACTGCACAGTAAATTCAGGTGCATTCATTGCACATGTACATGCACCCACTGAGTCTTTACCCCCAAACATCAACGTTTTATTGTGGCCAAGGTTCCTGAATAAAATGTTATATTTTCTTATGTATTAAGCTAACTCTTGTGTCAGTTTGGTGCCTTCAGAATACCTTAAGTAGGTATTTATAATAGGCTTTTCCTTACTCTTTCCAGAAGCTAAATTGAGACAAATAATAGAAGAGCAGAGGATGTACAGAGCTTTTAATGACCTGTACACTACCAACAGAGCAAGTCTACACATGCATTTGATCTGGGATCAGTTTACACATGAGTAAACTATTCATGAGTAAGCCCTCTTGGGCAGGCATGTAGGGAAGCCAGAGCAGATTTGCTGATAATAGCAGCAATGGGCCTCCACCATCACCAGGGGGAGCTCTGCTCCCCCATACCTCCCACCCCTGGGTACTAGCTCAGAGTTTGGTAGGGAGCACTGAGCCAGGAGATAGCTGTTGCCTGGCCAGGGATGAGACATTACAGTCTGCTCCTGGGGGCTGCCTGCTGCTGGGGTAGGGACTATGAACCCCTGCCACAGTAGCAGGAAGCTCCTTGCCCTGGCTTCCGGATCAGGGGCAGGGGACTTGGAAAGAGCTTCAGTGGAGGGACAGGTCCTAGCCCCTAACTGTGCCAATGTGCAGGGGTCTATCCTACCTTTGCAGCTCTTTCTAAACCCTGTGCCTCAATCACCCAGTTGGAGCATGGGGCTGGGACCTGCCCCCAGTGAGAACAATTCCAAGGCTCTGCTCTGTGATTGTGGGGTGGAGGCTGAGGAACCTGTTTCCCTCTCAGCTCTATGAGTGCAGAGCTAGGTGGGAAACAGGCTGAAGATCTTTTTCCCCACTTAGCTCCGTGTGCATGGAGCTAGATGGGGAATAGTCTGGAGAACTTGTTTCCTGCTTAGCTCTCTGAGCATGGTGCTGGGTGGGAAACAGGCAGAAGTCGCCCCAGCAGCAGGCAGCTCCTGGGGACAGGAAGCAATCTCGTTCCCACCCCCCGTCCCCAGCAGATTTGTCCCAGCAGACAGGGAACAGATTTGCTTCAGGTCAGACATCTACACAAGTGCTACTGTGCCTTTACTAATTGAAAGTAAATTTGCTACCTACATTTGCAGGTAGCAAATTTACTATGATTAATGAGGTTTATTGTGCAGTAAGTAGACACACATGCTTGTTGTGCAGTAAACTATGCTACTGCAAAGTAAAGTGTCTCATGTAGACACACCCACAGACAGTCTTCACCAAGATCAAGGTTTGCTTCTAGATGGTGTCCTTATGTGGTGTTCAACTCTCCAAATCCTCTTTTGAGAGATTCTCTGAAGTTGTGGTGGTCATATTTTCTGTTGCTTACTGTTCCAAATTTGCCATCTGGCAGTTATCAGAACTGGAGAATAAAGCATATTGTCAGTAATAATGCAACTCATGATTGCTTTATTAAATAAACTATAATATATCCCATTTTTCCCATTCCAAGAGATATAAATAATAACATATAAAAATGCATAAACACCCATGCAAATGCATATAAAACCTCAAGCACATCCCAAAATCCTCACTCAATTTTCACTTCCTCCTTACTCCAATAAATCTCCAGTTGCAGTTAAGAGGAGTTTTAATAATGTGAACAGTGGGTAAAATTTGAGGACG
>JAGPOW010000261.1:172711818-172727149 GCA_030014935.1 Caiman crocodilus
ATGGTGCACAGACAGTCCCCAAGGCCTGGCCCTCCAACCCCCAGCCCTACACCCCATTCCCCCCCACCCACTCACTGCCCCACAGACGCCCTGCCCCCCCGCTGCACGCACGCGCGCGCACACACACACATCCTCTGCAGGTCATGAAGGTAGGGCTGGCAGTGCCAATGCAAAGGTGTATAGGTCACACTGGCAGAACTGGGGGCACCAGGGGGAACTCTGCCAGCCCCAGCGCCGGTGGGAGGTGGCAAAACGCCCATCCCCCAAACCCAGAAAAGAAGCCAGAGTAGTCTAGTTGTGGCCCCAGCCCTCCTCTCCCCCCCCTTACCCCCAGGAGCTGCCTAGGGACTTTTTCACAGCCCACTCTCTTCCAGCTAGGGAGCCTGCCCCAAGCCTTCCTCCCACCCCTTCACAGCTCCTGCAGGCATGCCGCCAGGCTCCCATCACTCCACAGACCCTAGGCACCTGGCTGCCCCCCTCCCTCCCTCTCCACATCCTACATGCTATAACTGCATAAAGTATTAAGCAAGCTTTGGAAATGGGCATTTGGAGCTAGGTGACCTGAAACATAAGCTATTGTAATAGTAATAATAAGCATCCACTAACTGAGAAAGCAGTAGTATTTATTTACAGCTGCTTACCTTCATTTAACTCCATCCTGTGTTAATCAATCATATACACTAAAAGAACCAAAGAGAAAAAAAAGCATGTACAAAATTGCAAGTTCAGAGAAAATCCTGAGGATTCACAATAGAGCAGTGAGGCATGCCTTTGTAGTAGCAGTGAGCATGTCATTTGATCTTTGTGTGTCTTTATGTGAGGCAGTGGTTTTTATAGTTTAAAAAAAGTGTTATAGACTGTTTTAATGAAGACTGAACCAGTCACCTCAATTTAACTGGTGGAGTAACTGGTGATTCCCATTTAACCAGGAGCCCCAGTGTAACCAGTAACAAAAGTCTAACTGGTGATCCCAGTGAATTTTGTGGCTTGGCTCCCATTGTGGTTCAGTAGAACAGGGCAAATGATGGTTCTGTTCTGGTTAGGGTTCAAGTCAAAACACTAGTTCAAACCAGTTCTTGGGTTTTGGTTCGATTCCAGTTTGACTTCAGTTAGAGCAGGGGGCAGTAGAACAGACACCTAGGGATGCTGTGAACTCTTCAGCACTGGAGGTGTCCATGAAGAGATTGGTCAGCCACGGGCTGGGGATGTGCCAGTGCTCCTGCTAAGACACAGCTCCAGAGAGTCCTGGCTACAGGGTCTTGCCCCTCCAGCTCAGGATCTGACCAATGCTGCACTGTGGTCAAGAGTGAATTTTCCCTTGGTCAGATTAGTACAGATTCAGGGGGGGTTGCCTTCCTCTGCAGAGGGGTCACGCTTGGGATCTTGCAGCCGCTAGGATGGGGCTGCACCAGGGCAGTACCAGCTGGCACGCAGCAGCCTAGCAGTCCTGTGTTGCCTCCAGGTCCCCACCCTCATGTTCCAAGGCTCTGGTAGGGCTTGCTACAATTTGCTCTAGGGTGGGCAGCGGCTGCAGTTTGGGAGTGAGGAGCACTGGCAGGGTTGGGAAGCTGTGGCTTGGGAGTAGTGGCGATGCATAGGGGATGCATGGGGGTACACGTGCACCCCCCTGACAGGCTGCACTTGCCAATGGGGAGGAGGAGCAGGCAGGAGCGCTGGTGCCTCTCTGTGAGCACTGGCTGGGGAGTGGGAGTGCTGCGGCCACTTCACAATTGGCTGAAGGGGATCCTTCCTTCTTCCCCCCGGTTGATGAGATTGGTTCTGGTCACTGACTGGTCTCTGGGAGGACACATGCTCCCCCTGACTAAGGTGGCACCTGTCACCCACACTTGGGAGTGAGGGGGAAGAGCACGGGCAGGGGCAGGGCACTCGCATGTCAGGGCTGCTCAGAGCCACAAAGCAGCAGGAGGGATAGCTACAGTTTGACCCACGTCATGGTGCCAGGAGAAAGTGAATAGGGGGTGGGCAGGGGCTGTGGGTAGGGAGTGAGGGGCACTGGCAAAATCACTGCTCAGTGCCACAAAGCAGGGGGGACAACTGCAATTGGACCCGTATCCTGGTAAGGGGAAGGGGGAGCTCTGATTTTCCATAATAAAGAAACAAGAAGCAAACACCAAAATATATAGGTATTTAGAATTAATTTTATGATAACAATTGAGACACTGGTAGGTTTCCAAACTGTTTTAAAATTGTAAATATATCAGTAAAAATGTGTTCAACTGATACCTGTATCTATATATTGGTGTTTCATTTTTTCAGTCACAGAAAAATACAGGTTCTGGGGGTTTTAAACTGAGAGTTTGGGGTTTTTATCAAAGAATTTTGGATTTTTTAACGGCGAAAACCAACATCCCTGGTAATCATATATCTGTATCAAACTTATGCACGAATCTTCCAATAGTTACAAATTCAATAAACTAGAACTCAGAGTTCAAGGTCAGAGAAGAAATCCAATCATGTTATAAGACATCCATTTTTGCAGTTGAAAGCCAAATTCACTGGAAGAACAGTTATGCTTAAATTGAGTATTCAACTAAATTAAGAGTTCAGTCTTTGATGCCTTCTTACTGGCAGAGGTGTATTACAGGTGTGCTAAGAATAGTCATAAATAGATAACATTCTGGATTTCTCTGGTGCAGAGAAGGACTGTTACACTGAGGGTAGGAGTTATTTGATACACACACACACACACACACACACACACACACACACACTTGTGGAACATATACATATATAGACTTAAAACTATGAAAAATGATTATTTGGCAGAAAATAGCTTGTAAAATGTTGAGCAACATCTAAACTTTTAAACAATATTTTTTGTTTAAATTTCTTACAAATATAGATCTTCTGGCCTAAATAGTAGAAGATAAAAGGGCAGAAAAAAGCATGAAAAATAAGAAAGGGCATCTTTATGCAACTCAGTGGATGAATTTGCTACTTTCTGCAAAATATGTTAGAATTGTTTTGTTAAAAAGTTCAGTGTGATCAAAATCAACAGATCTGACTAATAGAGCTGCTTAGGACATGGTATTTTTTCCCTATAAAAACTTGACTTTTTGACAAAAAGAAAAAAAGCGTTGACGAAAAGCTACAGATCAGCCCTACTACTTAATACATAATAATGTACTTCTTTATATTATTCTGGAGTACTTGTAATCTATGAATTCATTCCTTGAAGGAAATGAACTCTATCAGCCTATCAGCTTGGCAGTAATGGACCATTCATCTTGGCAAAAGTACATACGCTGTGTTACACTCTGCAATCGACAATCTATTTATTTGCGTTTTCATCGGCCCCATGATTTTTCTAAAAATCATGCAGTAACATAAGCCTGAAAAGTGGTGGAGGATATGATTTAATAGAGCTCTCCAATTGCCTGATCAGTAATATCCACCCAGTTCTACATCCCTCATCCTAACACCTGTAGCTCACCTGTGTTTCCTGGGTTTAAGTCCTTTATCCATATCAGAGTCTAGTGCTATAGATGGAACAATGTAAACTGGATAAGATTAATCCTGACTTGTATTACTGTGTTAGGAGCTGCTTGAACAATTGTTGCATTATCTCCTTTAAAAAGAGGGTTTTTTCCTCTGCCATTTTATTTTGGAGTTCTTTAATTCTAATCCGGACTAAGCAAATTCTAGGATCACCTGGAACTATACAGTCTAAAGAGCATATTTTAAAATAATTTGTAGCTTTGGTTGCCTCAGTGTTTTGAGGTGCACTTTGAAGGGTTGATCAGGAGTTCAGTATTTCTGAATAACACTTTTGGGCCTGATAAAAACTTGTGAAAGCAGTGGGAGTTGGACCCCAACAATGGAGGCCTCCATAGTTACTGTCCTTTTGGAAACCTTGGTGATTGAGCCTGAACCAAAGCTCACCAAAGTTAGCAGGCATCTTTTTGGGACTTCTGTGGGCTTTGGATCAAGCTCAGTGTGAATTCAGAAATATACGGTCTATAAAATGAAGAGGTAGCAGGGGTGGAAGAGTTTTCTCTTAAGTCTGACCCTGAGAGATGTTGAGCACTGCTGTCGAGGTTTGTGAGCTGTGGGTGTTTCAATTGTTCAGGTTCTATCCTATCATTCCCCCTTTCCTAGAATCAGAGAAAGTTAGGGTTGGAAGGGACCTCAAAAGGTCATCTAGTAGGCCTGTGCGAAGCAGCTAGTATTCACTTTGGATTTGGATTCGGCCAATTTGGGGGACAGTGATTCGATTTGGTGATTCGAATCACTGTTCCAATTTGATGCAGCTGAATCCGATTCAGCCAGGCCAGGTCCATTCCCTGTCCACTCTCCCAGCCTGGCAATGGCTACCCTGCCTGCCCCGGCTCCCAGCTCTTTGTAAAAAAAAAATGCCCCGACTCACTGAGTGGTGCTGGGTGGGTGGTGATCCCTGCTGCCCCACACTGCATTGTGGGCTCTGCACAAGCCTCCTGATCCCCACCTCGCTCCCCTAGTCCTCCCACAGCTGCCCTGCCTGGGGCAACTCCAGCCCTCTAAGAAAAAACCCCGTAAAACCCTCTGGACTTATTGTTCCTGCTGGGGGGAGGCATTTCCCACTGTCCCCCACCACATGGGGGGCTCTGCATAAGCCCCTGAAGCCCCAAGACTGCTGCAGGATTGGTGAGTCCCAGGGCTTGTCTGTTTTTTTTTTTTTTCTTAAAGGGCCAGAGTTGGCCCAGGCAGGGCACCTGTGGGGGTTTGGGGGTGTGGGGAGGGGTGTCAGGGTCATGCAGACCCTGCCATGAAGTGTGGGGCAATAGGGGGCAGAGGGGATTGCTCCCTCACCTGGCAGCACCCGGTGAGCACCAGGGCTTTCTTTAAAATGCTTGGAGTTGGGGTGGGGGGGAAGCTGTGGGGGGCCCGGGGTTGGGAGGTCTGGGGGAGCGGGGGAGGTCAGGGGGCTGGCAGGGGTCCCCCCATGGTCCCTCCTCCCTTCCTCAGCCCTCACTTCCCGCCCCTAGTACTTACCAGCTCAGAGTTGGCTGTAGCTCTCTGCTGCAGCCTCCAGGGACTGCCCAAATTATCAAAGCTCTCCAAATCTTTTCTGAAGATTCAGAGAGGTTTGAATTGATTTGGACCTTTTAATTGGTCCCTGATTTAATATGGATTTGGAGATTCAGCCACTGAACTGGGCCGAATCTCCTCCTAATCAAATCACCACCCAAAGCCTCATACAACCCTATCATCTAGTCCATCCTCGTGGAACCTCCCTTCAGGTAGTTGAAGAGTTATTAAACCCCCCTCAGTCTTCTCCAGACTAAATAATTCCAGTTCCCTCAGCCTGTCTTAAGTCATGTGCCCAGACCCTTACCCATTTTTGTTGACCTCTGTTGGAATCTCTCCAATTTGTCCACATCCCTTCTGTAGTGGGGGCCCCAAACCTGAACATAGGACTCCAGATGTGGCCTCACCAGTGCTAAATAGAGGGGAATAACCACTTCCCTTGACTTACTGGCAACACACCTACCAATGCAGCCCAGTATGACATTAGCTTTCTTGGCAACAAGGGCACACTGCTGGTTCATATTCAGCTTATTGTCTGCTGTAACCCCCAGGTCCTTTTCTGCAGAGTTACTGCCCAACCAGTCAGTCCCCAGCCTGTACCAATGTATAGGTTTGTTCCGTCCTAAGAGCAGGACTTCGCACTGGTCCTTGTTGAACTTCATGAGATTCCTTTTGTCTCAATTCTCCTATTTGTCTAGGTCACTCTAAATCCTGGTCCTACACTCCAGCATATCTACTACTCCCCCACCCCCGGCCGCTTGGTGTCACCTGCAAACTTCCTGAGGGTGCACTTTAAGGCATCTTCCAGATTATTGATGAAGACATTGAACAAAATCAGCCCCAGGACCAATCCCTGGGGCACTCTACTTAATACCCACTGCCGACTAGACATTGAGCCATTGGTAAGTACTCTAAGCCTGATGCTCCTGCCAGTTTTCTATCCACCTTACAGTCCGTTCATCTAGCTCATACTTCCTTAGCTTGCCTGGGAGAATGTTGTTGGAGACTGTATCAAAAGCCTTGCTAAAAACAGGGTACATCACATCCACTGGTCTCCCCACATCCACATAGCCAGTCATCTCACCATAGAAGGCAATCAAGTTGGTCAGGCATTGCTTGCTCTTGGTGAATCCATGCTGACTGTTCCTAATCACCTTCTTCGCCTCCAATTGCTTAGAAATTATTTCCTTGAGGATCTTCTCCATGATTTTTCCAGGAACTGAGATGAGGCTGGCTGGTCTGTAGTTTCCTGGATGCTTCTTTTCCCTTTTTTAAATATAGGCACTATGTTTGCACTTTTCCAATCATCTGGGACTTTTCTTGATCACCATGAGTTTTCAGAGATGATGGCCAGTGGCTCTGCAATCACATCAGCCAACTTCCTCAGCACCCTCAGGTGTATCCAATCCAGACCCATGGACTTGTACATGTCCAGCTTTTCTAAATAGTTCTTAACTTTTCTTTCACCACTGAGAGCTGCTCACCTCCTCTCCAACATGTGCTGCCCAGTGCAGTAGTACTGCCCTTGCCTGTGAAGATGGAGGCAAAAAAGGCACTGAGCACTTCAGCCTTTTCTGCATCCTCTGTCACAAGGTTGACACCCCTGTTTGATAAGGAACCCACACTTTCCCTGATTCTTCTCTTGATACCAACATGCTTGTAGAAACCTTTAGTGTTACCCTCCACATCCCTTGCTAAGTGCAACTCTAATTGTGCTTTGGCCTTCCCAACTTTATCCCTGAATGCCTGAGCAATGCTCTTATATTCTTCTCTAGTTATTTGTCCAGGTTTCAACTTCTTATAAGCTTCCTTTTTGTGATTTAGTAGACTGAAAAGTTCTCTGCTAAGCCAAGCTGGTCTTCTGCCATACTTGCTCATCTTCCTGCGCATCAGGATGGTTTGCTCCTGCACTCTCAGTAAAGCTTCTTTGAATTACAGTAAGCAATCCTGGACTCCTTTCCCCCTCAGACTGGCTTTCCAGGTAATCCTGTCCATAAGTTTCCTGAGGAAGTTGAAGTCTTCTTTTCTGTAGTCCAAGGTATTTACTGTGCTGCTCTCCATCGTTTCTTTCCTCAGGATCCTGAACTCTTATCATTTAATGGTCACTGGTGCCCAAGTTACCATCCACTACTACATTCCTCACCAATTCATCCCTGTTTGTGAGCAGCAGTTCAAAAAGAGTGTGGGCCCTTGTTGGCTGCTCCAGCACTTGCACAAGGAAGTTGCCCCAGTACTCTCTAAAAACTTCCTGGATTGCCTCGCACTGCTATATCGCTTTCCCTGCAGACGTCAGGGTGATTGAAGTCCCCCTTGAGAACCAGGGCCTGTGATTGGGAAGCTTCCACTAAGCTGTTTGAAGACAGTTTTACCCACCACTTCCTCCTGGTCTGGTGGTCTCTAGCAGACCCCCACCACAACATCGCCCTTGTTGCTCTTTCCTCTGACCCTAACCCAGAGACTCTCAACAGGCCTATCTCCTGCTTCATACCGGAGCTTTGAGCAATCACATAGTTCTTTTACTTAAAGTGCAACTCCTCCTCTTCTCCCCTGCCTGTCCTTCCTGAACAGATTGTACCCATCCGTGACAGTGCTCCAGTCATGCCGGCTATCCCACCAGGTCTCTGTTATTCCAGTCACGTCACAGTTCTTCTTCCTGTTTGTTTCCCAGGCTTCATACATTCATGTACATCAGGGGTTGTCAGCCAGAGGTATGCATATCCCTGGGGGTACTTGGACTGGTTCTAGCGGGTATATGTGGGTGCATGGAGCAGGGTGAGGGCAGCAGTGCCCAACTGTGAGGTGGGAAAGCTCGCACGTGGCAGCCACCACCACCACACACCAGCCCACTGTGCTTCTCCGCCTGTCAGAGAGGCACTGCTGTCCTCACCCCAACCTGGAGAGTTTCCCTGCCCCAACCTGACCCTGCGTCTGTGGGGCAGCAGTGTCCCATCTCCTCCCTCCCATGCACTGTGCCCACCTCCCTGCTCTGTGTCCAGCTGCATGCTCCTCCCCTCCCCCCACTCAGCGTTTGGCCACATCCTACCCCACTCTCCCCCCACTCGGCATTTGGCTGCAAACTACTCCCCTCCCCCTGCCTCACCTGACATCCAGCCACCCGGGGAACTTAAACTAAGCAACGCTGAAAACCCCTGATGTACCTGAGGTAACTAGTCAATTACCCTGATTACTCAGGAAAAGCACCTCCCCTATTGCCCCCGCCCTCTCCCTGCTTGCTCTTCCTCCAGGTCTCCTGCTTCCCCACCAACCTCAGGGCTTTAGTCTCTGTCCTCTGGTGATCCTAGTTTAAAGCCCTCCTCACTGGGTTAGTGAGCCTGTCTGCTAAGATGCTCTTCCCTCTCTTCATCAGGTGGATCCCATCTCTTCCCAGAAATCCTTCTTCTTGGAAGAACGTTTCACAGTTGAAGAAGCCAAAGCCCTGCGGGTGCCACCAGCTGCACAGCCAGGTGTTGATCTGCAGGATGCACCTGCTCCTGTCCAGTCTCTTTTCTTTGACCAGAAGGATTGATGAGAACACAACCTGAGCCCCAGACCCCCTTCACCCTTGCACCCAAAGCCCTGTAGTCACTTTTGATATGCTCATGGTCCCCCCTATCAGTATTACTGGTGCCCACATGAATGAACAGTATGGGGTAGTAAGAGGGCTAGATGAGCTTTGGTATTCCCTCTGTGACATCTCAGATCCAGGCTCCAGGAAAGCATCAGACTTCCCAAGACAACAGGTCAGGTCAGCAGATGGCTCCCTCTGTCCCCCACAGAAGGGAGTCTGCCACCACCACCACCCATTGCTTCTTCTCGATCCTTCCCATCTTGGTGATTCCTGGCCTGTCCTCCTCCACCAACAGAATACGCTCCTCACTTTCTGTTGCTAGAGCAGCATATCTGTTCTCCAGACAAACCACAACATGTGGAGATGAAAACCTCTGCTTGCCGACAGAAATCATAAGCCTCCAGCTGCCACCCTCTTGGGTGTCTATGTCCTCTCTTTTCTGTAGTGCTGCCTCTGGCATTTCTCCATCCACAGTCCCGGAGGTCTCCTCCAGCATAAATTTATGAACTCCTCATAGCAAAGGATGCTTTGGGGCCTTGCCACCTCCTCCTGTAGTTTTCTTGCCCGTTCCCTGATTGACACCACAGGAAGACACTCCTCATACCACAGGCACTCCCTGACCTGGCCGTCACTGGAAGGCTTTGCTGTCTCTGAAGATACCTTCACCCATGCTGATAAGGAATGTGACATTGCCCCTGGATTTTTCCAAGCATACATCCATACAGATTTAAGCCGTGCCTCTAAAACCTGCAGGTTTCAATGTACATGTTTTGCTAACTTAATTACATTTCAGGCAGGATTTCTAAAACCACATGAGATGAGGTCATATCCACAGCAAATGGTTAGAGAGAAGTTGCTTTTTATCAAAATGACCAGATTCTTGAAGTGTTCTCTTTCAGTCATCCTTTCAAATATCCTACATGATCTCATTCATTTGTATCTCTTCTACTTAGCCTGCCTTTTTAGCATGTTTCATTTATATTTTTCTTATGGTACATGATTCAAAGGGAATCATGGTGCAGAATAGCTGCAGATAACCTGGTGAAGCCTGATGATATGTAGTGTGCTTCTGAGGGTCATTCATGTTGAGCTGAAAGTAAGAGTCACACTTGCAGAGATGAAGTTCATCAACAACAAAACCTTCTCTTTGCCTCCCTCAACGGGTTTGTAAGAAAGGTATATAAGCAGGGTTTCTTTATCCTTAACTAAAGAGAGAGATGTGGTATGTTGGGGAAGGGGCACAGAGCAGCACCAGTTTAGGTTTTATTAATATCAGTCCTGATGTTCAGCAGTACTGCTAATAATTATGATACACTAGTCACTCCAGAAAGGGATAGACACTAGAGCTGTGAAAAATTTCTGCAGCTGTTTCGTTTCGGAGGTGTTTTGGCCCATTTTGGCACCCAAAACACCAAATCCAAAATGAAATGCAAGGCTCCAAAATGTCTCTGGAAATGGTTTTGGATGTTTTGGAATGTTTCAGAGGCGAGCTTGTGGGGGAACAGAAACTCAGAAGAGGGAGAAGTTGCAGGGTTCGGGGGACTGCTCTGATATTGACATCTGCAGCTGGCCAGTGTCTGTGATCTGTCCCTGATATTCCTTCCAAGCCCAGTGCTCTTGGGGAGGGATGGCAGCCTGCTGTCATCCTGCATGCAGATTTGGGGCCTGTGCCCCCTAGGAAGAATCCAGCACAGCCCCACAGCCCTCCTTTTAAAGTGCCAGGAGGCTGGGGCCAGGCAGGGGATGGGGCCAGGTAGTGCAGCCATGGGGGCTTCTCCTATAGCTCCCCTCACCAGGGCAGAGGCAGGCACAACCAGAGGCAGGAGAAGCCCCCATGGTTGCTTTGCCTGGCCCTATCTCCTGCCCAGTCCCAGCCTCCTGGCACTAAAAAAAGAAGAAAAAAGCCTTGCACTCACTGGATGTAGCAGCAGCGATCAGGGCCTCTGAGGGCTTGTGGCAGAGTCCCCCCACACAGCATGGGGCAGTGGCAATCGCCACCCCACGCCCCATCCCCGCCTGGCACCCATGCAGAAGCCAAAACAGTGTCAAAACTTCAAAACAGATTCAGCCAAATAAAACCAGAATAGTGTTCCGAAACACCAAAATGAATCACTGTCCCTCCAAATCTGAAATGGAAATGAAACATAGCTGTTTTGCACAACCCTAATAGACACATTTTTGCATCAAACAGTTCACATTAAAACCCAAAACAAACCCAACAAAAGAAGCCCCCAGAACATATCCTTTGTAATATATATTGCAAGTACCTACTCTGGACTGCTTTAAGAAGCGTTTGGATGCTTATCTTGCTGGGATCCTTTGACCCCAGCTGACTTCCTGCCCTTGGGGCAGGGGGCTGGACTCGATAATCTTCCAAGGTTCCTTTCAGCCCTAATGTCTATGAACTCTATGAAATCTATATTTCCTTTAGTTTATTTTTGTTGCTAATTGTAGACAGTATTTATAAAAAGGCCAAAATGTGTTAATATATTATAAATGCTTAAAGTATTTCTTGAGATATTGTTCTTCACTTTCATATCCCTTTATGAGTGATCAGAGGCATTGGGAACTATAGTGGCTGCCTTAGATACAATCTCTATGGGCATGTCTACACATATCGATTAGCTAATTTTAAGTCATATTAAGGGTGTGGGTATACACATGCCTGTCTTTAATGCACCTTAAAAACATCAATTTTAAGCTATTTGTGCCTACATTTGATGCAATCAAATTTAGGAAACTAGCTAAAGCTCCTTAATGCACATGTAGATGCACTAAGGCACATACACACATACTGTGCGTGTGTTGACTGATTTGGAACTAATTTTAGTCCTAAATTGGTTCACACACCATATTAATATGCCTTAGTGCATGCACATGTAGACATGCACCTGAATTGCTTTAATGAGCATTAAATTTAGGCACACATAAAAGCACATGTAGCTGCACCCTATGGTATTCTTTCTGTATGAGGCTATAACTTAAAAGAGAGTTAGCTTATGTAAGATTATAACTTAAAAGCTCAGAAGAAGATCAAACGAACCACATTTAGGGCATGTCTACATGTGCAATTAATTCAAAGGAGGCTTACTGAACAATAAAAATACTATGCAGTAAGCCTACTGGGAGCAGATTTGCTCCAAATGGGAGCAGCCCAGAGAGGGTTGCTTCCACCCTGCTCTGCCCCACTGCCGCAGCCAGGGGGATGTCCAGGCTTCCCCTGGGTGCTAGCCCAGGGGCTGGCAGGGAGCATGGGGCCAAGAGACAGGTGTCTCCTGGCCTCATACACATTAGGAAGGGTCTTGATGTGCACAAGGTGGGAAAGCAGCTGCTGCAGAGCTCTCACGCTCCATGCATATGGGGACAAGCTCTGTGCCCAGCACCGCTTCCCTGCAGCTGGCCGGGACCTGTCCCCATCTGAGGCAGGTCCCAGCCAGCTCCACCTCTTCCCTGCAGCTGTTTCCTAGCCCTGTGCTGCAATCAGGCCATCAGAAGAGCTGGGAAGAGTCCTATCCCCATAGCTCTTTTCCAGCCCACTGTCCCAATTGGGCAACTCGGGCAGGGGGCTGGGAAAGAGGTGCAGGGGAGAGGACTTTTCCTAGCCCCCTGCCCCAATCGCCAGATCAGGGGAGGGGCAGATCCCAGCTCCCTGCCCCAAGCTACTGGTAGGGCAGCTAGCAGCAAGTTCCTGGCGGGGCAGGAAATCCCTGCCCAGTCAGGGGCTTGCATATAGCTGCCCCACCAGTAGTTCCCCAGTCCTGGTGCTGCTTAGCTCCCTGCTGCTGTGGGGAGCCCAGAGCCCCACAATGCTGGGTCAGCATGGTGGGGAGGCAGACAGTGACCCAGTCCCTGCGCTGATTGTCTCCCAAATCTGAACACAAAGCCAGGGCTAGGAGCTGCCTGCTGCTGGGGTGGGGGAGCATTGTCCCAGCTGGGCTCTGTGCTCAGAGCCCATCCCATTACCAGGAAGCTCCTGGGGCCTGGGAGCAATCTCCCACTCTGGTTGTGGAGCCAGGGCTGGGAGATGCTGGCTGCAAGTGCAGGGGAAAGTTGTCTGAGCCCAGGTTCCTAGTTCAAAGCCCACCCTAGCAGCAGGCAGCTCCCAGGGGAGGGAATTATTCTTCTGCCTCCTGGTGCCCGGGCTGACCGGGAGCAAATTTGCTCCTCGTCAGCCATCTACACATGGGCTACTGTGTAGTCATTACCACATGGTTAATTTGCTACCTTCACATGCCATTCTTTACATGTAACATTAGATACAGATAGTTGTAATATTATATATTGGCAGTATGCTATAATAAACACATATGCATGCATATGCAAATATAGGTAATGAAGTTACATATTTTGAATGCACATTAACACATGCCTAAAAGGCAGTTTCCAATAAAATGAAGAGCAGGAAATATATGGCAGAAGCTTACTGCTCTTAAATAGAACTTCAGAAATTCTTCAAAAGGATTTTATAAGGAGCAAGTATAGTTTTATGTTAATCATTTGGGAAAATATTGTTATGATCTTTCCTACTGGCTAGTTACTGAAACTGTCTGGATATAAATCTAGTGATGTCTGCCTTAGTGATAGGATGACTGCATTTTGCATTCTTGTGTAAAAATATTTCTAGTGCTTTGGGATTCATTATAAGTAGTATTTGGAGGGGGTTTTGTTGTTTACATGTAAATACACCAAAGTGGAATCAGTTCATTCTGTCTAGATGTATTTTATATCAACAAGAGTTTTACTCAAATAATTGTTTACAAATGTTGTGTATATGGAGTGTAGGGAACTCACTGGGAGGTTTTATCTGCTACCTTGTTTGATACATACTCTTCCCTTTCATGTCTAGAGAAGTAAGGGAACACTGTTGCTTTCCTAGCCATGCAAACAAAGGAAGTGTTAATCAGCTAGGTTCCATCGTTCCATCTACTTTCTGCACTATGCTGGATTTCATTCTTTGATCTTGCAAAATTCAACTGGCCTTGGTTGTTTAACAAGAAAAATAATCTAATAGAGCTACCACCACTCTGTCTAGAACATTAGCAAATATTTTTGCCATAATAAATGTGGCCTGGTGTTGAATTAAGCTAAACATATACTGTCCTATACATAGGATTTGTCTGATTGCATATGTTTAAGTAATGCTTCAGGTGTCAAACATATTGTTTTTCTGATTGTGATATATATGCTCATACGGAAGAGGCAGGAGAACAGAAAGACCCAATCACAGAACAATGCATCCTGCTTCAATTGCCAATGAGGTAGCTCATCTAAAGTGGTATATTCTAGGTAATGAACTTTGCATAAGTAAGTGAATTCATGGAAAAGGCATAAATAACTGAAGCAGCTATATTATGTTGGAATCTCTTTTCCCACTTTTCCCTTTTCTGTAAAGTTGATCAGCCTTTAGACCAAGAGGAGGGAATGATAACGATGTGATGTTTCCAAGACAGTTTTGGTTTATAAATTTCTCACTGCATTTTAAAAGCAAATAAGTGTAGCTTAAAGACAAATGAAACTGGAAGGGTTACTATGCCCTCAGCAATTAATTTATGTTGTATGACTTTCACTGCCACTTTTATCACTAGTATGCCTCATCTTCTTACCATTGTCACACCACCACTCATGCTTAGACATGAGGGGTACATGTAGATGTTATACTTAAATGAACTTAATTAGATTAGGCAGATCCAATTGCAAACTATACTGTTTAAGGAAGTTAGATTGGGTAAAAAATGGCTGCCTGATCTTAGTTCACCCAGATACAGATCTTAGACTGAAATCTACCTAACTAGGGTTAGATTAACCTATGTGCTGATCTGTATATGTGAGGTGTGGACAGAAGTGAAAATTTTCACTCAGTTTGGCCACAGAAAGCAGTTTATAGCTGTGACCAAACACAAGTGCACAGCTGCAGAGAGCTTAAAAAATGGCCAATGTGGTAAAAATCTGACCCCCCGTTGTATGGTATCAAAATAACATTTTTCAAAATGCAGCATCTTCTGTAACTTGTGTCTGCAGAGGTCCCAGCCTTGTCCCTGTTTTCAGAATGTGAGGGGGGAAAGGGAGCAGAGGGAGTTCAGTCTGGGGGGTTTTCAACCCCCCCAAGGGTAAGGTATTGTAGCCCCCCCCTCCTTTGGAGGGGGGGTTCCCATTCGCCCACCCCAACCTTCGGCACCAGCTGGGGAGCCCCAAGAGCAAGCTCCCTCTCCTGCCTTTCCCCGCTCCCATCTGAAAACAGTGAGCACTGGCAGAGAGCCATGACCATTGCTAGGGGAATCTGGCTGCAGCCTCCCAGCTAGATTCCTCTCCCCACTGGAGTCAACAGTGAACTTCTGAGTTGCCCATGTTGTCTTGCAGAAAATGTTCTGAGTAACAGTTGGGGGATGCACTTCTATCTGCAGCCATGATAACTGGGGAGGTTAGACTAGGTAAAAAAGAATGACTGGTCCAATCTAACTTAGTTTCATTGAGAGATGCACTGTTAGACTGGGCACAGGTTAGCCCAATCTACTGAACATCTGTAAAACTTTGGAACACAATCCCAGGCTGGGAAATCCCAGGAGGTCACCCCAATCCTGGGGTTACACTTTTCCTACCACCACTTCACCCTGCCTGGGCCATTTTTAGCCCCCTGACCCTTCCATCCCCAGACAGACAACTCTTACTGCCCCTGGAGACCCCTCCTTTTCATGGACTTGCCCGCCCCGGCGCCGGCGGGGGGGGGGGGGGGGGGGG
>JAGPOW010000261.1:172752868-172767632 GCA_030014935.1 Caiman crocodilus
GTCTACACAGCCATTTACTCCAGCTTAGATTTACTGCACAGTAAATTACTGCATAGTAAATGGCAATAGGCTGGTGTCTACACATGCGGGCATTAAAGCACATTAACACTGTCCCAAGCCAGTCCACACATGTGGTGTTACTGCACAGTAAGGCGTCTCATGTGTGTTACTGAGCAGTAATTAATCAGGCATAAATTTAATACCTGCATGATGCAGGTATCAAATTTAAACTCAAGTTAGTGTAAGTCACCATATTTACTGTGCAGTATGGGTGTGCATATGTAGATGTGCTCCCATACTGTGCAGTAATTTTGGTTAGTGCACAGTAAATGCATACATGTAGACGCACCCAATGTGGATCAGCATGATATGCAGTGAACTCAAATCAACAGTGGCCTAAGCATTGTTCAGGATTCTGAGCATGGCAACAAAGAAGAGTTAGAAGGAGGGCTTTGAATGAGAATAATGAGGTAAATTGGCAGATGTTTACATAGAAGTCTCCCCAACCATGAATGGCAACTTGAGGGTGCTTATTTGAAAAGACAACAGGCTGACAGTGGAGGCTGGTATCAGGAGCTGATTATAGATGGCATTTTGATAGTGAATGAGAGCTGAGAGGATAGGTATAAACTCTGAAGGGTTCCAAAAGTGAAGGCAACCATCTTGTGTTTAGTAAGGTAGATAAATGGAGGGATTTAAAGAGGGATGACATAATCGAAGCAATGGAGTAGGGAAATAATCTTTGCAGCAGACTTCTAGATTGATATGACCTGGGTAAAACTGCATTTAAGACCAAAGAGAAGGATGTGGCAATAACTGGGATACAAGATGATTAGAGCCTAGAGGAGTTTTAGCTTGTGTAGAGGAATGCTAAGGGCTATATCTGAGAAAAATCTGTGGCATTTTGCATCTGCAGCATAGGCAAAACCTGCATGTGAGGTACAAGAGAGAAGGCTAATTTGATGATGATGCCCAGGTTAGCAGCAGGAGCGGAGGCAGGATGATGGGTTTTCCACACTAATCAAGAAGAAGCGTAAAGGGAATAGTTTGGAACAGGCAGAATACAAGTTTTCTACTATCCACGTTTTTGCCACATCATTTAGCTATGGAGGTCAAGTTTTCAAGATAATGATGATCAGTGATGTTGAAGGTGGCTGTCAGGTTAAAAGAGAATGAGGATGAAGCACTTGTTCTGACCCTCAACTAGGAAGAGGTCACTGGAGCCTTTGAGAGGGGTTCAAGTGAGGTGCAAGTGGCAGAAGGCAGATAATAGGTCTTAGATTGAACTGGGGGAAGAGGAATCCCAGAAAATGAATATAGACAATGCCTTCAATAAGCTTTGAGGTAAAAGGGAACAGAGACATGGGGCAATAGTTGGAGAAGCAAGTGGAACCACAGGTGGTGTTTTTTTTAGATGGAGGAGACTGATGCATTGTAAGGAGAAAAGCCAAAAGGAAGTAATAAATTAAAGGGAAAAGTGAGGGAGGGAATGAAAGTAAGCGTGAAGGAAATCTAGCAGTAAGATGGAATGGGGTCACTGGGGCAAGTGGAAGATCAAGTAGCAAGAATGTTAAATAAAACAGCTATTTTAAATGACTTTGCAACTTATTTGTGAAAAGTGAAGTTGGCATTAATAGAGGGAAGTTGTACTAGAGCTTGATTCTAAGATCTGAGTGGAAATCTGTTTCCAATCAGGAAACAGAAGCATACCACATGACCTGTATCCAATCAAAGTTAGTCAAATTTTGAATGTCAGCTACTTGCAACAAAACACTTGTGAAACAGCTGCAAACCAAGGATTTTTTGGTGAATCAATTCTACAGTTTTAATCCTCAGAATTCAAATTCTAGCTTAGAACAGACCCAAGTCTTGAAGGTCTGCGGTTTTGATTTCACAAAGACAGGAACCACGTGGAACATTCAGAACCATCATCAGGTTTGAATGCCAACAAACCATGTTTGCATATAGGGTTTTGTTCCTGACTGTTCACATGACTTGCTAGGTATAACCTGGCAATGACATGTTCATGATCATTCTGTTTCACAATGTTTTGGACTTGTGAATGCAGCATTTTATGATTTGCCTCTCTAATTGAAAGCTTCATCCAACTGGCTTAGTTTTCAGATGGATGGAAATTTTCTGAATAACAAAAATGTTATTCAAGGACATATCAGTTTTACCCACTTCTGGTGAAACATAAAGTTTTGACAGAGCTCTGCCTGGTTTCCTGCCACATCAGGAACGACAGGTTGGATGAATGGACTGTAAGGGGCATAGAAAACTGGCTGGATCCTCGAGCTCAAAGGGTAGTAACCAACGTCTTGATGTCTAGGGGGCAGCTGGTATCAAGTGAAGTCCCCAGGGGTCGGTCCAGGGGCTGGTTTTGTTCAATATCTTCATCAGAAATCTGGAGGATGGGATGACACGAGCCCTTAGCAAGTTTATGGATGACACCAAACTGGGTAGAGTAGAAAATATGGCTAAGATTCAGAGAGACCTAAACAAATTGAAGGATTGGAGCAAAAGAAATCCCATGACAGTCTGTAAGGACAAGTGCAAAGTCCTGCACTTAGGACAGAACAATTCCAGGCACTAGTACAGGCTTGGGACTGACTGGTTAAGTAGCACCTCTGCAGGAAAGGACATAGGGGTTACAGTGGACAAGAAGCTGAATATGAGCCAGTGTGCCCTGGTTGCGAAGAAAGCTAACAGTATACTGGGCTGCATTAGTAGGAGTGTTGCCAGCAGATTGAGGGAAGTGATTATTTCCATCTATCTGGCACCTGTGAGGCCACATCTGGAGTATTATGTCCAGTTTTGAGCCCTCCACTACACAAAGGATGTGGACAAATTTGAGAGAGCCCAACAGAAGGTGGCAAAAATGGTTAGGGGGGCTGGGGAGCATGACTTCTAGGGAGAGGCTGAGGGAACTGGACTTATTTCGTCTGGAGAAGAGACGACTGAGAGGGGATTTAATAGCAGCTTTCGACTACCTGAAGCAGGGTTTGAAAGAGAATAGAGTCAGACTGTTCTCAGTGGTGACAGAACAAGCAGCAATGGTCTCAAGTTGCAGCAGGGGAAGTTCAGGTTAGATATTAGGAAAAACTCTTTCGAGGAGGGTAGTAAAGCATTGGAACAGGTTATCCATTGGAATGGTTACTTGCATTTATTTAGCCCTTATATAATCAAGTGTGCAGTAACCAGAGTAACTGTGCAGTAGCACCAGCAAACACCTTAAGTGTCACTGCTGCATAGTAGCTTAATAATACTGCAACACAGCATATTAGCACTGTTGGTGCTATGACACACTACTGCGCAGTATTATTCAACTTCTTTGTAGTTAACAGCTCATGTAGATGTGCCACCAGAGAGGTAGTAGAATCTCCATCCTTCGAGGTTTTTGAGACCTGGGTAGGCAAAGTTTTGGCTGGGATGATCTAGTTGGGGCTGGTCCTGCTTTGAGCTGGGGGTTGTATTAGATGATGTTATAAGATCCAACCCTAATTTCCATGCTTGTACGATTCACCCAAATGGTTCCTAGACAGCCAAGCTTCCAGGGTCCTTATCTTTTAGCAGCCGTGCCACACAGACTGCCTGAAGGTTTGAGAGTTCGGAGACTCGCTACCCTAGAGCTGGGAGCAGTGGGGAGCTCTACGACTCTTAATTCACCCATACCTCCTGGTGCTCCTAGGACCATCTGTTTTTCCATCAGTCTGTTCAAGCTGCCAAACTCAGATTCTTAAAAAAAAAAATGCTTCAATTATTTCTAATAGGCTAATTTTTATTTTCCTTTCTCCAGAATTTTGGTATTTCAAACAGAACAGAATTTCTAGTTTAAGGAACAAAAAATTGTATGTGGGATCTGCTATGAGTAGGTTCACCCTATTTTTCGAAGAAACAACAGATGTAAGCAGAATAAGTTGAAGGGATAATCCCCAGCACTGTTGTAGTCAATCTATAAAATACTACAAAGTATAAAATGACAGTGTTGATTCTGATTTCATTAAACACTTGGCAAAGTATGCCCTGCATTTGTACAAAAGGTACAAAATAAGGACTAGTTGGTCACATAGATTTCATAGACATTAGGGGCTGGAAGGGACCTCGCAAGATCATTGAGTCCAGCTCCACCCCCACCATAGGCAGGAAATCTGCTGGGGTCAAATGATCCCAGAAAGATAACATCCAGATGCCTTTTGAATCTGAGTCCAGAGCAGGTACTTGCACCACCTCTGGGGGAAGTCTGTTCCAGACCTTGGACACAGACTGTAAAGAAGTTTTTTCTTATGTCAAGTCTAAATCAGCCCTCCAGGAGTGTGTGGCCATTAGACCTACTTATCCCTTGAGGAGCTCTGGTGAACAATTGTTCTCCCAGGTCCTGATGCACCCCCCTTATATATGTGTAGGCTGCCACCAAGTCACCCCTGAGCCTTCTCTTCTCCAGGCTGAAGAGTCCCAAGTCCCTCAGCCTCTACTTGTAAGGCTTTCCCTCTTGGCCTTTGATCATATGGGTGGCTCTCCTTTGGACTCTCTTAAGCTTATCCATGTCTTCCCTGAAGTGGTGGGCCCAGAACTGGATGCAGTACTCCAGCTGTGGCCTCACTAAGGCTGAGTAAAGTGGGAGGATGATATCCCTGGCTTTCTTGAGATTCATTGGTGGATGCATGCCAGAGTTTGGTTTGCTTTGCTGGCCACAGCATTGCATTGGTGCCTCATGTTCTTGTGATCAGTCAAGACCCCCTAAGTCTCTTTTGGTCATGGTGCTAGTGAGCATAGCACTGCCGAGCCTATAAGTACACCGCTGGTTCTTCCTGTCAAGGTGGAGCACCCTGCACTTCTCTATATTGAAGGCCATCAAGTTTTGGTCCACCAACTTTGTGATCGTGTCTGATCAGCCTGTATCCCCAGCCTTTCTTCTAGTATGACTGCTTTCCCCCATTGTTTAGTATCATCCGCAAATTTTGCCAGTTCACATCTGACATCCGAATCCAGATAATTAATGAAGGTGTTGAAGAGTACTGGCTCAAGTACTGAGCCCTGAGGGACACCACTGGTCACCTTACTTCATGTTGATTCACTCCCATCAACTAGTACTCTTTGGGTCCGACCCTGGACCAGTTTCCCAGACATCAGACTGTGACATGGTCAAGGCCACAGCTCCCCAGCTTACCCATGAGGACGTCATGGGAGACTAAGTCAAAGGCTTGAAATCCAGATATATGACATCAACCTCATCTCCCTTGTCCAGGCAATGTGTCACTTGGTCATAGAAGGAGATAAGGTTGGTCAGGCAAGACCTGCCAGTAATAAAATCATATTGGCTGTGTCACGGCGCGTCCTGCAGGGAAGGCCGTGATCTCCCTGGAGGTCCCTCTCACCATGTCAAGGCCAGCCCAAGGGCACCCTCTTATTCTTGCCCAGCACGTCTTTGATGTTCAGTAAGTTTGGGAGGCTGCCTTATGCCTCCTTGGGCATGGCTGGTCGGGACCTCCGTCCCTATGATTTCCCGGACTCTCTCTGGGATCTCCCTGTATAATGGGTGCTCTCCAGGCACTCCAGCCTTATTGGCTATGTGTGGCTCCTACCAACCCCTAATACCATGCCCCAAGCCTCGCAGATGTGAAGGATGTTGGTTTGTTCCAATGAAATGTGCCCGCTCTTTTAGGCCTCCTCCGTATGCTCGCCTGCTCTCTTGGGCCTCCTCCATATGCTCGCCCACTCTGGGCCTTCTCTAAAGTGTCGTCCTCCTTGGGACCCTTGCCTGCTCTGGCACTTCGTGTCGGGCCCCCCAGTCTTTCAGGCCCACCACACTGCTACCCTCTCTTTTCCGGGCTCACCGCACTGCTATCCCCTTTTCCCAAGGCCCACCACAGCACCCCGCCCTTCTCTGAGGTCTGTCGCAGCACTAGCCTACTGCCAGGGCTCGCCATGCCCATCCTGGGCTTCTCGATAGTCCCCCTTCTCTGGGACTTTCTGTGCCCCATAGTGGGCTCTCTAATAATACCCCTTTCCGGGGCTTGCTATGCCTGCTCTGGGCTTCCTGATCCTTGCCCCACTTGGGCTTTTACTCATGCGGCCCTCTCCTGGGGCTCGCCGCGCCCTTGCTGGGGCTTCTCAAGTGTTGCCCCTCTCTAGGGCTTGCCATGCCCTTGCTAGGGCTCCTCAATAATACTGCCCCCACTCTCGGGCTTCTCAAAATGTTTCCCCCTTCTAGGGCTCACCGCGCCCACGCTTGGGCTCCTTAAAATGTTGCCACCTGTCTGGGGCTCACCATGCCCATACCTGGACTCTTCAAATGCCCCTCTCTGGGCAGGGGTCTATGCACCCCATGCTGCTGCGCCCTCACTGGCGCTAGACTGCGCCTTCCCTAGCGCTAGGGCCCCACACCCTGTGAGCCCCTATGAGGCCTCCTCCAACCCCTACTAGCCTCACCCAAACCACCTGTGTAATACACAACAACACAAACTCAAGCCTCCTGGCTATAACTAAAACATACGGCACCTGGCCACAACAAAGTAAGCCACCTGGCTATGACTTAGTACCACTGCTCCAGCCTTCAAAGCTCTCATGAGTTGTACTTGCCATCTCACGCTCTCCCATATCCTGGTGGAGGGAACTCCTGCCCTTCCAGCTGCTGACAGGGGACTGCCAGCCTGGCCTTGCTCTGGGCTTTATAAGAACCAGGCCCTGCCCCTTAGGATCAGCTGACCGCCATCAGGTGCGGTCACTTATTATCTGGATTTGCTTTAGCAACTCACAGCCGGCCTCATTACCCTTGTTAAGGCTTTCCTACCGCAGTTTCCCTTCTCTAGGAATGGGGCAGCGAGGTGCCCCGCAACAGGCTGGCATTCAGAAAGTTGCCTTCCAGTAGCCTGTTGCTGATGGATCCCTAGATGATTTTCTCCAAGATCTTTCCAGGCCTATAATTCTCTGGATTTTCCCTCCTTCCTTTCTTGAAGATTGGGACCACATTGGCTCTTTTCCAGCCTTCCAGAATTTCTCCTGAATGCCACAGATGTTCAAATATCTTTACCATAGGATGAGCTATGATGTCCACCAGCTTCTGCAAGACACTCAGGTGCATTCTGTCTGGGCCCGCAGACATATGGATGTCTAGCCTCTCGAGGTGTTCCCTCACGTGAACTAAGTTAATTGTGGGCCCATCTCCTGCTCCCTGGGAGTTTTGCATCCTATCTGACAGTGTGACCCACTTGGGCAGGTGCAGAACTGATGCAAAGTAATCATTTAAGAGATTGGCCTTTTTGTGGGCGTCAGACGTCAGCTGCCCCATTTGATCTCGCAAGGGTCCAATGTTGCCTTTGTTCTTTCTCTGACTTCCCACATATCTGAAGAAGGACCGGCCACCTTAACTACTACTTTGGAAAAAACATGCAGTGAATAGGGGTAAAGAAAACTTTTCTTTCACTGGCATTATTTTGTTTCTTTTCTTTTTCCTTTTATTTTCTCCTTAGACTTTTTCCTTCTGTAGCACATTGGGGACCCAAGGACAGCCATGATGCCCCCTAGTGGCTCTGCAACCGTGTCCTGCTCTGCCCCTAAGATGCCTTCTGTTTTTACCCACCAGTCCTTGATGTAATGATAATAAATAAGGAGGCTGCCCAATGGCTTTTACACTGCCCCAGCCCAACTGGACCCCCACTGGGGTTCTAGGCCACTCACTGGGCCTCTGGCCAACTATGCCCTGCTGGGTGCTGTGGCAAAGTGGGGCTTCCCGACTAGCCACAGTGCTAGTTTCCCCACTTGCCTTTGGACACACCACCCACCTGACTCTCCTGCCATGCCTTGTTCTTAATTAATTACAATGTTAGTTAAGACGGAAGGCTGTCTATTCTTGCCCCATGTCAGGGGGCACTATCTGCAGCTCCTATCCTTCCCTACACCATCGCCCAACCCTCGCAGATGGCTTATTCATAATTGGTTACAGATAGATGACACAGCAGTCTTGGCCTACAGCCAGACCAAGCTTAGGCCTCATTGTCAGGCCTCAAACACACTTACATTCGTACTGCCCTCCTCTCACGAGGGCCTCTCACACTCCATCGCCTCTCACAGGGTCTCTTTCTTGCATTCACAATTTATGCTACCTTGCTCCCTTTTGGAGTAGGCCCCTTAGGCCATACGCTTAGCTAGTTTGTACCTTGGGTGGCACATGTACCATCTTTTGGGCCTCTCCCATGACCCTCACTGGGGTAGTGGCCAGCCAGTTACCCAACTTGGTCTAAGCTTGCTCTGAGTCAAGCTGAATCTCCACTGAATCAAATCAGGGACCAAACTAGCACAGCCCTACTAGCTCTCATTTGGCCCTTTCAGGCACCGGACCCCTGGCCCCTATGTGCTTTCAGGCACCTGGTCCCTGTCTGTTCATGGCCCTCTCGGGCACCAGGCCCCTTTCCTGGCTCAATAGCCCTTGGCAGGGCTCAAGGCAATCACATGCCCTCTGGCACTAATGGGATCTCTGCACACTACCCCTACAGTCCCAACCCAAACCACTGGTGTAAAACTGTAACTCAAACCATAAGCCCCTGGGTTATAACAGAAACACCAAAAAAGGGGAAGAATTTATCTGATCTTTTAAGAGGGGAAACCTTCCCTAGCCTCTGGTTCTGGTACACCTCTCAGCCTGGACTTTTTGTGAGCTCCCTGAGCCTCACTATGTCTGCAGGCAGCAAAGCAGTCAGTCTAGCATCCTCAGGTAGCTCTCCTGAGGAGGAGGAGCTCCTTCCCCTGTAGCTGCCAGGGATAGACTACCCTGCTAGCCCAAGCCTCAGGTTTATGCTCCCAGGGCCCTGCCCACTTTCAGTCAGCAGGCTTCCTGGGCTGCCTGCAAGTGCTTATTGCCTCATTTGCCCTGTTGCCCCAGCAATCTGCAACTGCTGCACCCTGCCTAGCCTGCAGAGCACCTTGTCTGGGCTGCTCTTGCCCTAATCTTAAATCTTTTACTCTTCCCACAGTAAAACAGTTTCAAGGAAGTGTAGTAGATCCATCCCGGAATAACATTTTCGGTGGAAACAGCAAAAAAATGTATGTTTTTTTTAAACAAACATTTGGAAACAAATCTTGAAGGAGTCTTGTTGGAAAAGTGACATCATGAGGATGGGAAATCCAGACATAGCCCTCAGAATCTCTTTCCAACACAAATAGTAATGCAAGGAAATCACAGAGTATTAATTTTACCTATCTGTAACCAATTATGAATAAGCAGGCATCTGGAATAACTATTACTTGTCCAAATACCGTTACTCCCTCCTTCTCCCTTAGTAATATCCCTATTCTGTCTAATAGTGAAGAACTCTTTTTAAAGTTGGTTCAGCAACTGTTCTTGTCTGAATCTTTGCCACAATTACTGCATATGTTTGGAAGGGAATGTATTACATAAAACCAGGGCAGAGTCCATGACAATTGGAAGCTTTTTCTAGTTGCTAGATGTTAAGAGTTGTTTCCATGATGTTAGCAACCATGCTGGATGCGCAACCAAATTATACTGTTTGATTGCATAAATTTGTTTTTAATAAGGACTTTGCATTCAAATTGTACAGTATGGTGATCATAAAAATCTTACTATTTTGTCACCTGAATATAGAGTAATACCATTGTGAAGGAAAGATGCTTTTTTATGCTGCTGTTTTAAAGCTGAAACCTCCAGTGATGCAATAAAGGTTGTTTTCCTTTTCTATTTAGTTTTCTTGTATAAAATCTCAGCATTTGAGTCTTCATAGATATATAAAGATAGGAGTTTATCATTTAGTACATTTTCCTACAAAACTATAGTAAGGATATGTCTTAGTCCCTGTCTCTTTCTGACATCATTACTTACATTTCCTGACATCATTTTGCCTCCCTTATTTCATTTAATCTAATTGGATTGCAGTATGTAAATTAATCAAGGAACTGATAGTGGAGGAAGAAAAGGAGAAAAAAGTGGAGGGCATTAAGACAACATAGAACAAGTTGAGAAGAAAACAGTAGAAGCTACTGATGCCTCACTCCAACACACCAGAGGATTTTTCCAAATGTCAAGTAAGAGTATCTAAGAGTGAATATTATACAAAAAGAGAAAGCATGTATAAATGAAATAATAAATAGTACAGTTACTGAGCCAAGTTCTGTGCTGATTTATACACCATACCAACCCCCATTGATTTATATGAATTCAGAATCTGAAATAAGCAGGACATATAATTTTAAATTATTTTTACAAGTCTGACTATGGCAGCGAACTTGCTGCTTACTATTCAGAACCTGTTGGAGATGGTAATAGTTTCCAAAAGTAGTATAAGATCAAAGACAAAATGGAACATAAACATTTTCCAATTATAGCATGCCAGAATTTGACATAAAGTAAAATTAATTGGACCAAATGCTAAGCTAACCTGCTTCTAATGTAGCTGAATGAAGAATGCAGCCAAATTATTTAATGTTATGTGACATGTTTATTACTACCTGTATTACATAGCCATCTATATTTATTAAATTATATATGGATATTTTTGGATTAGAAAAAATTCTTTCATAATGAAGTTGGATTGGAAAATATCAGTAGATAAAGTATAAACTACGTACACTGTATCTGCATTAAATAAAAAGCTAACTATGGGTAATTTTGACATTACAGAAGGAAATAACCTGATGTGAAACTATATTTCTCTTTCACATTCTATAGAGTCTGCCTCTTGGAACCCCTTTATTTCTGGGACTGATTATATGACAAATGTTGCTGTCCCTTATTTAAAAATAATCATAATAGGTCAAACTCTTAAACTGGTGTTTACTAAGAGGGAAGTTGAGTCTTTCAAGGATCCATCTGGGGATTAATTTTATTTAATATTTTCATTGATGACCTCAACACAAAACATATGAGTATGCTAGTGAAATTTTCTAACAACCTGAAGTTAGGCATTGACAAAATAGAGGAAGATTTGAATATCATACAAGAAGAATTTGGTGTTCTTGATGATTGGAGTGTTCAAAGTGGGATGAAATTTAAACCATGCAAAGGCCAAAGGCATGCACTTAAAGACTATAGCCAAGACTAGGACTATGACTAGGAAATGATAGAGGAGGGCCTATTAATCAATCACAGGATGAAGATAAGTATGATTTGGCTGTGAAATCAGGTGAAGTATTTCCAGTAAAGATATGGAAATATGAATGCCGTCGTAAAACTGCATTGAGAATACTGAGTAAAGTTCTGTGACCCATGGTCAGGTAAGGTGAATTAAAATTAGACTTGGTGCAGTGAAGAGCTAACAGGATAATCAGTAAGGACCTACCAAAATTATGATTTTGCATTTTTTGCAGAAAACACAAAATTGGCTGGGCTCTGCAAAAAATGGCAGGCTCCGTAAAAAACGGTGGGTTCACTGCAAACCCCCTACAACTTACTGAAAATAAAGTGTCCCAGCAAGAGCCACCTGTCTTCATGGCTGCTGAGACCCAGCCATGAAGCCCACTGGTGGGGAGAGGGTAGCACAGGCTGCCAGGAATATAGTTGCCTTTTGCACCCCTCATCGCTGATTGGTTGAGAGGGCTGCCTGTCATGCAGCCCTGCTTCTCTCCACCAATCTGCAGTAAGGGGTAGGTCTGCATGATGGACAGCCCTTGCAACCAATCAGAAGTGAGATGCAGGGCCACTAGGGACCCATAGCCAATCAGAAGCATGGGAGGGACCCTCTGCATTCAGCCCACAAGAATAGTGGCAGGCTCCGGGGTCTGCCTGTGAAATCTGCCTCTATGTCCTTGAGTTCAGTAGACCCCTAATAATCAGGGAATAGGGAACCTTTTTAGGAGAGGAGAATAAAACAGTTTATTTAGCTTAGCAAAATGAAGAGTGAGAGGGGATATAATTGCTTCCATAAAAGCATAAAAATCTGGGAGCATAAAAATCTGGGAGGAAGCTGAGCTAATTAACTACAGGACAAGGTTATTACAAGAAGAAATCAGTGTCAACAAGCCAAGAATAAATTTAAACTGAAAATTGGAAAAAAAAAGTTTCTTACCATTAATAGTAGGTGGGGACAAGAGACCAACCTGATTTCAAGATAAAGATTGACAATCCTTGGAAAGGTAGTCAGGCTAATAAGTGAAATAAGGAATCTTAGGGAAGACGTCTAATTTTTTAATAGCATTTCTGTATAAAAAGAAGTTATATTAGAGCTACAAGTTCTTGAGGGTGAAGTGCTCCTTCTAAAATATCCACCAGTCCTGTGTATTACAAGCTCAGGAAAAAATGGAAGAGATACTAGAGAGATAAAATGGGCAGAAAGAGGGAGGTGCTTTTTAACAAAGGAGCCTGCTCTGGCAATACTCCTGGAGCTTCTACTCTTCCTAGCAGGGCAGTTCTTCAGAGAATAAATAGACTTTATGGCTAGGGACAGACGTGCAAAAACCTGAGCCTGAATTGATACAACCTTTGCAGGTTAGTTTAAGCTCGATAGGCTAAATTACTTTGTAACTGTACAGACATCCCAGACATGCAGACACATGCCAGCAGTTGCTCATGCTAGAAGCCACAGGCTGCTAAAGCAGCGCCCTCCTTTCCTTCTACAGCACAGAGGTGAGGGGGAACATGGCCAGGCCCCAGCAGGATGCTTTGATTAGCCCAGCGGGGAATTGATAACTGTGTTTATCATCCCCTACCTCAGTATTTATCACTCCATTAAGAAAACAACAGGGGGACATCACCAGCTATCTGTTGATTCTATCAGTTGATTCAGCATGGACCATAGCCAGCTTGTGGCCTGCTAGCTAATACACAGACACCTCTTTGCAAGGCAGAGGGGAGGGAGGAATTCCTGCTTATCAGGGAGTGGTGGGTATGGAGCTGCAGCCAGGGAGCAGAGGAGAGGGGCCAGCCCTCCTGTGGAGCAGAGAGACCCATCCAGCTCAGAAAGAATGCTGGGATGCTCAAGGAGTCTGATTTTTCTTAAAACAGCAAGGGGTCTGGGTCAGACATTGCATATATCAGTTTGATCCAAATCAGTTAAGTCTGATACTACATTCAACCAAGTTTATGTCAAACTGGTTTCAGCCATTTTCAAGCTGGTTTATGTGCACTGAACATCTGTTCTGTTACAGCTTTAAACCAGTTTCTGATCACTTAAACTGGTGTATGTGTCTGTCCCTAGACTATAGAAGTAGAAAGTGCCTTTCTTCAGCATACTGTCCCTCCAGTACTCCTGGAAACAAAAAAACCTGTCTCTACTGTCACTCCAGACTTACCTCAGTATAACTCTATTGTGTTCAGTGCAGTTAATCCTGATTTACTTCTGTATGTGAGATTTGAATTTGACACCGTATAACTAGCCCAAGCATAATAGGTATGACTGATCACAGTTACACTGGTGTAAATCTATAGTAACACCACTAACATTAAATGCCCCTCCTACCTGTTTTCCATGAACCATTATGGAGCCCATTATTTCTTCTTTACAGTTTGATTTGTGTTTACTTTTTGCATTTCACTCTATTTAAGTTTAGAATTAGACTGTTTTACTGATGTTTACATATATGAATGTCAGTATTTTTTTATATCTTTTATTCATTCATCCAGTGGTGCTGGGGTTTCAATTATACCAAATAATCTTTTAGTTTATATTTAAAAAAAACTGTTCACTGAAATATGCTTAGAATCATTAACTGAAACCTAAATTTTGGGCCTATACTAAATTAACAGTGTCCCTTTGACTTTCACGGGATTTATGGGCATGCATGGAGGGAAAATACATCCCTCTTTTGGATTTGACTCAGGAGGATCCCAGAGGTATATACCGTATTGGTGAATTTCCTTCTGCTTTTCATTACTATAATTCTTGTGTCCTCTTTTGCATACATAATTGATTAATCTGTAGTTTTAAAAGGTTTAATACATTTCTTCCTTTTAATCTGGAGGCACACAATTTCATTTTCATAATACATCCAAGGTCTCTGACTTCTGATTTTGATTTGCCTACTTTGTCATCTGTGGGAACAAATAAGACTGAAATAACCGTTTTGGATTATTGGGATAAGGAAAGAATAAAACAAGCAGAAAAGAAAAAGGGAAAATTACTTGAAAATTCAAAGATACCGAAGCAGACTCACTGAAACCAGAGGAGGAGATTTTAATTAAACCTTTCTGTGCCAACATGTTCTGAATCACAGGGGAAGACCATCTGAGTTTCTAGTGTTGTCCTATCACACAGTTTCTACTGGTGGACAGGACATGTATTTACTGTCCAGGGCCAAATAGAATTCCCATTGATGAACTCACTTATTTTTCACTTGCTTTGAATCTTTTGGCCATGTCCCTTCATTTTAGGGCTTATTATCTGTATGGTACCTACAGTGGAGGGAAGGCTACAGTGGAGGGAAGGCTACCTCTGACACTTTCTTTGTTGGACTTTTTCCTTTGGTTGGACTTTTTGCTTGTGGGAATTTGTATCAGGATTTTTGATACTAGAAGCCCCCCCTAAAATTAAACTGAATGTAGCTTATTGTTAACAAATGAATTTGGTCCATTGTTTTTCCAGGTTTTAGCTCATTTATGATGAAAGAAAAAAAAAAGATTGATGTGGTAAGAGGAACTTCTATCTGAGATAGATGGCTATAGCATGTGTTTTAGTCTCAGACAGAGTGAGGGATATTCTTGTTGAGTAAACCCCATTTTTCCATAAAGTATGCCCTGATAGATTTTGAAGAGAAGGGTGTGTGTGCGCATGTGTGTGTGCACGCGCATGGGCATGCACATGGCTGCACATGGGGGGGG
>JAGPOW010000261.1:172767732-172791651 GCA_030014935.1 Caiman crocodilus
GGGGGGGGCAAATTGGAAGAACATTGAGATTCATCGAATTATTATGATTTTGACTAAAAGCTAAATTGTCTAATGCACTGCTGCTCATCTTTTCCCCCCTGCAGGCCAAATGAATGGTACAGGGTTGGTCTACAGGTTGGAACCTGTCAGTGGGCCCTATCTCCCATGTGGGGCCCAGGCCTGAGCCAGTACACACAGCTGGTTCAGAACGTGGATCTAGCCCCATTTTTGTGCATCAGATCACAATTATGGCTCCAGCCCTGGCCCTGTGTGCTGGGTCAGCTGTGCAGTAGATTGGGTTCTATTCCTGGCCCCATATGATGGGTTGGGCCCCAGCCCCACAAGCTGGATCAGCTCTGCACCAAGTCATGCTCTGCGCCAAGTCATGCCATGCCATGCCATCGGGCCTGCAGGCCTGGGAAATTTGGCTGTAGGGGAGCAGTGGCAGGCTGAATCTGGTCTATGAGCTGAAGACTGGGCACTAGTCTAGGGAATTTTACCTGGTCCTTGAATGTGAAACAAACATAATTGTTCAGGCTGCTTGTTTGTGTAGGAAATGTTCTAGCTCTCAGATCCCTTATCATAAACACCTAGGTAGATAGTGGTTATGGAATAAGGAGAAACAGTCCTGTGTCATACTCAAAAGATGATGGAGATGAAGGAAGGAGGTTACTTGACCACCACCTAAACACAATAGATATAGGAAGAGGCCAGTTCAGTTCACATGCAAGAAACCTGCTATAACTATGCACAACTTATTGATGGAGGAGGTTGTATACAGCAGAAAGATTGTGGAGCCCCTTGGAGGCCACTGACTTAGATGAGCATTCAGAGTTCTTGGTGCCTCTCCGAACCCCTAAGCTATTTGAGGCACGATCCAAACTTGTTTTAATGTAGCTTTACAAATACAGTTAAGCAAGGAGGTTTCATGTTGGGGTATCATTTCTGAGATCAGTAGCAGGCAAGATATTCCCATTTAAAATAATCTAAAACGTATTAAAATGCAGGCAAGAGTCTTTGGCAGCTGGAAACATGGAGGCCCTGGCTTGCTTGGAGACCTTCCCCTTGAAAATATTTCGAAATGTTGGCAATCCTGATCAGGTCCTTCCCTGCAGATTGCTGATCAAGAGTGAGGAGAAAGATGTTACTAACCAGGTACCAGTAAACCTAATATTTCTTTGATATCTGTTTTATATAACTGGATGCCTGGCTTGGTTTAGCTTATCTCCTCACTGGGATACATCCAAAAGGAATTAATCCATAATCATGAGTTGTGAAGAATGTTGGCCTGTGGACTGAAATGAAAAAAGAGCTATAGAGCCTGGGAGCTGGGGAAAGCTTCATATTATGTTCTAAGACAATTGTTATTTTTCTAAGACAGATTTATTCAACTGTTTAACTGGAATTATACATGCAAGCATTAAGCCATAGAGAGGCAGTTTAAAATAGTTCCATAAACTCCATTCTCATCGAATTTCCCAAGCAGGTTATCATGTTACAGATATTACATCATCAGAACAAATTCTCGTTGGCAGACCACTTAGCAGCCTGAATGAACAGGCTTTTAGTTTAACCCTTCATGAGCTTCACTCACACTCTGGCTTCTAGTGGCTTTGCAACGCATCACAGAGCTTGGAAGTTTGGGGTTTTAGGGTAGCTTTCTGCAGAAGTTTGACCTTGAGACTAGATAGACTGATTTGCTACAGAATTGGGATCAATGGGTCTTTCAGAACTTGTATGGTCTTGACTGTGGCTGCTGCTTTTTAGTTGAATAGGTTCTATTTGCTTCTTATTTAAGGGCCTTGTTACATGTTACAGTGAGCCACACAAATGTTCGTCAGTGTTAGTGCTAGCTTGAATTTGGAGCAGTCGCACTTCAGGCCAGAAGGGGCCTGGAGAACTAAAAGGTAAGAATCATCCCCCTTCCCATTCCAGACCAGGGGAGCCCCTGTCCCCTCCATTTACTTGTGGCTGCCCATGCTGTCTGTCCCAGGGCAGGAGGCAGAAGAGGGTTAACTTGCCTGCCCAGCCATCCCTGCAAACCTGCTGCTCTTCTCCAGGCTGAGCCTGCCCAGAGAGAAGCTATGGTGGCTAGGCAGGCAGGTAGGTTGACCCTTTCCTTCCCTCTTCCCCAGGACAGATAGTGTGGGCAGTTACGAGGAAGCAGGGGACAAGTGGGCAGGGGGTGGGAGCAATGAACTGGGGTCTAGGGTGCTGGGAATGGCGGGTGGGGTGAGGGGGAGGAAAAGGCAATGGGACTGATCCGGGCCAGCAGGTGAGTGGGGGTTGGGTGTTTACACTAAGGTGTAGCCTAGAGTTAGCGTATCATGAACTGGGTAACACAGATCAGAGATAATACTGTCTTGGAGTGGCATAACTTTGAGAAATATAATGAGTGCTCAAAACTAGTTTCAGCTGTTAATGTGTGGACAATCCAGAGCTCCAGAAGCTGCCCAAAATTAGCATGTAACAAGGCCCTAAGAGAGATGGCTTAACTCTGTAAGGAAGATAAGAGATGATCTAGTCACCTCTGGATGCCTTATACATTTGACCTAGTAACTATTGTTAGTTTTCTATGCCTTTTAAAAATCTGTTTAATATTATTTTCCCATTGGATCAAACTCTCTTCGTGGAATTCTATTAACAAAATTGTTGAAAATGGTGCTATAATATTTTATGAGTATAACATCCCCTCCCCTCATATTCCCTATATATAACATTCTCACTGTCTTCAGTGGCAAATTTTGAGGCAAAGGACTGTAGAATTGGGTTCCACATTTGGAAGAGTTTATAACCTTGAATTTTGCTTATGAGATCTGTCACACTCTGAACTGTACATTGACCTTGATCTGTGTATAGATCATCTCAGTTAATATCACTTGCAGTCACATGCCCATAGCTGAAAGGCACTGCCAGCATGTGGCCCAAAGTCACAACAAAGGAAGGATTCTACAATGGAAGGAATAGTTGGAGATTGTATAAAATTGTACTTAAAAAAGGATTTTTTTTTAGAATGAGGTGAATAAAAAGAATATTACTTGCTGGGATTAGGCCATCTCTCTCTCACTTCTGAAGGAAAAGGAAAGATGATTCTGATTAATGTAACACAGTGCTTCTTCTTGTTCTTCACCTAAAATGCTAGAGTAGATGGGTATATGTTAACAGCCTGTATTATTCGAGTATTATTTAACTCTAAAAAAGTTGTGTTGGGCTCTGGTTATTTTTTTCTCATGCTTTATCTCACTCTAGATTATTTTGTCACCTAGATTATATGTTTTGCAAGGAAGTAAATGGAGGAAAACTACCCTACTGGTCTTTAGATGGTTTATGAGGAATTTGAGTCTTGGCACATAGCATTAACTAGGCCTGCTCTCTTTGCTGCCAGAGCAGGTGGGAGAAGAAAAGGCAGGGAATGGGAGAAGCCTTGACTCCACCCTTTACTAACTGGTCAGAGGAGCTGTCACACATTACTATTGGTATAAGTCAGCAATAAACTACTGTCCACCCAGAGCTTATGAGAAAAGGGGAGGAACTGTGGCTCAGAGAGATGTTTGAGCTGTACAAACTTGCCATATTTACAGCATATGCACCACTCATTCTTCTCTATGTTTTTCAGGATCAAATCATATAGCTCCATGGCATGAAGCAGATCCATTGACTTTGCACCAGCAAAAAATTCCAGTAGGATGTTTTAGAATTTTCTCCTAAGGCAAATCTTTTTTTTTTCATCAATAATCCAAATTCTTTCACAGACAAAAAATATATGAATCTTTTTCTTCAGGCAGTTGAATTCCAGCATACATCTCTGCTGGGCCTGATTGTCCAGCAATTTAGCTCTGATGCAACTCCCGTGACTTTAACCAGGCCACTGCTAGCGTAAGCTTACATCAGTAAAAGACAGGCAGCTACAGATCAAAGACCAAAATTTTGCACTGGGGCTTTTTTTTTTTTTTTTTTTTTTACACATCATCATTTTCATCATTAAAGAGCTACCCTAATAAAAGTATTTTACTTTTTACTTCAATTAAAAAGGATTTGTTTTAGTTAGTAAAACAAAATCCCTTTGTATTGTGAGGTAGAAATTAATTATCTGGCATCTTAGTATAACTGAAAGAATAATACTGTAGTTTCATATTGTTTTGTGGAGTGAAAAAAGACTAATTGTTTTTTAAATGAAAATTTAAGTAGCATAGTTTACCAAGGAGTATAACCACAGACTGGTTTTGATGAGTGTTGCACAGTTGGAAGTAGAAACACACACAAAAAGAAAAAAAATTAAGCTATTAGAGCTATTAAGCTGAGACAGAAGAGTAGCAGTGAAACCAGCCTGGGGTTTTTCCCTCTACACAAAGATACCATTCTCTTGTATAAACGGTATAGTCTTTTCATGTAAATAAACTTAATTTAAAAAAAAAAAACAAGAAATAAATATCATATCCTTCAAGTTTAATTAATTTCTTTGGACAGCATCCAAATAGAAAAAAAGAGCACAACGTTACCAAAGGCAGAAGAAAGAAAAGGCAAAGCTCCTTAAAATTCAAAGTTTCAGAGTTTATAAAAAGGCTGTAAACAATGTGTTTTCCTCTTCTGAAAAAGCTATAACTAGAGCCCAGGAGGTTAGGAAAACAAAGTTGCATTCCTATGGGTCTAAACAAACCCCTTTGAAGCACTCTCAGCAGCTGGATGCCACCACCTCCTCTTTCTGCAGCACAAAGGCAGAGCGTGGCGGAGTGCTACAGGAAAGTAGTTCTTCCTTTACGAAGATTTGCATTTCCATATTTCCATACATATTACAAGGCTTGCTGATGAAAGTCTTGATCTTATCCCTAACCTGCTTCTCCAGTAAAACCCTCTAGCTGCAGCTTAAGCCAAGACCTAAATCAAATTGCTACCATGGCTATGGAAATCAAAATATTACAATAGTCGTGCCATGAAATGCTCTGTGAATGATTTATGACCAGGCGATATAAATATATGTATTTTTAAAGTGTGTTTGATCAAAACGCTTTTTATCTCCCTAACATTTGTTTATATTACTAAACTCTTATAGTTCCAGTGAATATTCATTTTATGTTGGTCTATTCCACTGTCCAGCTGTAAACAATGATTGAGAGTAACTCAAGGCCTGAAACAATTTAGTTTCCATCCTCCCTTTTTCTCCTTGCCTTTGCTTCTCATCTTTTCAACCAGAGATTTGTTTTCCATGCCCTTACTACTCCCAAAGTATCTCTTCCCAATGACAGACTAAATTTCCTATACTGTGCACAGAAAGCTATTGAGCCTGTTTCATTTCCATATCTCATCACAGTGGCCCTGAAGCACTCACACCCTTGGCGGGGTGTGCTTCTCCCACTGCAAGGGCAGGAGAGAAAAGCCCTTTGGGGTGCATGAGGCAGACAGAGGTAGAAAACAAACAGCTTTAGGAGTTCCAGGGTGGTGCTGCAGATTGGGATTGAGGGCAGATAGTGGAAAAAGAGCTGAACAACATGAATATGCATGATTAAACTTGTCTATAATGAACACTCATGGCACTGACAAAGATCATTTGCTTCAGGGAGGTGGCCTTTTAACAAAAGCTTATTGCTCTTGGATACTTTGAGAGCAAACAGGTACGACAGGAGGTCGCATAATAAAAATGAATATGCTGTACAAATGTAATTATATTAAAGTTGATTAGGAAGGTATGAAGAATGCTAGATGTGAAGTGAGCCATCATACTCATTCAGAAAGTTGCATTGCTATGGACACAACCCCCTTTTTAGATTATCTGAAAGGGTTTTTCATTGTGAAGAAGAGACATGGTTTTTTTCTGGCCTGTTGTGTCCTATATGTGCAGGAGTACATGCTGAGGACATCCTCCTCCTTATCCTCATAACAATTTATTTGTAATATCCACATGCTCACTCTTTAAAAACATAAAAAGAGTGACTTGGACCAATTAAAGTCACTCTTTTATCTGTCAACTGGATTGCGTTGACACATCAGGCACTTTGCCATCTTAGCAACATTGACTTAACCTGCAAGTAATTATGGATGGGTGAGAGGCAAAATTGTTAATAAGGACCACATCCCTCTAAGGTGCTCTGTGGCTCCTATGGGCATTGACGATGCTCAGCAATTGGCTGCAAGATGCTTAAAGATCTTGAAGCCTTAAAAGTGGGATACGAAATCTTTGCACTGGAGAAAGTGAATGAGAGTAGAATTTCTTTATCCTGAAAAATAGCATGTTTGACAAACTGGTTTTAAAACAGGTTAACTACCAAAAGATAAAAAGAACCCAAAGCTTTGCATGTATTATTGCACAAGCTGAGAGAGGAATTAAATGCATCCAAATAATGATGCAATAACTCAATTTTAGGGCTGTCAAATGATTAAAAAAATCTGATCGTGATTAGCTGCATGATTAAAAAAATTAGTTGCAATTATTTGTAGTTTTAATTGCACAGCTAAAAACTCAAAATTATGCACAGAAAAACTCAAACTTATGCAAAATGATGCAGGTGCTTTGTCTGCTTGGGGGGGTGTGGGGCATGTGTGTGGAGGGGGGAATTTGTGAAGGTGTGGGGAGCTGTGGGTTTGGAGTCCTGTGAAGGGGGGCTGCCCGCAGGGGGGCTGAAGGTCACCCCCCTCAGGATACCCAATCTGAGTGGGGTCTCTGAGGAGCTGGCATGGGCGCAGAGTAAGCTACACACCTGAGCATAACCTCAGCGGCAGTAGGCTTACTCCACCTTCATCCCAGCAGTGGCAGGCTCAGACGAGGGGTGGGGGCGGCTGTTCTGGCCCCAGTTCCAGCCTGGGCCTAAACTTCCCCACCTTTGCTCAGGGGGTCCCAAGGAGTCCCAACCTGCCCTGGGTCCAAGGATGCCTGGCAGCCCTGCCACAATCCAGTGTCGCCTCTCTGAACCCCTGGCACTGCCAGCCTGGCTGCTTGGGGCCCTGGATGGAGGTTGGCAGGGTGAGCGGGTGGGGGGTGTGGCCCCTGCCTGCCTACTGCAGCTCACTGGAGTTCATGAACCACCAGGACCCACACAGAACCGCCATGGCAGAGCCCCACAGTTTGGCCCAATGCATGCCGCACCCTTGGGCCCAACGGCTTGGGCTTGGGACAGTTTGGGACCATGTAGGAGCTTCCTGTGCGTCCCTCATCCAGGCCCCTGGGGAGCAGCAATGATAGCGGCCCTCTGCCTCCATGGATGCAGCTGCTGCCAGTGGGTGGGAGTGGGATGCTTGCAGAGCCACCTCCTTCAGTCCCCGACCTACACCATGCTGCATGCCTGGCCCCAGCCCAGTGCTACCAGAGCCCTAGCCTTGCCCAGTGTCGCTGCTGCCAAGCCAGGCAGAGCCACTGCTCTCTTTCCTGCACCACCTGGGATCCCACCAGGACCTGATGGATTGGGTGACTCCATTCACATCCTGACACAAACCCGGGTGGTGCAGGGAGGAGAATGGCAGCTCTGCCTGGCACTGCAGTGACTGTGGTGCTGGCTGCAGATCAGGCTTTGGTGGTGCTGGACTGGGGCCAGGCATGTGGGGCAGCATAGTCTGGGGGCTGCAGAAGGTGGCTCCATGGGAATCCTGCCTCTGCCTGTGATCAGTTGATCAGTGGCTGCCTTCATGGGGGCACAGGGCGCAGAGCTACCATTGCCATTGCTACACATGGACCTGGACTGAGGATGTGCGGAGACCCACAAGCCTGGAGGCAGCCCATACTGGAGGTCTCAGGTGCTCCCAACCTGCCCTGAGACTGAGCCATGGGGCCTGAGGGTGTCAGACAGCCCCACCACAGCTCAGGGCCACCTTCCCTGAACCCCCGGCACAGCCACCCCAGCTGCTCGGTGCTCTGGATGGGTGGGTACATGGATGCCCCTTCTTTCCTCCCTGTTCCTGCTACAGCCCATGCCTGGGCTGCCCTATAGCACCTATGCACTGCCACCACATGCATATATGAGTTTGTGGAGTGACCTGGAGACAGCAGCAGTGGCAACAGCAGTGGGGCAGGGCAGTCTGGGCTCATGCTCCAAAACCATGTGCGTGATTAATGTGTTAAAAAAATTAATGCGTTACTTGGTTCTTGCTTTAATCACACATGTTAATGGCAATTAATTGACAGCCCTACTCAACTTCAAAACTCATTTTAGAGAACACCCTAACCCTCATGTTCCTTCCAATTTGGAAATCCTAGTATTCTTTTCTGCAAGTAATTTATTTATTAGTGTTATTAATTGACCTACTATCAAAGATATACCATCATTTAAAATATTCAAAGCCAATGTTACTGCTAATAGGTAGAAGCAATACCATTGCATTTAGGAGTGAATCTTGATCTTAGAATCTGTCTGCCAAATGCAACAACTGGTTGGCTAATCCACTCCCACCCTCCAAAAAATATAGATGGAGATTGTCAAGAAAAAATATGTAGTTGAGTTTGATTAGCACTGTACCTGGACCAGATTTACACTATTTTTATTGATGTCAGTGGAAATTGCTTCTAATCTGCCACAGAATGATTACGATGAGAATAAACCTGTATGCTTTTAAAGAATTCTTCACAAGTAACATCAACACCTTAGAAGATAACTTATTTCATAGTTGTTTACTTTTTGTCTTTCACTTATCTTGTAAGGTGAAATTTAGACCTTTCAGTTTATAGTCAGTTTCTCCTTCTGTCTTTTACACCATAGCACAGTTTCACCAAGTGAAGTTCAACAACCCTACAAGGTAGAGTTTACGTGTTTAAAAACATTGGAAATCCTGCAACTAATTTCTATAGTGATTAAAACTGAGATTTTCAAAGCCAGGTAGGATACCTAGACATTTAACTGCTGTTCAAGTTAATTGGACTTGTGTGCCTGAATACCTTGGGTAGTTTTAAACATTTTGACTTGTAACACATTTTTTTGCCTCCAGAGTTTTTTCACTTTTGTTGAGATTCTACAATTTGCCTCTGAATTACCTGGAAGTCTCTCCTCAAGCTTTCATAATATTAAGAGAGTTTTTTTTTAGACTAGAAATACTGTGTATGTGCATATGCATATATGAGTTTGTGCATGTATGTGTACATGTGCATGAATGTGTATTCACACTCACATATATACATATCTGAATGCTACTCATCTGCAATAACAATTACAGGACATTGCTATATGATAAGAAAAGCTTTAATACACGATGTGTGAGACTGGGTATCAGCCAGATGACTTCCCCTACTTAGATTTCAAAGCCAATCCATTAGAAATAGGATGAAAGATGTACCATGTCCAACTTGTACCATGTCCAGATGTACCATGACACAGTTTGCAAAACTTCTTTGTGGCCCCACTTTTAATAACAGCAGGGAGTCGGCTTTCTCTAGTAAGCCACAGGGATATCTGACTTGGTGTTGTGGGAACGGAGAAGTATTTCCACAAGAATGTAGATTTATTTTGATTTTCTTGGTTTAAGTTCTTAACGGTAAAGACCATCTTTTACTCTTATGATTGCAAAGTGGGCCTCTTATTCCAGGGAGCTAATCTCTAGTAGTTCACCCCCTTTTTCATTGAGGGTTAAGCTAATGTAATTCAGCTTTCATTTACCACAAGAACATGTATGTAGGGGAGACTGTACCACGGAGCTGGTGTCAATGGTGTACAGAGAGCCTGCCCCACAGCTGCAGCAGTCCTGCTTTAGTCCTATACACTACAGAGCACAGGGCTGTGCAAAGCTTCAGTCCCTGATTCAATTTGGCAGAGATTTGGCTTGATTCAGCGTCCGAATCTCCAAATCCAAACTGAATCAGGACACTCTTCAATCTCTCTGAATCAAATTGGAACCCTCCAAATTGATTTAGAGAGATTCAGAAAGATTTGACGATTTTCACATAGACACAGCTTTAAACATTTTTTTCTGCATACCTTAAAGTACCAGACAGCTTGTCAATGCTGTGATGCTGGGACAGATAAAGCATCCCACAGGAGCGTGGAGGGACTCCCCAGCATGTTTGGCAGCAGACCTGAAAGTGGTCCAGAAGCACTTCCAGTCCACTTCTGGGTCCACCAGGGAGCATATGGGGGACCCCCCTGAAGCCTTGTGGCTTGGCGACTGGTGCCTCCTGGGCCTGGGGAGACACCCGGGTTTCTGCCACAGCCAATCACCAAGCCAGGCATGCTCCCTGGTGGACCTGGAAGTGGACCAGAAGCATTTCCAGTCTACTTCTGGGTCTGCCGCCCAAAATTTGGCACCCCTCCATGCTCCTGTGGGACACTCCATCCACCCCAGCATTGCAGCATTTATGAGCCAGGCCTGGTACCTTAAGGTATGTAGAAAAAACACTTAACGCAGTGTCTATGGCTGAATCACTGTTTCTCCAAATCAGCATCGAATCTTCAGATTCAAATCCAGCTGAATCAAATCGGGGACAGTGATCCAAATCAACAAATCGAATCACTGTCCCTGATTCAGGCTGAATCCAAATTGAATACAACCCATTTTGCACACCCCTACTGCCTAGCTTCTATAGTTGGGTGCTACAGGGCTGCACTTACAGAGGCTTTGGGGATGAGGGAGTAATTCTGGTGCCCCTTCTAAGACAGTGCCTTAATTAAGCTGCTTTCTGAACCTTTAACCAACCGAGAATACAAATAATAGAATATGTATCTCCTTGGACCTACACTTTATTGCAGAAGCAGGCTGAGATGCCAGGCTGAAGACCCCTGAAATTTGATTCTAAATCTTTTTTAGCCAACTTTACAAAGGTCATCAGATGAGTGGAAGACATAGGAGAAGAACTGCTGTGCACTCATACAACGTTGCATATATATGCCTGTCATGCAAACCAGAATATATTCAGCACTTTTGATGCTGAGGAACACAAGGTATTATCCCCTTTAAGGACATGCTGTGGGGAAAGAGGGAGGTGGGTGGAGTTCTAGCCCATGTGAGAACTTGGTTTGAGTACCAAAATCTTAACAAACTAACTGAAAGTAGCATGAACCAGGAACAAGAGAACTTGCTGAGAGGAGAATAGTTTGTAGATTTACTCTCAGATACAAGGCATGTTCTTTATTTGAGTAATTGTAAAAATATATATTTACATTCTGTGTCCGCCACCCTGAGCCATTGACCAATGTACACAACACACTTCAGCCCCCCTTCCTCCCCGCAGAATCACAGCCCTTCTGTGCCTGGTATGGGATAAAGGGTGATGTACACTTCCTGCTCCTTAGCTTCTCTCAACCATCTGGTTGAATTGGAGCATGTTTTTGGCAGTCACTCCTGTGGCTTACTCACCATTCAGTATCTAATTGTTTGCTTATTCTATATATATAAATAATATATATGCGTATATGCTTATTATATGTATAAATGAATATGTATGTATATATGGTCATTATAGATATAAATCATATATATGTGTATATTATATTGTTACATACAAGTATTATATGATATACAATCATTATATTAGCATTATATTTATATATTTATTTTAGATTACCTTTTAGTTTAGAAGATCTTCAGAAATGCAAAATTCTAGAACTCTTGTCTCCAAAATAACACCTTCTATTAGACCAACTGAGAAACTGTAAAAAAAATCTTTTTTCTGCAAGATATTCAGCTATTCTGAGTCTGAGTTTCTTGAAAGCTTATGAATACAGGAAGTCCTTTGACTTACAACACAATTGGTTCCTGAAAAACCACATCTTAAGTCAAAGCGCTGTAACTCAGAACTGATGTTGCCAAAGGAAACAATATTATAAATGGGGGATTGGTTCCTGAAACAAGGCCCGATACCCTATTTTCACCAAAAATAACCCAGAATTTTTTACTCAATCAAGTATAGATGAGTAATCTAGATACATTAATGTATTTACATTGTAAATAGCAATTTTATTGATTTATAAGGACTTCTTTGAGTTGACTTTGCTAGACTTTTTGAAGGGTTCTTGACTGGGGTCTTCTCAGGAGTCTTGGCTGCAGGTTTTTCTGAAGTCTTGTCTGTTTTCTTAAAGAAAGTGTCCAAGGAATTTTGTCCAGGGAGATGGGCAACACAACAAACTTGTTTGCCAGCATGGCGTTGCATCAGATCAAGCATTGTAAAATCAAAACTGACGTCAGAAAGTTGAAACAGGGTGTCAATTAATAAACGGTAAAAGTGTGAACCATTGTAACTCAAAACGTTGTAAGTTGAGGACCGCCTGTATCTGATTCAATTAGTCTATAAAGCATATCTCTGCCCTGCCTTTCCCTTTTATGTGGTGATGCCAGTACCCAAATCCCCTGGGTGTTGGGACTGCCCCTCCTGTAGCAGGGTGTTTCCACCTCGGTCAGTCACCCCTGGTGCTTGTAATCTCTTAATAAGTCACACATCCAAAAGATGTGACATTTCTAAGTCCTCCAAATTCAGGGGAAAAAGAGAGGAAAAGAGAGAGTTTTTTATATTCCTTGTAGATGAAGTAATGGATCAAGCATCATGTTTAGGGACCAGAAGTTCAACTGTATATTGAAAGCTGTCCAGTACTGTTTCCCCACATTGACCTCCCTCCGTAGGATCTGCAAGCAAAGCAGAGATGTGTGTCACTGGCTCTGGTTTCACTGTGTAGCATGAAGGCCACCCAGCAAACTGCTGTTCCATCCACTTATTTTGTAGTATTAATAGCTATACTGGCCATTGACACTGTTCACTTTTCCCTTGTATTGTCTGTGGAGGGGGGAAAACAATCAAGTGTAGATGTTCTACCTGCAAATCCAACTGCAGTGCCTCAGCTATGCCTTCTGCCCCTCCACTACTGTCACCTTCCCCAGCTCTTGGCAGAATTTGAAAGCCCTATAGCTCCTACATAAGACCTAACCGTTCCAATGAATCTGATCATATGCCATCTGATCATATGCCATATGCCATCTGATCCAATGAATCTGATCATATTCATTCCAATGAATCTGATCATATGCCATCTTCACACTCCTAGGTGAACCCTTAAAAACTGGAACCAAACTGTTTGTGTTCCCTCTTCATATTGCAGCTTCTACTTCTTTTCCTGTAGTTTTGTCAACGCGTCTGGCTTTCTCCTCCATATCTGACACTGGATCCCACAGTAGGTGCATCTGAGTCTTTGCAACTTCTATTTCCTCCAAAGAGCTAAATAGAGAAGTAGCCTGGTTACCATGCTATGGTGATGTCCAGGATTCAGGACAATAGACTCAGAGCTCTGTCCTGTCCTTTCCAGCATTTACTTTTTGGCCATGAGGTTTTTAGCTGCTTCAGGACCCTATGCAGCAGGCTGCTATCTCTCGTTTCTATACACTGTCTATCCATTTTCCTTGTTCTTTGTGTGATCTTCTGAGCTGGATACATTGCACATCTTCAGCAACAACATATCTTAGTTTTTTGGGAGTCAAAATAGTGCAGGATCACTATCAGAAGGTAGCTTGCCTGGCTGTTTCCCATGTGCCCCCATTCATAAGAGGTGCAGATGGGTTCTCAGTCTTATGAGACACGTCAGCAGGGAGCTACACACCACCTCAAAGGAGTTAGTTGAGCCACCCCTGCATACTTCATTAGATATTCTGCACTGCCCTGAACCATCTATGGGGTCAGTTCCTGTCTGATAGAGTTATGGATCCAGCCAAACTCAGGTGACAAAACTCAACAGTGACCCAGCCTGCTGAGAAATATTTTTTGCAACCCTTTAGTTTCTGTCAGATGGGCAGAGTCCTACTCACATCCTGACCCTTCCTCCTAGTTGTGTTACTGGCCAACAAAAAGTTAGGGTCAAGTCAGTCCTCAAGGATTAGGAACCATGAAGACAAGGTCCTTTTTGGAAAACAGTACTATTCTTCTACAAATTTGCAACTTAGAATTGTTAATTCCCAAGCAGATCTAGTCTGCTCTGATTATAAAAATCTTTCAGCAGATAGTAGCTTAGCTGAGGACCTTTCTGTGAATCACAGAGATCTTCTTCTTTTTCCAGTATGGAAGAGTATTTGCTAGCTAAAACAGTGCCACAAGTTGCCTTGGATACTATAGCCTTGGCTGCCTACTCTGGCCACTACAAGAATCATGACAAGGGTCTTGTGGCATGAAGCTTTCTCCCCTGTCCCCGCAAAAAAGCCAAATAACTGGTGGATTTTTCTTTTGCAGAGCCAAAACTATTTACTTCAAAGACCAGTGAGGTCCCACATGTCCTCAAGGATTCACAGAAGACTTTTCATTTCTTTATGTCATATCATTGCTGGCTCCCACAGGCACTTCTGACTTTCCAAGAGCCTTTATTCTCTAAGTGCAAGGAGACATTTGAGATGTAAGATATTTACTGCACCCAGAGTGTTTCATACTGTGACTCTTCTAGGTAGAAGGGAGCTTGATGGTACAGCTAAGGGATGCTTATATCCTTTTCATCCAGTTGTCTTCCAAGACTTCCTAGTATACTCCTACCTGCCTAGGCTCAGATGATATTGAACCAATGGATCTTAGTAGCCTGTGGTCACACCATCCACTACCTACCTTGAACTCCACTTCCCTTTCTTTTGTTAGGGACTGCTCTCATGAGTGTTTACACCAAGAGAAGTTTTACTCATTGTTGGTCTTGGGAGCAATAGATAGGGTTCCCCCACATCTTGAGGGTGAGTGGTTTTCCAACAACTATTTCCTGATTCCAGAGGAAGGGAGTTCTGTTTCACCCTGTATTGGCTACAAATGTCCAACTCAGGATCCTTAAAATTCTGGTTTATTAGGCGGATTGAAACACTGTAATGAAGTTAAATCATAAACCTTGGGGCTGGTCCCCCCCCCCCACACACACACATGCACACACTCAGTAGCAAGCTACAAGAGTCAGGTATACCTATCCTACAAGCACTGGAGTCTGCCGTCGATGTCCAGTCAAGGCTTTTTTCAGTGTGGTGTTATCCTCCAGAAGGGGGTCGCCGGCTGGTCCTTCAGGCTGGACAGGTCTGGTTGAGTTGGAGATCAAGAGGGCACCACTGAGGATCACTTTTCACTGCTTTTTATCTGTCCTTGGCAGACTTTGGTGACTCCCCAGTTTTCAGGTTTGCCCAATCCAGAGGTTGTTGACCCTTGTGGGACTTCCCCCTCAGTGGCTACTGGATGGCATCTGTCAGCCTCAGGGGTTGTCTGCATGTCCGTGCAGGTTTGGGAGTCCATTGATGAATTTTGAATAGGGCTCTGGGAGTAGTTGATCTGGAGATATTCAGCCCAAAAGTTGGTCCCCAGCATTGATTAATTCAGGCCAGGGCTTCTAGCCCTTGATCAGTGATGTTTAGAGATGTCTGGGTTGCTACATTGTCTTCTATTGAGTTCTTCCATTGGTTGATCTGCAGTTTCCTTAGGTGTTAATTACTGTCTGCTGCTACTGTGTTACCCATTCAATCACTGATTCACTCGTTCTTTTAGGGGGCCTGCCTGATACAGGGAAGCGGCAGTTTGACACTTGCCCTTGTTAACATTGTTACTAAACACATTTATAGTTGAAAGTTGAAAGATGAGGAGTATAAAATATAAGCTACAAATGCCATGGCACACAAATAGATAAATGCAGGCAAGTGGAAAAGGGGGCTTTCTGCTACACCTGAACTGAAGAAAATTCATGAAGCTCGTCCACAAGTTCAAGCTTAAGACAAAGACAATGGCAATCTTTACATTATGCCTCCTTCAGTGGGACTGGTTGGCACCTCTTAATTTACAGGGCACTTACTTTCATATATCAGTTAGGCCCTCTGATCTCTCACCACTTGCTCAATGCCAAGAGAGCTTTGGTTTAATATTTAAACAAGGCCAAGCCTTTCCAAAGATCTCCATGGCTATTTGTCCCCATAGCCAAGAGATCTAAAGGCACAGTAATATGAGTGGAGACTCTCTGCATAGACATTGAGCTGTATGGAATTATCCTATGAGATACCAAAGTGGAACTGGCCACTCTGAATCAGACCATAGATGCTATGGGCAGTGTCTCCATAAATGGTATTTGCATGGCAGCCACCTGGAGCTTGAGATATACTCGGAGCTCAATATTATATTACTGAGCACAATGCCATCACAGCAGCCTCAAAGGTAGATGCTGCATGTGGGAGAGTGGTCCTTCAGTTTCCGTGCGCCAAAGGGACTCTGACATTCATCTGTAGGTATGTGTGGCCACCGCTTTGGTATCATCTACAGTGTAATATGTATCTGGATAGTTCATTCCAAAAAATGTACGTTACTGTGGCAGGGCACTATTTGTGCCTGCCACTTTAAGGGCCTGAAGACAGCAGCTGGCAGGTGCCTGATTAGGGCAGCCATTTTGGATTCAGGGCTGCCAATATAAACAGGGCATTTTGCTGCTAGATGGCCAGGCTACAACATTGCCTGGCTGCAGGGCTGCTGGTATCAACTGGAGGTAAGGGAGGAGCTGTTGGGAATGGTCAGGAGGCTCCTGGTCCTGGGTAGGACCTAAAACTGCACCCTACCGGGAATGGGTGGCCTGGTGGGGCTCTCAGTGGTGCGGGAGCCCCCAGGAAATGCTAGGCCAGTTACCACCCTGTTACTCCCTTTGCAGGGTGTGCCCGCCTCCATTCAATTAGGCGCTCTCATGTGACCTTAGCCCGGACTATTAATCGTGCCTATCCTGGGTTTGCAGGTGGACCCCAAAGACTACCCCAGCTGACGTCAGGGGATCCCCTTGACTCGTCTGCCACGACTTTGAATGTTACCTCAGTGGAGGGGCTCCCCTTCGAGGCAGTCTCCAGGGTTGTTGCACTCCTGGCGGGCACTCACGGGGCTCCGAACTCCCCTACACCCCGGCCACTCGCCACCTTGGGTTGCTGGTCTTCGGGCCCCTTAGGCATTCTTAGTTTTACCCGACCTCTTCTCACGGCTTGCCAGCTACGTGCCAGAGTCTTCGGGCCTTGATGTATGGACCTCGAAGTCCTTGGACCTGGTCCCTCCAATCCAAATCCCTAGCACCCTATACTAATCACCCTGTGACTTGACATGCCAATCCCACAACGGTAATAGCTGAAGTACTAAGCTACTGGACCAGGAGGCCACAAAGGGTGCCTCTGGTCTATGGGCCTCGTGGATTCCCCTGTGCCTGGGTTCCACAGTCCTGGCGGCTCACCCTACTTGGGTATTGAGTCCCAGCCTTTTATCCTAGGACTATAGTGGGCCACGTCCGTCACTTGCACTTGGGTCTTCGGCCACCCTCCAGTGAAACCCCCAATGGGACGCCCATTACCTCCTCTCCACGGCTTTAATGCTGGCTCATTCTTTGCTCCCCGCACCGGCATGCTACGACACTGCTTTCTCCGTGTCTGTAACCAGCTCCTTCGCCAGTGCCGCTGCCGGTTCTGCTGCGGGTGCTGCAGCTGTAGCCTCTGCCGGCGTTGCTACCGACCTCGCTCTCAGCTTTGTAATGATCCCTGCTGCAGATGTCTCCTCCACCGGCATCGCTCCCAGCTTTGCTGCTGCTTCTACTGATAGAATCGCTGCCAAATCTGTCAGCTCTGTTGTCGGCCTCACTGCCGGCTTTTCTGCCGGCGTTAGTGCCAGCTTTCCTGCCGCTTCTGTTGTCGGCATCGCTGCCGACCCTGTTGGCTCTACTGTTGGAGCCTTTCCTGACTCCGCCCCTGACTTTCCTCGCTGCTTGATGTGGCAGCTGAGCCCCTCCAGGTGAGGGCTCTCTCCCTGAGCCTCTGCTCATCTCCTGCCTTGCTGCATCCTCAGGGCAGCTTTTTATTTCCACTGGGTGGTGTCTCCTGCCCACGCTGCTTGGCCACAGCTGAATATATGCGCAGCTGATAGTCAGGATGGCGGTTTTGCCACGTGCATCTCCTGCTCTTTGGGCTCTGCAGAAGGTAAGTGAGGGTTTCTTTTCGCCTGGGCCTTCCTGCAACCCCAGCTCCCCTGGGACATAGGGTCTAAGAAGGTGGACCCCAGAGAGAGAGAGTCAGGCCATAGTTCAACCTGTCTTGACATCTCCCGACTGGTCCAAGCTGGGTCCAGGACTGGAAGGGTTGAAGGGCCAGGGGCCCACTGGAAGGAATGCCCAAGAGCTGAGGGCCTGGGGTTCTGACTGGCCTGAAGGTGGGCCAGGGCCAGTAGAGCCAAAGGTCCCAGGGGGATGACACCCATAAGGGGGAAGCAGCTCAGGGAGCTATGCAGCCTGGAATGAAGGCGGAATAGGCCGCTGGAATGAAGGGATCCAGGTGGGGTTCGAAGAGCAGGATTTGGGGCCCAATGTGGGGCCGGTGATATTAACAACATCTGGATGCCATCTGCAAGGCTTGGGTGTAGGGGAGGAATGGAGCGCAGATAGTGCCCCCTGGCATCGGGGCAAGAAATGGGCAGCCTCCTGTTTAATTAACATCAATCAATTAATTAATGATCATCAAGGCATGGTGGGAGAGAAGGCGGGCAATTAGCCCTGAAACTGGTGGGCGAGCCATAGGAAAACCATTCCTGAGACGGCCCATGTTACAGTTTCTGATTAAGTAACTCAGTTTTCCTCTATTGGCAGACCAATGGAGTCACTTATTGTCCCAACCCTAGGTGCGGCTGGGTTGGTCATTGGCCTGTGAGTCAGACAGACCAGCTTTACAAAGGAGATGTTTCAATGTATATCTCAGGTCAGTAGACGAGTTAGTGAAGATGAGTGGTCTGTGGGCTCTTCAGTATGTGGACAAAACTCAGTACTTCTCTTTCTCTTTTTTTCTTTTTATTGTTTCCCCTGAAACAGGTAGTGCAGTTGATTGCCTCTCCCAGTATCTCACTGTGATTGGGGCATGGAGGAGAGCCAGCTGGCTGAAGCTCAATCATGATAAAGCAGTGTTGATGTTAGTGTGCTCAAGGAAGCAATCAGAAGAGTTGGCAAGGATTACATCTCTCCCACCATTGTAACTCATTTTTTGTCTAGGGAATCTGGTTGCATTTTCACTTCTTGCTGGATAATTAAACTGTAGTGTTAGCTAGGAAGGATTCTTTTCATTTATGTCTGGCTCCACTCTGATGCAGACCTCACTACTGTGATTCATGCCTTTGTCACCTCTAAACTCACTTTTGCAGTGTGCTCCACTGGAGGCTTCATCTTAAATCTATCTGGAAGCTGAAGCTGGTACAAAATGGGGCAGACTGCTTGTTAAGGGGTAACTTACACTGAACACAATACATTGTCATTGGGTTTGATCTATAAAACCCTAAATCTCCCAATGCCTGCCTACCTGAGTGAATGACTGCCCTTGTGCCAAATTGCTGCTTACCATCCGCAGTCTTTTGAGCTGACACTCCCTCAGCATTAGAGAGAGAGAAACTGTCTGAGTGTTCCCTGCACTACCCCTCAGTGAGGATCCCTTACATTTTCCCCAGTTCCCAGATAGCTCAGATTTGTTGAGCACAAGGACATGCTGCAAAGTTCATCTGTTCATCTTGAGTTTGGAAAGGATATGGGGAATCCTTGCTATTTGCATAGGGTAGGCTAGTCTTTTAATTCTGCTTTATAGGAGAGTAATTTATTGTTGTGTATGGCAAAGGTTGTTGCTGATTTGTGTTTGTTTTGATCTGTGGTTTTAGAGAATCAGCAGGGCTGCCTGGAACCCTGGGGAAGGTGTCTTTAGTTTCTTACTGTAAATCAAAATCCATTTTAAAAAAGATGAAAAAAACAAACAGGGGGCCAAAACAGGATGTCTAGACCCCTATTCAGTCAGTCTTTGCCAAGGCAGAGCTTTCACTGAAGTCACAAGCAAGTGATAAGAACTGAATTAGGACTTCAGAATATGACCCACTGCTTTTCATAGATTTCATAGACATTAGGGCTGGAAGGGACCTTGTAAGATCATCGAGCTCACAGGGCAGAAAGTCAGCTAGGGTCAAAGGATCCCAGCAAGATAAGCATCCAAATGTTTCTTAAAAGTGTGCAGAGTAGGTGCTCACACTGCCTCTGGGAGGAGTCTGTTCCAGGCCTTAGGGGCTCGAACAGTAAAGAAGTTTTTGGCCTGTTCTCTTGCCCTCTGTTTTAACGTAGAAACACATCAGTTGATCAGAATTTGACTCCTGAAGTAATAAAAATGTCCCAGTAGGGTAAAGCAAAGTAAACTGAGTCTGAAGCCAATGTTGGGGTTTTTTTCAGAAAACAAGCTGGAAAACAAAATAAAGATGTACAATGCTGCTTATTGTGTGGTATTCAGAGTGCTTACACCGGATGCAAAAAATTCACAATGGACTACACGGAGCTCTAGTCACTTATTTTGTATTTTATAAATCAGTCTTTGAAACAATACAGGTTGATCTAGGGCAGTATACCAGTGTGATGGTACTGGCAGTCCATTGGGCTGCTATAAGTTCTTTGCACAAGGTGAGTTATGGGAGTAGCTGCTTTCAGAAGCTTGAGAGTGAATGATATTAAAGAATATTTATGCATTCGCATTGATTGAACTTTATGGGACAAATCAAAATTTCAGAACAAGAATTATGTTTTGGCCCACAAAACAAAAATTTGGGGGCATAACCTTAAGGTATACATCATCCTTCTTCCTAACCCACCTCAGGATAATCATGTCTCCAATACTGCCAATACATGTCATCTACATTCTGCTGCCACTTGATTTAGCTCCATGCTTGTGAATTTCTTTTTTTCTATTTAGATTTTATAACAAAAAATTAAAAAGGCAGTCAAACCTCATTCCAGTCACTTTTGCTAAGTTCACTTGCCTAGTGTAACCTATTATTTAAATTGTATTACAAGACTTACAATGTTTGGTGTCTTCCTAAAGCCCTCACTCCTAGAGTCACGTGACTATGTGAATCTTAGATTTCTACTTTCAAAACAGTTGCACATGAAAACCTGAAAATATGAGCCCTACTGTAGCTTACGTAGGTCCTAATGTATTCATTATTAAAGAATCTGATTATCCTCCAGGCTTAAAAACCAGGAATCTGAAAAAAGGAAAAAAATGTATGTAAATGAAGAGCTTATGTTTTTAAGCTAACCTTGTGATATTTTGAAACCCGATTTATCATTTTTAAAATAGTTGGGCTTGGCACTACATGATTCTATACCAGTTCGTATCCTGTGCAACATTTATACTTGTACAAAGTATCAGCAGGCAGCATTTTATAACTACTCGATGTTCAGTTTTGACAGAATACAAATAAATAGTAAAGTGCAGGGCAGGGAAGAATCAGGTTTACGAACCTGATGTAACTTAGTTCCAGGGGTGGATGTATGGGGAGAGGGGTGCAGTTGTGTAGTTTCATTACCCTTTGATTATTTAAACTTTAAAACCAGCAGCCTGGGAGGGGCAATAGGAATCAGAACTTGTGGTAGAGGTGATATCTTTTATTAAACTAACTAGATTTTTGGGAAAGAAAATTATTTAGTCGCAGGATTTGGGGCACAAATTTTTTGCTTCTTCAGGCATAGGAGAAAAGATTGTAAAATTCTCCCAGGTAGAAATTAAAGTTCGTATTTCATAGGAGAGTTAAAGGTGCGGTAAAATCTCCTGTTTGGCACAGTTCATTTTATGCAGGTTAGGCTCAGAGAAAAGTAAGACATTCCTGTCCAGAAGAGCATTCCATCTTATTGCCCTTCTGTCAAATATAAAACATCATAACCAGAAGGAAATATGACTACATCCTGCTTGCTAACAAACAGTTTTGAGGTAAACAGACTCTTCCAACTTTTCTCTGAGCCTAATCTGCATAAAATGAACTGTGCCAAACAGGAGATTTTACCGCACCTTCAACCCTCGTATGAAATACGAAATTTCATTTCTACCTGGGAGAACTTCACAGTCTTTTCTCCTATGCCTGAAGAAAGGTGTTTGTGCCCAAAAGCTTGTAATTAAAATTTTTTTTTTGCAAAAATCCAGTTGGTCTCATAAAAGATAGCACCTCTACCATGAGTTCCAATTCGTTCTGCCTCTAGACCAATACAGCTACAACCTGGGAGGGGCAATGGCATTTCTATTTAGCCAGCACTGGAAGAGTGAATTGACCTCATGGCTTATTATAATCTACCTGATTCCAGCTAATGTCTTCTCATCCCATAGGTGTAAATGACTCTCTCCAACAAAAGATGTCTGGTGGCTGGATGTTCCATTGTTCAAGCTATCCTTTCTTCAGCAATTTTGGTGTCTGCTAGCCATTGCTGGTAATTTCTCTCTTCTATTTCACAGATTGGCAGACTGTTTTTAGCTCTAGCTAAACTCCTTAATTCATTTGCAGTAATATTAACTCGCATGTAGAAATGACTGACAGTGAAGTATTGGAAGTTCTCAAGAAGATTAGATTTTGTTTGTTAAGAAAGGAAGAAAGGAGGACCCAGGAAATTACAGGCCAATCAGTTTGACCTCAATACCTGGTAAAACCCTGGAGAAAATTATCAAAGAATCCATTATAGGCAAGCTAGCAGAAGGCACTATTCTGAAGGATGGTGTCGCTGATAGGTGTTAAAGGGCTTCGGGCTCTTCTTGATGGGCGCCTTGCCTCCAAGTGACATCAGGGTGAGACTTAGGCTTGGATGCCACCTAGATGGTATGGGTGCTGCTCCTGCTCACCTGCAACGTCTTTGATGTTCTTTGTTAGGGAGGCAGTTCCCTTCAGGTGGCCCGCAAGGGAGAAGTCTCGATCCCGGTTCTTTCTTCATGGGGATCCAAACCTTCCTTTTACCCCACCCTTACCACATCTATGGCCAACATGAACAGACTCGGCAGGTCTTCTCCTGGATGATCTCCCTTCTTGCCCAGCTCGCCCACCTCAGACTAGATCAGGCCTTTCAGGCCAGTTCCACCTTACCCATAGCCGGTACCTTGGCTTCAGGCCGGCTGGGGCACGTAAGCCTGCTCTGTCTTCAGGCTACTTAGAGTGTTTGATGAACCCAACTGAAACAAACATCTGGCATCTGCTGAAGGACCCTGGGATCCCGTCTCCCAGTGCTCCTTGATGGCTCAAAATAAAGAAACTAAAGCAATGGGTGGGGGACTCATTCATCCCTGTGCTTTGGGTGACTGTGGGGTAGAGTTGCCGTCCCGTGCCTCTCATGGATCCACCTCCTCAGTTTGACCACCTCGGACCCCCAGTTGGCCCGGGGTCACTCTCCATTTTCCCTGGCTCAGTGGTGGGGTACGCCTTGTGGGGAGTAGCTGCTGCCTGCTGACACCTCCCACCACTGTACCTGGATTCCCTGGTGGGGCCACGGGGTTGTTCCCAGGGAATACAGGTTTCCCTGGCCAGGGATTCCTCCCTGCCTGGCTGGAGCCCTTTGCTCAATGCTCAGCTCCTCCTCTCCTGCCTTCAGCCACACAATCTTCCTTCTGGCAGCCAGCATCTCCTGGTTGGTGTCTCCTTCTTCCTCTACTCTCAACCAGGCAATCTCCCTCCTGGCAGCCAGAGTATCTCAGGTGGTGTCTCTTTCTCTCTCCACCGAACAACCAACTGTTTTTCCAGCTGCTATTTGATCAGCCCATGGCTCTTGGAGGCTCCGCTTATGTCCCTCGCTGATCCACAGATGCAGCCTGCTCCACAGTTGCAGAGCCTGCGCACCCTAGCCCTGTCACCAGAAAGCAGGTCTTCCCCTTTAAGGCCAGAACTTTTTGGGCATGGAGTGCTGGTAAGGAAGGGGTTAAATGCTCAGCCTGGCCAGCCAATCAGCTGACCAGAAGGAGCAGTCCAGGACTATAAAAACCCTGGGCAGAGTGGCAGTGGCAGGCAAAGGGGAAGGAGTGCTGCCCAGAGCTTCCTGGACATGCTAGGTGAGCAGCCCAAAGCTGGGAAGAGGGGAACTATGGAAGCCTCAGAGAGGCAGCAGCTGCACCACAGCAAGGACTGTAGCTGATGGTGGGGAGCCAAAGCATGAACCCTGCTAATGTAAGCTGACATGCTGCTTTTCTTGATCACATTTGATGGTGGCAGTTATTAGCCACATATGAGACTGTTTATTTTTTTTTTCTATTTTG
>JAGPOW010000261.1:172801513-172837135 GCA_030014935.1 Caiman crocodilus
ACAGACTGAAAACAACAGATGGAAAGATGGGTAGAACTGTGTCTTGAATTATATTCAAGGAAAAATGATGTCACCGAAACAGCCCTTAACTCTATTGACTCTGTCTCTCCTTGAAGGTGTTGATGATATGCAAGCTACTGAGGACCTAAGTAAGGTCATAGACAATCTGGCCATTGGCTTTATCTGCAAGGCCCCTGGAAAAGATAGCATTCCTGTGGAAGTGATCAAGTCTGAGAAACTTCTGCTTCCTCTACACCTATATGAACTTCTTACTCATCACTGGACAATTCAGATAGTGCCACAAGATATGCCAGATGCCAGTATTATCACTCTGTACAAGATTAAAGGCAACTACATTGACTGTACTAATGATTGTGGGATTTCAATACTAAGCATTGTTGGAAAGATCATTGCTTGGGTGGTGCTCAGAAGACTTCATGTTTTTGCTGACCATGTTTACCTTGATTCAGTGTAACTTCAGAGCTAGTAGGTCCACCACAGATATAATCTTGTCACTCCAACAAATCCAAGAAAAATGTAGGGAACAAAGAAGACCTCTCTATATCACCTTCATTGTCCTGACCAAGGCCTTTGACTTTGTCAACAGAAAACACCTTTTTGAATTATTGGAAAGATTGACTGTCCACCAGAACTCCTCATCATAATCCACAATTCCATGACTGAATGCGGGAAACAATCAGCTATGGTGGATCAAAGTTTTAGGTTTCTGAGATTCAAAGTGGAGCCGAATAGGACTGTGACCTTACCCCAACTCTGTCTGGGATTGTCTTTTCTCTCTCTTTGACATATGCTTTTGGGACCACACCTGAAGACATTTATCTACACCTATACTCAGATGGAAAATTATTCAATTTTACATGCTTTAAAGTTAAGACTAAAGTACAGAGTGTTTTGATTTGTGAGCTGCTGTTTGCTGATGACGTTGCACTGATAGCCCACAAAGAAACTAACCTTCAGAGCCTCACTAGTTGCTTCGGTCATGCCTGCCATGAGTTTGATCTTACAATAAGCATCAAAAAGACCAATGTTATAGGCCAGAACATTGACTCACCACCAATGTTCATAATAGGTGAAAACGTATTAGATGTAGTTAGTAAATTTATGTACTTAGACGTCATTGTTACCAACAACCTGTTGCTTGGGGCTGAACTGAATACCCATATTGGTAAAGCATCAGTATCATGAGCATGCTGAGCAAACAAGTGTAGAACAACAACAAACTGATTCTTAAGACCAAAGTCAAAGTACACCATGCTTGTATCATCAGCACTCTTTTGTATAGCAGCAAATACATATCACATATTTAACTCAAGATAAGCACCTCAGCAACTTTCACTTATTTTATCTTTGTCACATACTAGGGATTTCCTGGTGGGACAACTTAGCATAGGCTGAGGTCTTGGAATGTGCCAACATTTCAAGCACCCATTCTCTTCCCAGTCAGCACTGACTTAAAGGACTTGGAAACCAAGTCATATGAAGAGATGCTGAAAAAGCTAGGCATGTTCTGCTTGCAGAAGAGGCACTTAAGAGGAGACATGATAGCAGTCTTCAAATATTTGAAGTGCTGCAGTAAAGAAAAGAGAAAAAACATCTTTTCTGTCTTCCTGCACAGAGGAGGATGTGGACCACTGGCTTAAAGCTGCAGCAAAGTAGGTTTAGATTGGGTATCAGGAAAAACTTCTTCATTGTTTGAACAGTGAGGCAGTTGAATAGACTGCCTAGGAAAGCTGAGAACTCTCCACCACTGAAGATGTTCAGAAAGAAGTTGGACAGCCACTGGTTGGGGATGATCTAGGCATAGTTATGCCTGTGTTCTACTACGGGTATTTCCCATGCTTCTGGGCTTTGCTGGTTCCCCCCACCCATCTCCACTCCCCTGATGCTACGTGTCAGGATTTTTGTAGACCTTTTACAGAGGCACTGGAAGTTGGCTGCAGCCAAGACTTGGGATTTTGACTGAGGTGTGCCAGCAGTCTTGCTGAGACTGAGATAGTTATGGACTATGATGGTTTTTGCCTTCCTCTGTACTGAGGGCGGGGAGGGAGGAGGGGGGCGGTATGGCTCTCTTCCTGGGATCTGTGAGCATATATTAACAATCTTTACCTCCATGCTTTGCCTGTGACAGGTTAGGGTGCTATGGTGTTGTGTGTATAGTTTTGCTAAGAGATTAGATTATGGGTTTGTATAAGATGGCTTGGGTAGGGAGGATTTTGCTTCAGGCAGGGCTTGGACTAGATGATCTATGGAGATCCCTTCCAGCCCTACATCTATATGATTCTATGACTTTGATGTGTTGGCCATGTGCAGAGACTGGACGATGGCTATATACTCAAGGATCTCTTGCAGGGAGGACTCTTTATAGAAAGAACACCACACAGGCATTCTTATCTCCATTTCAGAGATGTTTGCAAGACAGATATGACAGTAGTGAACAATGAGCCAAACAACTGAGAGAAGACAGGATTGAAACTCTTGGAAACAGTCTATTAAATGTGGAATTAAGGCTTTTAAGAAAAGAAGAGCATACCATGCAAAGGAAAGAAGAAACCTCAGGAAGAACCCCACACCACCTTTAGAACTGTTAAATATAAACTTCATATATGATAAGTGAGGAAAGGACTGTCATTTAAGAATCGGGCTATACAGTCACACTCGCGGATGTTCAACAAGTTGCTGCCTCACTTGGCACAAACCTATTGTCTCACAAGATAGATGCATATATGTCTCTGTATACATCAATGTGTCACACGAAACATGATAGAAAAATTATTTTTATCAGCAATTAACAGTACACGTATATTGATGATATAAATTGCTTTGTTTGTATGTGCCCTGCAGTTTTAAAAGATTATGTTGCGTATCCTTGGGTACGTCTTGTTTTTCAGGCATTTGTGCTCCAGGGTCAGTCTTATTGTAAAAGGGTGTTGAGTAAACTTCTGGCTTTGAAGTTGTGTATGTTTTTCTAGAGATTTCAGCAGGAGCCACCAACATTAGACTGAATAGAATATTTCCTCCTAGTTATCAAAAAATGTTGATTTGGTCATTTTTCTGTAGTGCTATGCTATTTTTTCTGACAGAAGCTCTGCCATTAGAAGCTAGCTTCAGAGTCCACATTGGGGGTTTTGCTGGCAGAGCATGTCAGCTAAAGAGGGGCATTTTTCCATATCCCATGTAGCCAGAATAGCTCAGCTATTCTAGCCAGAATAGTTGAGCTGAATTTGGTAATGTAGACAAAGACTACCTTCTTGTTAGGAGGGCTTGCCAGGATATTGGTACTTCCAGAACTGCTCTGGGAAACGCTTTCAAATGTAGACAGGTCCTCAGACAGAGAGTGAAGTGCCCCATCTAATTTCAAGCGGTTGTTAAGTCTAACCTTTCTAACAACAATAATTTACATTTCATTTTTACCTATTTCACTGCTGGTCACAGCACATAGACAAAGAGAGGAACAGTTATATTAGGAAGATATGTGAAAGTGGAATTTTACAGCTGTGGTTAACAGGTGAAGTTTTGTTTGTAGGCGAGGCTTGTGAGAATTTTTATATTCTCAGCTGAGTTGTGTCCCTGCCAAATCTAAGAAATGATGACATCTAATGTATGTGGGGTACTTTTAAATAGCAAACAAAGAAAGGCAGTGTGCCATTTATTTGGTATAACATATGGAGATGATATCGCCTATTACTAGATATTATGAAAATAAATTCTTTGGTAGGATAAGATTTTTTGTGTAAAAATAGCATTAGAATACCAGTGCTTTAAGAGAATTGGACATGTGAAATCATTCAGATATAGTAGAAGTGTTCAGAACAAAAGTTAGAATTGCAAAGAGCTGTGGAGAAAAACTATTCTCTGTAGCTAGCCTTGAGCTACAGAAATTCCTTTATGAGAAGATCAGAGTCAACTCAAATCTCAGTGCCTTCTTGTCCATGTGTAAAACCCATCTCTTTGCTTTACCTTTCCCTCAACAGCAACTACAAAGCTTAAATAAAAATAGCAAGACACCCTTCTATATTTTAAGATGAAGAGGAGAGAAAATCAGTAAAACCTGTTTTATTTTCTCATTAGGTACTTGGATAACCTGTTGATAAGAGTGATATATAGATAGTTAGGGACAGAAGTTACACACAAACCAGTTTAAGTGATCAGAACATAGTTTAAACCTGTAACAGAACAGAAGTTCAGTGCACTTCCTTCAAATGGCCAAAACCAGTTTGAGATAAACCTGGCTGGATGTAGTATCAGACTTAACTGAATTAGGTCAAACTGGTTTATGGAACTTCTATCTCAAATCCACTCCTGGTTCAAGTTAACTTATAGCCCCTCAGCATCCCAGGATGCTTTGCAGCCCTGAGCTGTGTTGTCTGCTTCAGTAGCATATGGTATGCTCCACCCCTCTGCTCCCTAGTTGGAGCATGATCACTCCTCTAGCTGGGTGAGGAGAGGGTGGGGGAAAATCCACCCCCCTGGCCCAGCATTGGGCCCCCAGCCAGATGCTGCTAGTGGAGGGCAGGGGAGTGGGAGGGAGAGAGCCTGCAGCAGGGGCTTGGCTCCACCAACCCTCTGGAGCTGGGAGCCAGACTTGGCTCCACTTCCCATCAGCCAACCCAGAGGCTGAGGAGGGGGTGTGGCTGGGAGACCCCAACCTGGATCTTGGCTCTAGGGGAGCTGGAGCACATTCATTAAGCAAAGAAAAAGAAGGGTGGATAAGAGATAATCTGCTAGAGTAGAACAGTCTTGTTTATTATGGGCTCAGTAATTCTTGTAGTGAAGGCAGCTGCAGGTTCCTGGTTGATTTCAGCAAGAGTAGGAATGCTAAGCAAGAACCCTTGGGTTCCTTGCTAAGAATCACTGGAGAAAAAACATGGTTTTAAGTCTTAAAAGGGTAATATCAAATATCTTGGGTCTCAGATGAAGGTAATAGTTTTTCAAAAACCTAATAAGGGCAGACATGCTTGAAGCTTAGCCATAACAGCTTTTTTCAAGAGAATTTCAGAAACTGAAACCAAAAAAAGACTCAGACAAGGTTACCCATTACAAGTTAAGATAAATACAAGAAATTAAGCAGAAATGTGCAAATAATATGAATTAGAGACAAGTTATTTAGATTTGTACAACTCTTAGAATTTTAATTAGTTAAGTCATTCCACAGTATGTGGGTTTCTTTTTCTTATGGACACAGTATTTCCAATCTAATATGTCTAAAAATTGTGAGTTAGGTTCCAAGGAATTCAGAAAACCATCTTAAAAATTATTAGCTTTGTGTTTTTTAATAGTAAATGTAGAGTTCTTCTTTCATCTGCCTGCTGGGTTTTTTTGGGGGGGGGCAGTGCAGGGTGCTTTTAGGATAGCTTAGGTCACATTTCCAATCTTTTATATGCAGATGTGACTATTTGGACTGTTTTTTAAGTCAGTGGTTCTCAACATTTTTAAACACAAGGCACCCTTAGTTAGATCAAGGCTCCTCAGAAGGTGCCAGCTAATTTTCACTCATTTTTTGATTACAGAAAAATAATAGAGGAATTCTTCTGATGCAAAGAACACAGACCACAACACCTCAGAATGTGTTTAACAATATGAATTCCTGTTTGAAAGTTCTTGATTTATCTTGTGAATGATGTTTGTATAACAGTGTTAATATTGGCAGCCTATTACAGCACTCACTGAGCATCCTATAGCACCTTTGAAAAGATCTGAAGATACCCTGGTTGAGAATCACTGGTTGCAATGAAAGCTGAGGTTCTCATCTAATCCCAGAAATTCAAGATCTGCAGCTGAATCATGGAATATTGCAAGATTGTCATTACAATCTCAAAATAGTAAAAAACCCTTAGGGAAAAAAAAATTATTTGGCTATAAAATAATAAGATTTTTTAAAGTTGGGGGGGGAGAGAGGGACAGCAAAGAAGGTGGGGGGGGCAGCAAAGGAGGAAGCAAAAGCAGAGAAGCCACCTCCACTAGCAAAAGAAGGGAGAGGGATGAGAGGCAGGATGCACAAAAGGCCTGTCAAGTAAGTATCATGCAGGATGCAAGTTCTAGTGGAGGCATGCTACCAAGTAGTTGAGCAGCTGGTGGCAGAGAGGTGGAGCTTAGAATTGAACCAGTGGCCCATTCTACAGGGACTGTGCCTGCTTCCAGGGAAACAATATAAGTCTAATCTCCTGGTGTGGGTTTTAGCGGTGGGGCCATCCAGCTGCATGGTAAGAATTTTCTATTAATATATTATTTGTATTTTGCCATTGGCTCTTTAAAGCATGAGTTTTGTGAAACACACATGAAAGATCTTCAGGAAGGCACCTCCTTAAACAGATCTGCCCGCTTTCATTTTGTTTTGCTGAAGGGCCTTGGATGTTCTAAGCTTCTGTTATGTGTTTCATTGTCAAGGTGTTGAAACATTTACAATACATCTCAAATGGCAAATGTCACCCACTTTCCTTCTTTTTTTTCTGCTCAGTCTGACCCATTCAGACAGGCACAGACAGAAAGCCGGCTTGTTGTTTCTTTGTTTCTCTTCTCCCAAGATATTCAAGGCTGAAGGAGATGTTGGAAGTCTCTTTTCTCATAAGTACAAGTTAAAGCATTCTGTTTATGTTTCATTTTTAAATTTCTTGGCTAACAACTTTCAGGGAGGGAAGAACACACATGATTTTTGTGACGGTTTTTGTTTCAGCAGAGATGTATGCTTTGAAAATCACATTGTGAATGAAAATAATAAAAAATGAAATATTGGTTTTTGGCATGAGACAATGTTCATATTCACAGGAAAGAGGAGTTCCAGTAGTTCAGAAGTGCACTCTGTTCACAAGTAGAACTAAGTTTTAAAGGTATATCATCAACTTAAAATAAGACTTCTGCCTGAGCATTTGTATTGCCTATTCCTAAAATTAACATTTAAGATTACTAGAGCTGAAATGGAAGAGATTAGAGAAATGCATTTTTGCTCATTAACTTCTAAGTTTGAAATACTTTGTATATATTTGGTTCCTTTCAAGGATTTTTATGAAGGAAACCAAGGGTGAAAGCACTTGCCTTAATAAGGAAAATCTGATTCTAAAACCAAAAAAAAAAAAAAAGAAGAAGAAGAAAAGGGTTGGGGCGGGAGAATCACAAAAGTTGAAGGCCCCATGTAGCACCTAAAATGATTTTGTTTTTAACTGACTAGCAGTTGACTTTGTCTCTTGTATATAAACCGAACAGTGCAAAACATATTTTTCCTGCCCTTTTCATTTAACATTATTATTCGTGTACCATAATGATCACATGACAGATAATCACAGTTAAAAAAGCCATGACTACTAGAAAACAATTATTATATTAAAGCTGGCCTTTGCTATCTTCATTCACATTAAATAGAGGCTTATTTTTTAAGTAGTTCTATGCATGTCAGTGGGATTATTTTCAAATAAGGTGCTACTTGTTCGTCTACTTAATGGGTGCATCTACTACTGTGCAGTAACCTGGCTCCACAGTAACCACAGTATTACTATGTAGTACAGGTGCGTGTCTACGCATGCATGCCAGTAATGTGCAGTAAATATGGCAACTTATGCTGACTTGAGCGTAAATTTGATACCTGCATGATGCAGGTATCAAATTTATGCCTGATTAGTTACTGCGCAGTAACATATTTTTAGATGCCTTACTGCGCAGTAACACTGCGTGTGGGGACTGACTTGGGATGAACTCTAGTCCCAAATCAGTCCACACAGTGTTAACTACAAGTGTAGACACTGGCTTATTCCTGCTTAGTGCACAGTAAATTTAAGCCAGAGGAAATGCATGTGTAGACTCGCCCAGTGTGAGCAAAGATATCAGATCTGTTCCTTAGTATACAGCAAGACTGCCTGAACCTCACACTGCTGGGTAAGAACAATAACTCAGTTCTTGTGTACCTTTCGTTTCTTTCAAATCAGATTATTTTGCCAGTTTGAAGCATTTGAAAACCATGCTGTCATAAAAATAAGGCAATTTAAAAAAATGCTGGGCTCTTTTTATTTATCTTCCAGGTTTTGCACCTTTAACAGTGCACTTGCTCCATATTTTCAAGCTTTTCTCTGTAGCATTTAAGGCTTTACTGAACTTAACGTAAAAAAAAAAGAAAGAAAACTGAGAGTCTTCTGTAATCTCTGGATTCTAGCACCTGGAGCTTTAAGAAAACACTAAGTATCACAAGACTTGTGATAAAATCATGTTGGCTGGCAAGGTTGAGGTCTATGGAAGCTTTAGGAAATGCACAGCATTAAAGGCTGATCTTGCTCACATTTAAGTACCCAATTCAGAAAGATGCTTTAGCTCAGGTCTAATTTTAAATAACACTGACTTCAGTAGGACTGCTTACACATTTGGTCAGGTGCATGCTTAAGCAGTTTGCTCAATCGGAATTGGTGTTAATAGCATCCTCCTACTGGCTTTGTTGGCAACCCATTCGTGGCCAAAAGTCCATATGAAATGTTAGGCGAGGCGTTCCTTATTTAATATGTGTTGAAATATTTTTGTGCATAGTTTAATTGTCTCTACCTACTCCTTTTTGAAGGCTGCAGCCTACCTGTTGATTCTCTTGGGAACTGACATGATGTCGAGTGGTTGGAGTTGTATCGTTTCTCATACTGTTTTAATGCAAGAAAGCAGTATGTATAGAGCAGGTCTTGATGCGGCATTTCTGCTCCTGAACGTAATGAAAAAATACAGTGAGAAGAGCAGGCCTTGTGATGTTTTTGTCCTATAAGTGACAAGTGAAGCTGAGTTCCCAGCGTCTGTGAATTCAAGTGTATAGTCTCAAGGTGAATTGCTAAGTGTCTGGGGAATAGACAGAGGAAATGGGGAAATGTCTAGAGACAGAGGTGACATAACCCTGACACAACACAGACCTAACACCCTAACCTGCCGCAGGTCAAGCAGGGGCCCTGCCTCTTTGCAAAGTTGCCAGTAGATGTTCTGCTTCAACTTAAAAGGAAGTTCGTAGTCTGCAGAGCTGCAGAAGGAAGCCTGGCAATATTATTTCTGAGCTCTCAAAATCCAGACGCTGAACAAGCTGAGTACCCATGGCCACTTTTGGCCTTTCTTGATCAAAGCCATGTCAGGCCAGTCTCCTTCTTGTCTGGGGATGCTTGAGGCTGGCCAGCTTGAGAAGGTTTGGAAAGAGCCAGTGAGAAACAAGTTTTAAACAAAGTGAAAACCGAGCCTGAGGAGGAGGAGAAATGGGAACAAGGGAGACTTTTCTTGCCAGAGACCGGATGGAGAGTGAAGGGATGGGAAAGGAAGCGCAGAGAAGGAAGAGAGGAAGAAGGAGAAGAGAGAGAAACTGGTGCCAGAGGGAAGGAAGGGGGAGGTGTCTTGGAGAAGGCACTACATCCCCCCCTTTTCCCTCCCAGCTGAGGGAGTGGCTTGTGGTGTCTGGGCCGTAGCTGGGGCGAGGCAGTGGGGAGGAATGGGGGCATCAGGCTTGAAGCTTGCCTTGTCTGCTGTCTCCAGCCCCAGGCAGAGACTAGGGCGGGGTGGGGGGGGGCAAGAAGAGCCGGGGGGACACCCCCACATCCCCTCCTGCTCCTCTTCCCCTCCCTCCTGTCACCCCGTCAAGGACTAGCCCGGGGGGAAGGGGGCGGCGCCCTGCCCGCCAGCCCGGGCTGCAGCAAGATGCCCGCTTCGCCCCGGGAGTGGCAGCGCTGCCCCGCCAGCTGCGGGACCGGGGGCGGGGTGTCCGGCAACATCTGTACAACTTGGGCGAGGGGGAGGGACAACTTTGCCAGCACGTGAGCGCGGCCGCGGGCTGCCCCTGCGCTCCCTTTGTGCTGCCCGCGGCTGGGCGCCTGTGCGCGCGCGGGGGTGGCATGTGCTTCGGACCCCCCGGCCCATCGCCGCCACTACTTCTTTGCCCTCTCTCCCCCGCCCCCCTTCCTCTTTCTTTCCCCTTTCTTTTCTTTTCTTGTTTTTTTTGTGTTGAACCAAATCAGAAATGTCAGGCAGGGCGAGTGAGTCAGAAGGGATCAGATTACAAGATCCCTGCAACTGATGCCGGATTTGCGCGCACACGCACACACTGGGGAGATCTCCTTCCCCTCTGGAGGAGGAGGGCAGCAATAAAGCGACACCCAACGCACACCCACACCTCTCGGCCCCTTCCTTACACCCCCCCTCTCCTCTCTCACCCCCTTCCTTACACACAGCTCATACACCCCTCTCCTCTCCCTTACACAACCATACACTCATGCAGACGGGGGGCATCTTCCCCCCTGGAGGAGGAGAGCAGGAATAAAGCAACACCCAGTACACACCCAGTCCCCTCCCCTCTCTCTCAGTCCTTTTCCTACACACACACCTCTCCACACCCCCTGTCTCACCCCTTCCTTGCACCCCCCAACCCCACACACACTTTGGAGAGATCCTCTCTCCCCCTCTGAAGGAAGGCAGGAATAAAACAACACCCAACACACACCCATCCCGCTCCCTACACACACAGATACATACACACACACTTCCCCACACACCCTCTCACCCCCTTACACACGCAGATACACACCCCCCTCTCGACCTCTTCCTTACAGAGATACACATACTCTCACTCTCTTCCTTACACACACACACTTTCACCCCCTTTCTCACACACACAGTCTCTCTTTCCCCCCGTCTGTGCCCCTTCCTTGCACACACACACACACTCCTCCCCACACATCCTCTCACCCCTCTCCTTACGCCCCCCCCCCCGAGAGATCTCCCTCTGGAGGAGGAGGTGGAGGAGGAGGGCAGGAATAAAACAACACCCAACACCCCCCCACCTTCTCCAACCCCTTCCTTACACCCCCCCACCCCTCCTCTCTCTCGGCCCCTTCCCCTCCTCCTCCTCCTCCTCCAAACAGAAGCAAAATGCCCGCTTTCATCCGCGGGGGTCGGTGCCGGTAGCTTTGGGAGCGCGCGCGGAGCGGGAGCCCCTCCTGCACGCAGGGCGCGAGCGCGGAGCCAGCCGCCCCGCTCCTGCTCTATGGGAAGTTTTGGGGGGGCTGCACGGGAGCAGCAGCCGCAGCAGGTACGTGGCCGGAGTTTTGCAAGAACTTCTTTCTTTTAACGGGCTCTGCGCAGAGGGGTGGGTTGGTTTTTTGAGGGTTGTTGGGTTTTTTTTGGCACTTTCTTTCCATTTCCGACCTCTCTCTCCTCTCCCCCCCCCCCTCCCGCTTTAAGTTAGAAGGTAGGAGACAGACTTTCCCAGATCTCAGTAAAAATGGCTGTCAAACAGCCCTTAAGTTACAAAAAACAATAGTTCTCCAAAAAAGTCTTTTCCTCTTTTTGTTTTGTTTTGTGTCCCACCCCCTTTCTTCTTCTTCTTCTTTTTCTTCCTCCCTCTTTCTTTGCAGCGCCTGCCCGGCTGCTCTGAGAAAGGATTTTGAGGCTTAATGTCCCGCCGTTGAACTGCAGCTTTGCAAGCAGCAGCTGCTTTAGTCGCCCCCCCTCCCCCCAAATCCCCTCCTCCCAAAGAAGCTGCTTGTTATTTTCATGCTTGTTCCGTGGGGTTGGAAGTTTGGGGCGGTAGGAAACGCATCTGTCACATCTGGAGGAGTGGAAGGGCTAGGCGGGATTGCTGGGGAGGACAGGGAGGTTTGGCTAGTAGGGCTGGCAGGATTTTGGATTCCTCTCTGGGAGCTCCAAAGGAGGTGTGGGAGCAGGGAAGGCGAAGGGGAAGGTGGCTGGCGTAGGGCAGAGGAAAAGTGAAAGTTCTGCCTTCTCTTTTTATGATCTTTGTTGTGTTGCTGCCGCTGCCACCGCCTTGGGAACTTCATCAACTTGGGAAGCTGCCTAAACCAAGCTGCTGGGACCTGGGTCTCTGGGTAACTTCCCCCCACAAAACCCCCTCTCCCTCCATCTCTTCTCACCCTTTCTGCAGTGCCTGGAGAAAAATATTGCATGGGTAGGATTGGGTATGAATCACTCCAGACAGTTACTTTCTCCACCTGGGGTGAGTAGTGTGGGAGAAGCGGAGGGATATTTCATCTGTTGATGCCCAGCAAAGTGATGTGGTTGAGGACCTCTTCAGCTTTTCACATCTCATCCCTTCAGAGGGTTTCAGGAGAGTGGATGCTGTTGTTTTAACTGGCCTGTGAACTTCGGGTGTTTACAGATGTGCACACACACATGTGCTGATAAAGTTGCAGCTTCCAACTCCTGACACCATGTGAAAAGGAAAGGTAAAAGGAAACCTCCTCTACTCCCTGATTTTTAATTTTATCCCTCTGGTGTATAGTTTTGATCCGGTCCTTTGGGTACCGTGTTTGTGGCCTTCTGCCAGTTTATATGTAGATATATTTATGTAAAACATTTTCTCTCAGCTCTTTGCCAGCTGTTCCACATTTTCCAGCTGCCACTTCAGTTTGAAATGATGGACTGTACGGATCTCAAAGTAAAAGAGCCTTTTTAGTCAAAGGTATGGATGGCTGTCCACTTGCTATATGATGTTTAGAGTCTCATTAACCAAACCAGCCAGCAATACACACTACAGCCCTCACTGCCCTTCTCCCCCACTCCCACCCTCCCTGCCTTTCAGGGCTGCACTCCACACCCCATCCTCCCCTCCCGTTTTATTTCCAAGGTTTAATAAAGCATGTATTTATTTTCAGGTTCAACATGTACATTTAATTTGTTCTATGTTGCTCTCAAAAGAACTCAAATATGAAGTGTCATAGAACCTTTGAAATTTGTGACTAATTAAATTAACAGACATTTTAGGAGGGTGCCAGTCCCTCTGTCTGTCTGTCTGTATACATGATATATGTATCTAGATGGGAATCACTGAAGTCCATTTAAAACTGAGAAATCACTAAGTTTTCCTGCATTGTGCAACTGTTTTTGGATTTGGGCATTATAAATAGAAATCCACAAGAATAGGCCTGAGTATTTTTGAGTATTTGTGCAGTTGCATTGTAATTTGGAAAGGTGCCTCACTGATTGATTTCTATAATTATTTCATTTGGGTCCTTTATTAAAAATTAATAATGATCTGACAGTTTCCTAATTACATGTGTCAAGATTATTTTGATGGAAGAAAGATGCTATTTTTTTTTTAAGTAAAGCAACCTTAAAATGTAAAAAAAAAAAAAAAATTTCTGAACACACGACAGTATTTCAGTTGAAGGATTAAAGGTAGTAGTCAGTGAATATAACAATATAGAGTGTACAAAGTCTCCAGAGAATTAGTTTATGTAATGAAATGTTGGGTTTTAACTGGCAAGTACATAAATACTTATAGTTTGTTAATCTGCAGTCAAATTCAAAGCGTAAGTAACGTTACTCTGTGAGAGAAAGCTACTCTTAAGGGGAAGGTAATTTCTTTTACTCTAAGGACTGTGTGGTTTAGGAATCCCACAAATGGGAAAAGGACATTTTTAGTGTACGCAGTTCTTTTTTTATTTTAAAAAGGAAGTAAAGAATGTAAAACTATGGTTTAAGGTATCCGAATCAATGCATTATTGCACTCACATGATTGCACATGGCTTTCAGTATGACCTCCTGTTTTCCAAAGCATTATTCTGCACAAGTAGCGTAAAACAAAGACATCACCTGTAGTTTCCTTACTAAGTAGAATAATGTTTCTTGCCTAAGACATACACATTAGATAGCACATTTATCAATGCACCTGTAAGTTGTATTTGAAGGTATGCATTTATAATTTGAAATAAAAACGAGGTATTCTGTAGCTAGGTTGTAAAGGTCATAATTTTTTTTTTATCTTGGGATTTATGTGGTACATAAGCTGATATAATACGGCTCTTTCCATTAAGCTATTAGAAGACTTCAGTTCTTTTTGTAAGCTACTTAATCAAAATATTTTAAATCATCCATTTGAATCCAACCCAGAAGACTTTGAATGACATATGTCTGGCTTATTTTTGGCAAAACTATTTTATTACCTGCACTCAGCAGCAGGTTTGATCTTAGCTCTGAATTCAAGTAAGGAGAGAATATTTTTTTTGCAGTGCTCTTGTGAAGTTAGCCGTCTTTGCTTGATTAATAAGCTATATGATGCTTATTAAAGCAGGATCCATTTGGAGGGGGGAAGGGGGTTATGAAAGGAAACAGTTTAATGATCATTGTTGCATGCACTCAAGTATATGGAGACAGTAATGTACCAAGAAAAAGCAGACTTGAAGGAAAAGTGAATCAATGAGTCACGAAATCCTCAGGAAAACCTTAGTAATGGAATGTTAATGCTTTTAGGCTATAGTAGATTATCTTAAAAGTCAGACTTTTTTTCTTTATGCAATTGTTGTAAATCCCTAGCTAAAGAATACTTTGAAGAAGGCTTTAGTTTTGCTGGCACTTAAATTCTGTAGTCAGTCTGATTGTTTTGGAAAATTCAAGAAAAATTTTGCCAACTTGCAGCTCGGCAATTAAAATACTGAAATGGCTATAGAAGAAGATTTTTAGTCAACAGAAGGTTCCGCGTGAGTAATAATTTCAAGTTGTCTTTTTCACCATAGGTTTTATAGACACCCCTCATTAGACTCTGTCATTTTTATATGGGAATTGATTTGTTATATTTTAAATCACACAGTATGAGACAGAATAAACAAAAATAGGGAATGGGTGCTGCTCCAAACTTTTCAAGTACTTTCAGTGTATTTTTCATCTTTACTTTTATTTGATAGGTCTGTGAAATAGAGCTGTAGACTGGCAAAGACTTTAAATGAAATTTCACACTTTGATGATTTTTTTTAACTTTGATATATTGACAGCAAAAGGAGCTGCAAAGCTTTTATATAACTTGAGCAGTAACGCCAAGCAGCAGTCAAACGTCTCTATGCATTTGTGTTTAACTGCAGAAGAAAAACATGTCCATGGGCAGTAGAGGTTCTTATCAACTCCCTAATCCCAGATCCCAGCAAACCTTGAGGGCATGCCTCAGATCTTGCTGAAATCATTGTAGACTCTCACAGTTTGCAGATTAAATATGCTATGTGTTCCTGGCTCCAACAACAGTTTTATGAGCTCACTAAGCTTCCTGTTTTAAGATCCCCTTCTGAAGTTTTTAGGAGCTGCTAAAGGCAATGCTGTCTGGAGCAAGTGGTACTTGTTAATTTAGAGACACTTTAGATATTTCATTCTGTCTGTAAAAATAGCCAAAATTGTTATTTTTCAAATTGGAAGTTGAGTTGCACTGAAAAGCTCTTTTAAAGAGTGATGCTGTTGTTTCAATATGATTATAAATACAAAAAGTTGCAAAGTTTATATGAAACATAATTTGTCTTATGATGGCTTGATTCTGACTAGGGGAATTAAAAAAAGACTTTTTCAGCTGTAATTCCAAGCACAATGTATCCTTTAGTTCCTAATTTCTGAGCTCTGGTAACTGATTGTTTCCTAGGCTGCTGTAATGCATACCATTTAAGGTGTTTTTTTCCCTCCCCCTAACAATATCAACAAAAAGAAAATGTTTTCTGCAAAGGATGAATTGCAATCATTCAAATAGTTAACACAGGGGATGGTTGTCTGTCAGGAAGATACAATATTATACTTTAAATTCTGTGCTTTAACTACCCTCTAGCTGGTGAATACTTAACTCCTATATTTTATTCACTGTAATCATGTTTATGTATTTGGCATAATAATCTTAATTAAAAAGGAAAATACTTATATCATTATCCAACAACATGTGTCATGTTATTCCCAAGAGAACTTGAGCCAATTTTGTGCTTAAAGGTTATTCAGTGAATGAAATTGTGAAAGCCCATTTGTCAAGGTACTGCATGGTTTCTGTTAGTTTTCAACCCCCAAATTCATTGTCTGCATGGCCCAGTCATTAGTCATCAGTGTATTAGTGCTGCCTTCAGGCAGTGCTGCCCAGCACTTCTTCACACCATTATAGCTCTAAAAGTGTACTCTGCCGACTTGTAGAATTACTGCTCTGATTTCCGCTTGGCTAGGTTTGAGGTAAGTCCCCTCCCTACCTTCTAGCTAACTCTAATCCCTGCTTTCTTTTAAGGCTGCTTTCTGCAGAGATTTACAGGAAAACTTTCTTAAAGACTGTCTTGGCATCATACTCTGGTTTTGTGGTGGCATGCAGTGTACATATAAATTGTACTTGCACTAAATTCAAAGTGCACTAAGTTAGTTGCTCATCTGAAGAGTTGGTGAGTCTCTTTAACACACAAGGAAAAAACAATCAGTTCATTTTTGCAGATGCCTAATAGGTTATTTCCACTAGAAATAAGAAACTAACTAACGGATAGAGTATCTCTTCTTACTTTTGACTAAAGTTTTCTGGGTGTCAGAATAATACATTCATAGCATACGATTAGAGATTTCATTTAATGATTGTAATAGTTGAAATACCCACTGGAGTTTTAATCGTTTTGTTTTAGTAGAAATGTATTGGTTACCGAAAATGCTTCTTAATTGTGTCCAAAACACTGTTGTTATTTTAAGGGTGACTACCTGCTACTTAGATTAGGTTTGAAGGATCAAATTACCCTTGTGATAAATTAGAACAAAATATGTTTGGATTCTTTGGTTCAGAACCATGTTTTCCATTTTTGGTTTTTTTATTTTTAAAATATATACATACACAAATCTGGTAATGTCAGGCAAATCAACTCCATGTAAAAGAATACCTCATCCAGCTGGCTAAAGAATGGAGCTTTCATTAAATAAGATGTATGAATACCTGGAACTGAATAGTCAGAAACACAGATTAAGCCAGTGTCACTTCAGTACAATGTCTGTTGTTCTGAACTGTGTATATTAAAATGAAATCCTAGCTCTAAAGATCTTAAGTAACAGGACATGTGGTTTGGTGCAGTTTGGTTAGGCACTTTGGACCATGATTCTGTATGAGTGGTTTTTCTTGGAAAATTAGACTGCTGTAGAATTCTGTGATTATATCATATATATGAGGTGAGTTGACTGTGAGGTAATTTATATTGTATACTTTGTAGACTTGTCTTATTGTCATTTTGTCAGGTTGCAGAAACTACCAGGCATCCTAGTAGCGTTTTACTGCTACAGTGAGATAGAGGTAAAACTTAAAGTTAAAAGGTGAAGATAAAGTTTTTATAAAGTACCTTTTACACTGTACGTTCATGGATGCATGTTGATTCCCTAGTGTTTTGCTTGCAAGGTTAAAACATCTGTATTAGGTTAAAATATGAAATTGTACTATATGGATCAAAGTCATCCCTAAGCTTAAAGTATGTTGAGTAAATAATTAGAAGTCCAGGATTTGAAGTTTTGTGATCAAAATATAGGACCTTCAGAAACATTTTGCTTAATTTCTTTCATCTTACTTTTAAATGCTAATCGTAAAATGTGGCTTTTCTTCAGGGATTTCCACATCTTAAGTAGGAAATAGAAGAGGCACCCCAGAGAGTTGTTGCAGTGTGTATACATGACATATGGGATGACCTATGTTATATATATTCTTCACTGGGTGTCGTTACTTTATAGATTGACATTGATCTATAGGTTGAGTTTTGATTCAAAGGAAACGTCATCTGTTTGAATTGGTGATACAGAGCAAGAGGTCTTAAGAAAATGATCATGCCACTGGAATTCACATTTGGTGATAATGTTCTAATAAGAATGCCTCTGCATTTTTCTGTGGCAGTTGTGGTTTCCGTGAATTTTTTGTTTGATGAGCTAAATAAACCATGACACAAAGCACATCCATTACAGGTGTTTGTAATTTGTTTTTACCAACTGATTCTAAAAAAAGGGCAAGAAAAGGGGGGAAACACACCATACCCTCACCACAAGTGTTTCCAGTGCTAATAACAGTATCAGCAGAGGAAGTCATAGGGCTTGTTATCAACACAGCAAGACTTACTGATTGTCTTCCTCTGTGGCATATTCTCATCCTGTCAAATCCACAATATGAGTGGGTAGGACTAGATTTTATAGAACTCTGTTATACAGAAGGAAGTTACTATATTGATATTTACGTGTTTCTTAACCTTGTTTTCAATTTATTATTGTTTGGGTCATAAAGCAAAACTGAGTGTGCCCTTGAAAGACAAGTTTGAAGTGCACCCAGTAATTTTAACCAAACTTATTATTATAAACGCCAATATCTAGATTTTTTGCATGCTAATTCTTTTAAGATTAAACATACTTTGACATAGTTATTAGAATATTTTCTAACCAAAGAGTGTTAAACCTTAGGCTATAGGATTATAAAATATCAGGCAATAGCACAGATTATTCTGGACTTTCAGACAATATCAGATAGTTCAGGTGAGCAAGGGGTCTATGCTATTAATGCTTACTGTGTTGCATCGAAGTTTTCTTATTCTAGAAAAAAATTGAAAAATGATTTTTTCTTTTCTTTCTTTAGAAATAACATGTATGCATCTTTATTCAGTTAAACAGATTGACAATTTATTTTTTAATCCTGGTTAGTCTGTTAAGAAGGTCAGAAGTTAGAACAGGGGAAATAGGAGTCCAGAGTCTTTATGGTACAGATAGTATACTTTTAGATACACAGGTACTAGGACTGAATTTTTTTTGGGGGGTAGGGGAAGAGAGAGAGTGTGTGTGTGGGGGGCGGGGATTCAGTAACATAACTTTGAGACAATTGGATAATTAATTATAAATGTTTACCCAGAGAGATGAATGTTGCCCAAAATTATTTAAAAGTGCTGTATTATGATATTAGTAAGAGCTGCAGAATCAGACTTAATGTTTATAGTGGAGCTACTTACTTGAATAAGGCTTAGAGGATTGGGCTATCACACAGCCAAATTTTCCCAGGCAAAACTCTCATTCAGTGCTGTTCTGTCAGGGTAAGAAATTGAGAATTTGATATTAACTCCATATTTTTTCCCTGTGAAAAGCTGCTTTATTTAGACTTTAGGTATAGCCTGTTTTCTACTCTTTAGTTTGAATTTTTACCCTCCCGCTTTCAAAGTCCCAGTAACAGAAATAGCAATAATCTGCTTGTATTCATAGACAGGTGAAATAAAACCTATCAAAACTAAATGACGTGCTTCCTCAGTATGAAGTGTTATTCCTTCTTGTTTGGTCCTACAAGATCTTTGTGCTGTAAAAATTAATAAACTTTAGCAGTGGCATGTACGAGTAGATGCAAATAAGTGTAATTTCTCTGGAAGAAAGCATCCGTTACACATGATCAGTAGTTCAGTGCACTACATAGAATAATTTCTCATTTAGGGCTCTATTCATGGGACTGATAATAGTGCTGGTTTTGCCTAGTTGGTTGCCTTTGTGTTTGTGATCCTGTGTTGTTATTGCTACTAGCTTTTTAACCTATGAGGAACAGATCACATCACATTAACCAGGCTTTAATTTTAATTGTTTTTTAATTTTTTAGTAGGTGTGCAAGGGTGGAAATCAAATGGTAGTAATGTATAAAAGATTCCACAGGCCCTCAAGAATTTTGAAGGAGGACATTATTACACTTAGCTTTACTTTTTGCAATTTTAGCAAGCAAAGCTTTATTATATGATTCTAGCATTTTAATTTTTTTTGATCACAGATTTATAGAAACTATGCAATCATGAGAGAAACCTTTATAGAGCACTCATGGAAAATAAACAAAGTTAAGAATTGCAAGATAAAAGATTTATCCATTGACATATCACCAGCATTATATATTAGGAGTCCACATTTGTCTAGATTATATTAGAATCAACACTGTTGTGACCATTAATGTTGCAAGGGGTATAAATTACAGGAGAATTTGGCCCAGCATTAGTTTTAAAAAAGTTTTCAAAATTGTAAATGACCCAATGATATTTTACAAAGCATGGAAAATTATTTAAATATTTTTTAAAAATCACCATAATTGAAGTAGTTTCTTTACCTGGGTAGAAAGTGAAATATAAGGTTAATCTTAGAACAGGAGGAGAATTGATAAAATACATAAATCATTTGTGATTTAGTGGAAGAATTATCAAGGGTAACTATTTGAGTGAAGTCTTGTACTCATGTTTGATGCAAAGCAGTGCTAAAATTTAAGGTGGCTTTAGAAGTTAAACATTCCCATATCAAGCTTGTATAAATCAATGTAAAATAGCTCTCACATAACAGTATAAAATTGTTTCATGTAAATTTTGCATTGGATTGTATCTGAACAAGGCAGACTTTTCTTAAACTTAAATATTCCCAAGGAATGGTGTAACCAGTTTTGATAAAATTGATAAAAGGTCCTTTATGCTTGAGAGAGACTGTAATTTCCTGATTGTTCTTCATGCCTCCCCTTGTGTTTTTCACTTTCACACAGTTTCGCTGTTTGAGATGTATTGTATCCCCAAAGACTGCTTCCAGTAGTGTGGATCAAAGCAGTGCATATGAACACCCCAAATACCCAGAGTCATTTCTGAAAAATTAAACATGCTATGTTTGCTTGCCCACTGATTGAGGCACTCTGGCTGCTGATAGCAATCAGTATGAACTTCCCTACTGCTGATGTAATGATGATGAATGCTGTGACACTGCTATTTCAGACAGCTCTTCTCAGTGGATGCAAACCACTTGTTAATGAATTGAATACAACTACAGCAGTATCAAATAAACGAGGGAAAGAATTAAAAAAGAGACAATATATTAAAACACCATTCAAAAAAAAAGAGAAGAAATTGAAAGGAGGCAGAAGGCTGTTAAAAGTCATAGGAAACATAAAGCAATTTATACATGAATCAAGATCCTGCAATGCCGTACTTGGGTAAATAGTCCTGTTGAGGTCAGTAAAACTGTTTGCTGTAAGATACTTGAATGAATAAAGGCTTTTGCAATATCTGTCCCTTAGAACTAATAATTGTGAGAGGGCAAAAAGAAAAGAAGTTAAGTTTTAATGAGAAGTTCAACTAAATATGTTTATTAAGGTCCAAATTGTCTTCTGTTAAAATAGTGCCACTCCATTGATTTCAGTAGGATGAAATCAATGCAAGTGAGGGGAGAAGGGAGATTCTGCCCTGCTGCTATGAATATGACTATTTAACTATTATGAAAGCCATTTTTACAATGATTTGACTATAATACATATACACAGGTAATTATATGATTTCATGTTGCTTGGAAAAGTCAGTGAATTTTATGCTTTATAACTTGTTGATATTCAAATTCAAGTGATGGTTTTCCTCTTTTAATTAGTTTACTACTGGCATCCTTTTCTTACAATCTTCCTAATTGAATATGAAATTGGTAATAATTCGGACTTATGATTTAAAAAGAAGATGCACACCTGCAGACAGGTTGCTGGTATGAGAGAGATTAGGTTTAAAATGGAGATCTAAAATTAATTGTGCCATGGATTCAGGCCTGCGGGAGAATTACAAAAGGTTCAAGCATGGTTGAATGGTAAAAAGCCATGAATGTTTGTTTTCAGGGAGGAATGTTTATCCCTTTATTTACCTTTGAAAGTTTAAGTTTTAACCATGTAGTCTTATAGCATTTCCCCCTGGTTGCTGTTCTCAGGGACATGCAGATAGAAAACAGCTAGCAGAAACCAGCTTTACAGAATCTGAATATAGAGTTTGCTGCTGCAGAATATATAGGTAATGTTTTTGGGTCAGTTAACTGACCCAAATGCAGAGAGGGTTGTAGACACTAAAAAAAAATAAACCACATAATATTTTATGAGTGAAAACTGCTTCAGCCTGGCCGTTTTTCAGAAAACTTTCTGCTGGTGATTAACTGCCAGTAGAAATAAAACTTCACTTGTCCTGGGCCTTTAACTGTTTTTTTACTAGATTGTAATTTTATGGCACCTATGCTTGTGACAGGCCTATGCTCCAATGCGTGTTAGCACGCTTTCCAGCAGACTCGATTAATCGAGAGTGCTGGAGAGTGCTAATTAGCATGCTCCAGCAGCCTCTGTATCACATGTATTCAGCATCCCTGCATTTCCATATGGCGGTGGGGGCACTTTAACTAAAGTTCATTGAATAAGCTATAGTTAAAATGCCCCTGACACCATTTTGAAGCGCAGGACACTGAAAACATATGACACTGTGGGCGCTTTAATAAGAATGACTTTCAGAACCACTCTAATTAAACTGTCCACCTCGGAGCATGCGTATGGACGTCTTTACATATTTCATTACGTTTTTTGAAGGGAAAAATTACACTTGAATTTAAGGAGAGGGAACCTAAACATCTGAAGTCCCCTCAACTCATACTGATATCACATTGTGGCCCCTTATAAAGCCATAAATGGAAGTGTGAGTCTCTGATATTTGTCATCAATTTAAAATAAATATGGCACTCTAAAAGTGACCATGTATGTATTTTCAATTGGTGGTATCCATATCAGATCTGCTTGGCTAACATGTCAAAATCTTTTTTTTTTTTTTTTTTTTAGTGGTTTCTCTTGCAAACTCCCTCTACTATTATTACAGTCTAATATTTCTGCCAAGCACATCAACAATTTTTGCAAACAACCCCAAATTGAATTGAAAATGGAGGTCCTGATGCAGCAAAGCCCTCAGCATGTAGAACTCTTAAGTTATTTTATTGGAACGTCTGTGTGCATTGGGCATAATGAAGGTGGTGGAAGGAGAGGCCTGTAAGAAAGAGGCAGAATAAAACAGAAATGTTTATCTGCAGTGATACTGCATCTGCAGTGGTGATAGAAATAAAAATAGACTTCCATATGTAAACTGAAAAGATATGACTCAGAACATGCACCAGGAACAGATATTTATATTAGCAAGTTGCCAATTTTGCAATTTTCTGACCAAAGTGCTCTCTCAAATAATAAGTTGATAACTTGGTTTGCCTTGCTTTGTATCACCAACCACTGAATGGGGCAGTGAGCACCAAAGAACCACAGAAAGCTGTGGTAACAAAAGCTTTAGACTAATTTAATTAAAAACTAAGAGAGGAAATAATAATTACCCCCTTCCCCCAATCTCCCTCTCCGCAGACAGTTGACCTGTGAACAGACTAGACAAAAACAAGTCCTGTCCCAGGCACCCTCAGTTGTAGAGCATCTAAAGAAACGTGGCAACCTGGTGCTCCACATAGGGATGTTATCAGCTGCTGCATTGACCCATCTTTTGTATTGGACTCAGATGGCAATATGTCTGTCATGCTTATATAGCTGTGACCAGACAGACTAGGTGAAGAGGAAGATTCATACCTCATAGTTGTCTGGGAATAAGTAAAGCTGAAGGAGATTAGTCTTCTTTTTTCATTTTCTGGCCTTTTATTTAGGTGGTTCATCTGTCCACCTGGTTCTATGTAACTATGTATGGCAGAAAGTGTGTTCTCTTCATTTTTAACAGAACAGCTTTTTAATTATATTGTTCCTTGATGGTGCTCCCAGCCCCAGGACCACATCATGTATTCTCATAGCTGGAAGGCCCCTCAGCTGACCCAGACGTCCAGATGTGGGACCTAGCTACGTGGTAGTGCAGGAGGAAGCCCAGGAACATGATCTCAGGCTTCCCCTGCACTGGCAATAAGGTGCGATTGGATTTGTTGTGTGATCCCACAGTCCCACCTCCTACCATGCACATGTGTTATGGCAGGAAGCATAATTGTGTGGATCACGCATCAGATCCCACTACACCTTTTTCTGTATGTATGGCAGGGTCCTTGGTTTCCCTTAACTGACTGAAAACAAGGGTGGAAAGAGTACAAGAAATATACTGTAGAATTGTCCTCTATATTGACTGGAAAAGGCATGGTAATTAAAGTGTGGACTAACCTTATTCAAAGAAGGAGACAAGAAAAGAGAGAGAGAAAATATGTGAGAGATCTTGAAATTTTCACCTATGAAGTTCCTATTAGAGTCTGACTTCAAGAGGATTAGCCAGGGATGATCCTAAATTGCTTATGGGGTTGGACTAGATGATCTCCTGAGGTCCCTTCTAGGCCTACTCTTCCTTCCTGAGAGGCTAGGAAGTAGCTTGTTAGTGTTGTAACTAATTACTACTGCTATATTGGCACCCCTTTTGGGGTGCATTTGGTGTTGGGAGGATGAAAGGTTTACTTGTTGACTGTAGTCCAGTCTAAACTGGGGAAACTGGTTAATATTTATACAGCAAATAATAAAATTAAATTTCTATATGGGCTTTATTGTGAACTGTTTTGTAATGTCTGTCAGAGTAAGGTTTGATATTTTATTTGTATTTTATGTGAGAACTAGGATTAGTTGTTAGATAGACTAGGAAGTATTTGTGTACTACTTTGTGATTAAGAACTGTGCATGTTGAATATTGATTATTTGTATAAGGCTTACTATAGGGGAATTTTGTGCCAAGTTAAAACTGCAGATGAGATTCTGAAAAATAAGTATGTTCTTGTATAGACCAGAATCACTCTCTGCTTCTTGGTACCTCAAAGTAGATACGCTTCTTCATAGAGTATTTTACCCCTGTGGATAACTGAGGGGTGCTTTCTTAGGTTTAGGTCATTTTTTTCAAAAGCTTTTGGAATAAGGATAAATGATCTCAGGGATAAAAAAGAATGAACAAGGAGTTGATGCAGATTACGCTAAAAGTAATTGGTGAAAGGCAGAATAACCAAACATGTTTTTTTCAGGCTTTTCCATTTTCAGTTTTGTCATGCAAAGAAAGTGATCCCATTAACTGTCTCTAGCAATAATATTTGCCTTTTGCTGAGGTTTTCAGAGTGCTGTTCCAATATGCTTTTTTGAGTTACATTTTTAAAACAAAAATGAGAGATGTTTACATGAGCTGGGCAAGATAGAGCCCAAAGATGTATTTCTCATTGCTATTTTAGAGATAGTGTGACTGTTGAAGCTTAAATATTTGGTTTCACCAGCTAACACAATGGTCAGTCCGAATTCTGCAGTGTGGTTCCAAGGTGTTCAGGACAGGGGGAAACATGCTGGCTGTCTTACACAGGTCCATTAAAATCTTACAAGGTTTTCTAACAAAAAGATGAATGTCACACAAAATGTGCTTGTCTTCAGTATTAGCGTTTCCTTAAATTCCTCAGGAATTCATGCATGCAAACCTGATTTGAAAGGCTTCATGAAATGGCATGTGGATTACTAATGCTGATGTGCTGCAGGCTCTTCTTCAGGTGAGAAGTGTGCCAGGTTTTTGACTAAGCTTCTTATGGCATTTGAAGTTGATGACTCTATTGTTTTATTCAGGTATTAGTACAAGGAGAACTGAAGTAATGAGAAGTCATCATGGAAGCCCAGTCCCATAGCTCTACCACTACTGAGAAGAAGAAAGTTGAGAATTCCATAGTGAAATGCTCTACTCGAACAGATGTCAGTGAGAAAGCTGTTGCCTCCAGCACAACTTCCAATGGTGAGTAACAGCAGGGATTTACTAGCAGCCAAACCTATGGTAATTTTATGTTCACTGCATTCCTTGTGAATTGAGCATTTGCACCTGGATCAGTGTTTGTTCTAAGAAAATGCTAAAGAAAGCAAAGGGGAAAAAGTGGGTAGGATACAATAAGCTCTGTTTTGGCATCATACCTAGTATTTTTCTTCCAAAATATTTAATTTGAGATGTAAATGTGCTAAGTTATTTATTATAGGAAGTTCCTGTTTTGGCATTTTGGAAATCATCTTGATTAGCCTGGCAAGGGTTTCAAGTGCTCTGCATTTTACCATGGAAATCTCTTACACTAGTTAGATAATTAGTTATTACAAGAGAGACAAAAGTAGCCTTGTCAAAATTGATGGCAGGTTTTTCTTCTTCTTTTTCAAATAAACTTGTAAAGTTTTTTCCCCCCCCCTTTATCTCTGAAGTTCTTTAACGGCTGGTGACAGAACATCAAGCTAAAAGTGTATCCTCCAGTGAATTCATTTCAAAGTTGTGAATATGCAGCTCGCAGATTTGCAAAAGTGGAGAAGTTTACTCAATTCTCCCTAGAGATTACCTCATTTGGCAATTTTACACATTTGCTGCCACTCCAAATTCCCACTCCTTCTCTTTGTTTAATTTACAAGCACTAAATTTATTCGTTCTTTCTAATGTATAACTCTCATTGAAGTTGAGGGAAATTTTACTTGAATCGGGGCTACAGAATTTAGCCCCACAGCTAGTGACTGCTGGAGATTAAGTGGTAGATTTTGAACACAATTTATGAGAATCAGTCTGACAACTATCATGGAAGAAAAAATGTATTGAGCCCTGTGCGCATCACTTGTAGAATGCACATACATGGCCATGAAGGAAAGGAGGAGACATGAGACATGATCAGAGAATAGCAAAAGCTGGGGACAACGTGTCATATTTTCATAGTAGTTTGGGATCAGAAGGGACTTGAACAGATCATCTAGTCTGACCCCCCGCCACTGGCAGGAGCACACGCTGAGATCACATTACCCCAGACAGGTGTTTGTCCAATCTCTTTTTGAATCTACCCAAGGTAGGAGTGAGGACCATTTCCCTAGGAAGTTAGTTCCAGATTCTAGCCACCTGACGGTGAAATAGTGCCTCATAATCTCTAACCTGAACTTATTCTCCAGCAGCTTCTGGCCATTGTCACCCCAGGTGCTGCTGTGGGGAATAAGGCCCTTCCTATTTGCTGCTGATCTCCCCTAACGAGTTTGTAGGCAGCCACCAAATCCCCCCTCAGCCGCCGCTTGTTGAGGTTGAACAGGTTCAGGTCCCTTAGCCTCTCCTCATAGGGCCTGCTCTGTTGCCCTCAAACCAAGTGGGTGGCCCTTCTCTGGACCCTGTCAAGGTAGGCCACATCCTTCTTAAAGTGTGGTGCCCAGTTGTGTAGAGGGGGAGTATCACCTCTCTGGACTGGCTTGAGATGCATCTTTGGATGCATGACAAGGTGCGTTTGGTTTTGCTGGCTGTGGTCTGGCATTGGCGGCTCATGTTCAACAATGACTCCAAGATCAATTTCCACCTCTGTGCTCACAAGGGGGGAGCTCCCCAATCTGTATGTGTGCTGTGGATTCCTTCTCCCCAGGTGCAGCACCCTGCATTTATCTACATTGAACCCCATCCTATTACCATCTGCCCACTTCTGTAGTCTGGCTAAATCTAATTGCAGCCTCTCTCTCTCCTCTCTCACGTGTTTTCCACCCCCTTGTCCAAGTCGCTGATGAAGATGTTGAACAGTGTAGGCCCCAGGACTGAGTACTGGGGGACCCCACTGCTCACATCCCTCCAAGTCGAGTACGACCCGTACACCACCACTCTCTGGGTGCGCCCCATCAGCCAGTTTTTCACCTATCCAGCTGTGTAGGCATCAATGCCACAGTCACTCAATTTATTAATGAGAATGGTGGATGATGTCCCATCATCCTTGCTAGTGGTTTTGTGCTTAGATTCAAAGAACACTCAACCCCACCTTATGCAGGAACCAGATGACTGGAGCTGCTTGTATGAGAACACAAAATCCCCCCCTCTAGCTACTTGGTCTGCCTTGTCAGTTTCTGAAATATATTAGATCAGATCATCAATTGGTCTAAAACATCATAGTTTCCCTGAAGTCATTAGGATTATGAAGGGGCCAGATTTTCAGCTAGTGTAAAATGGTGTATTTTTTTTTCATTAAAAGTATTGCAAAGTTTGATCCTTTTTCCACCTTGAATGTATACTTAAATGCATAGGAAGATTATATTGTGTGCATTCAAATCCAATAAGTCACACGTGTCTATAAAAATTCAAAATATTATTGACAGTAGTTTCTTTTATTTAGGTTGCAGGGTAAGGAACTAGCACTTAGCTAGTAAGTCTCAGAACTGTGCATAAACATCTGCTACAGCTTGGTCAAGTCACTTTACTTTTCTCTGTCCAGCTTATCTGCTTGATAGTAATATCAATATTTAAGGAGCTACCTCATGGCTGTATTCCACAAGCAGGCATGTAGTGCCACGAAGCACTTTGTTGTGCCACAAACCACACGTGTTAACCCGCCCGTGGTGCTGTTAATTTGCAGCACAGGGGCAAAATTTGCTGTTGGGATTTCCCAGTAGTAAAAAAACCCTGGAAAAAAAAGTGGTACAAAGCACCCTGAAATAGTGTGCACCAGGACAAACGTGAAGACATCTCCGTGTACTGCGGTGCAGGGTACCTCAGCACCTGGGCTGCCTGCTGGCCAGCCCCACACTGAGGTACCCTGTGCCCCAGCCAACCCCCCTTCCCCCTCCCCCCTGCAGGACATGGAGCCCAGTTGGAGCAGCATGCCAGCAGCTGGGAGACCCTGGGCACAAGCAGTGTATTCCACAGCAGGACAGTGTGTCCCACAACAAAGCTCACTTGCAAGGGCATGCGCTGCGGCACAAGGTAGAGGCACAAATGTATGCTGCTACTGTGTGTGCTGCTGCAAGTGTGTGTCACTGCTCATCTGGACTCAGCCTATGAGGGTGCTGTAAGTCTTAATACATGAAAAGTCCTTTGAGATTCTTAATGGAGAAAAGATTTCTCAGCCTGAAAAATTATCTAATTGTCAAACTGTGTCACGGATTGTTTCTCTAAATGCTTTCTATAGTGAGGTACTAATTCAGCACACTTTCAGGACCTGATGCTCACATTTAGTCAGGTCAGTGATCTAGCTCCCTTTGATTTTCCTAGTTAAGGATTATTAGATCAGGACATAAGTTTCTGGTCTGCTGTAATGTAAAACTGCCCCAATGTCATTTTGGAAATGCAGGTTAGGACCCCGAAGGCATATACACTTTGTTCCTCAAAGGTAGTAATGTATTTCTTTTTACAATATGATCCACAAACTACATGTTAAAATAAGTAGCTGTACTGTCAGCTTCACTGTGTTTAAAATTTTGCCTTTCGTAAATATGACTGTAACAATGAATTTTGGTAACAGGAGATAAGATTTACTAACATAGCATGAACATAGAGGGTTGCATTGTATTTGCACCTTTTAGCTTATGATACTGGAATGAGTATTTTAGATGAACTTCATCAGTTGATATGATACTTGCTGCACAAACATGCAGTTTGTTTATGTGATGCATTGTTTGAAGAAAGGCCAAATAACACAGAATGGTTGTTTAGTTTTGATTGCTTTTTAAACAAGTTAAGGTTGTTTAAAAGAACCTGAATGATCATTGCTGTGTTTACCAAACAAGGCAGCATGCTTCCATTACTGATCAACACCTGCCAGTCACACCAACCTCACCTCATAAACCTGTCTAAAAACTGTGTTTTGCTTTCCAGATAATGCATTAATTAGCAAAGTTTGCAAGGTAATATGGACTTGAGTGGCAACTGTCTATGAGGTGCTAGGTGAACTGGCATTTTTTCAGTGGCCCTGCCATCTTCTGAAAGATTTAGAACTTGAGTCATAAATAGCTCGAGAGCTTCTATGGTTTTTATACAGAGTTTACAGTCATGTAGAAGAAACAAGGAAAACTATTCTTTCTATAATTCCAGACAGAAAGTGTGTCCATTAGCATAAATTATGTTTAAATAGATATTGAACATGGGATCATTTTTTAAGAGAATGGATATTTCACTCTGACATGTATGCTGGGTTTTTTGAAAGAGGTTTGTGTGTGGGGTTCTCCCAAACGCTGTCTAGAGCTCATTGATGATGGTTACAGGCCCCAATTCTGGGTGCACTTATTTCCTATAAACTCAGATCTGCAGACAGGCATTTTATGGTTTCCTCTGGCTATTTGTGCAGAATGACTATGGTTACTGTTTAGTACGAAACAATTCCTGTTGTAGTCACCTAACCTATAACACCTAACCTAATGACCATAGCATTGTGCTAAGGTGTTAGTACTGTGTTAGTTTAGGGGTTTCTAGCCTTTCCCTTTAACTCCTAATTTCACATTTTTATAACTCATTCTTTAAAGTGGTGCTCCAGGCTGAAACTTGCATAGAAGTTTTCAGAACTAGAATAAATTAAAACCTTTCTTTTTAATATGCAGGTTCAGAAGTAAAGAACCTCTTTTATAATAATTAAAACAAATGTGTGCTACTATTATGGGGCTTCTGTCATTTGAAAGCTGCATTGTTTTGTTTCGAATTAATTTGTGCAGACTTTTAATGCCTACTTTGTGTAACATTTTATGCATCTCAACCAAACTGTATGCATTTTATTGTGGTACGTTTCCTTCCAAATTGTTCCTTTTTCTCTTCCTTTGTTTAATGGCTATGTTTACTGCTAGGGTAACATCAAGGGGGAGAAAACTAAAGAAAATTGTTAACAAAGACATTCACACTGTATTTTCAGAATGGATTAGTATTTATTGCCATAATGCCAGAGTTTACAGTTATTTGTGGTTTAATCTTTAGATGTGAATCCATTCTAGAACTGCCAAAGACTAATAACAAACAACAAGGAATACATTTTATATAAAGATAATTGCTGTGTTACTAACATTTTGCTCGAATTTTGGGGCCTCAGTCTTGGACAGTAGCTCTGATAGCACATTGGGATCATGACGCTCCATTGTCATGCCTCCCCTTGTGCACCCTGCACCATTTTCCTTATGTCATAGAGGAATCAAACAGGTAAGAAATCCATTCTATGTAGTTGTTCATTTATGTGTTTTGGTTTGGGTCCTTATTTTGTGAGCTACTCCAGGCTGGCAGACCTCTGTGCTCACACGAACTATTATTGAAGTTGATCATGGAGTAGTTTCAGGAGAGCGGTCCCTAGTAATGAACTTGTGTGAGCATAAATCATTATTGTTATTTGTGCCTTATTTCAGGGGGTTTTACCAATATAGGGTGGCTCACCACCTCGGTCTCACTAGATATTTTTCTTCTCCCTTTGTTGATGCCTATTATGATTATAAATAATCACCAGATTAAAAAAAAAGAAGCTTTAAGCGCTGTAAACTCCTATAACATTCTAGCCTGTGCTCCAGAATCTATCTTGCTGGAGCGTAATGTATACAAGCCCTTAGACCTTACCCTTCAGTACATTGTACATGTGGGATTGTGTTCACTTCTGTGGAACGCTTTTGATGTCAGCGATGTTTTACATGGGGACACAGGGCAAAGTCAATGGTGGGATCAAATATTTACTGCTAAAATATCAGGGCTACTCTTGAGCCCCAATTTACCAAGTGCCGAAGCACATGAGTAACTGACTGCAGGGGCACCATCCATGTGCTTCGGTGTAAACTTATGCTTTGTGATTTACTGGGCTCTTAGATACTACATCATGCTTTATAAGCAAATAACTTAATGTTAAGAAAATACTTTTTTCATGAGTGACAACCAAGCAATCCAGGCTATTATCCATTTGTTTTTAATTAAATTGGTTAAATAAATATGTTGATTTTTTTTTCTTTTTTTTTCTTTTTTTTGTGAGCCAGGTTCAGTGGCTGTTGCACAAAATAATTTTAAAAGGTAAACCTGCATTTGGCAGTATTGCTTGCAGTACATTTAAAGATGAAAGCATTTGTATCCACCCTTGATTTATTAATTAATAAGTTTATTGGTAAGTGTAAATAAAACATATTTTGTAACTTGCCCATGTTGGCAATAAACTTATTTTTTCTTTAAAATCTTGCATTACAAACAATGCAGTTATTGTATAAAAAGTCATTCATTGTCTGTCAGGCAAGTACTTATTTTCAGTTTGATGTGTTTTGTCTAGTTTTTGACCCATGAGCTCTTTCCAGTGTAATCTGATATTTCTTATTAACCTATTACTTTGCTTTAAAAAAAAGGGATAATTTTAAACGTATGTAGGTTTTGGGCTTGACTACCTTTATCAGAATCAGATAGTTATTGAGAACATATTTTAAAGTGATAGAAAGCAGAAATTATCATATTAACGATGATGTAACTTGAAACCAAGCCTGATAGATGAATAAATGAGGGGAAGTTCACTCATCCACTTTTGATTCTTTTAGAAGAGGATCCAGCTTCATCTAGGGTTTGAGGGGTGGAGATTTGGGGTTTTTTTAACTATTACTTTGAGGATCGGAGGTGAAAAGTGTGAAGCAGTCTGCAGCTCCATAAGAATCATGTTTCTTGTTTAAACTTTTGGTTAGTTTCTTGCCCTGCTGCTTGCTTTCAAGTTCACCATAAAATAGGTGTTAATTATTATACCCATTCTCAGCCCCTTAGTTGGAGTTCAGGATCCTGGTGAGAGGTCAGAGAACAGAGAATGTTGTTAGCTATCCAGAAAAAATTGCTTGATCCATTTAGTGGTCTTTGAATTGAGTCCATAATTGATTATATGAGACCTGATTCTTCAAGGTGGATGACCGGGGCCTTCTCCCCTGCCATCCCTGTGGAATCAGAGGGAGTTGAGGGGCACTCTTAATTTGGTAATATCAAGCTCAAAAGGAAATAACGTCCTGTGGCATTAGGTACTGTTGATGACAGAACTTGAATATTCAATCAGCAATGATAAAGCACAAAAGTATAAAATAAGTGTGAGAGCCTGATCCTGTGAGGTGGTCAACACCGTATTTCCCACCGACTTTAGTTAGGCCCTATGGGAATAAATTCAAAGAAGGTGGCTATACTTTGGAATATATTCCCCAATTATACTTCAGTCTCAGACTCAAATTCTGCTCTAAAATCAGTGAGAGTTACATCCTTGTCATGGAGAGGAATTTAGTCCTCATCTGTTGAAATTTGAGTTGATTAAACACAGGTTTGTTCTGAGTAATGGGTGCTTGGTCCTTCCCATATGCTTACTGATGGAATTTCAGTCACCAGGTTATGGTCTATCATAAATTGGAATGAATTCATTCTACCCAATGAATGTTGTTTCTCAGTTCTTTTTTTTTTTTGCTTTAAACCAAAGGATCCAGCACAGACCATGATCTGCAAAGACAGTACAGTACTACGTTAATTCTGCAGTTTCTCTCTTTCTTCTCTGCCTTCCCTGCATTGGTTAAGAGTATAAGGGATATTAAATGTCAATCCTGCTGTATTCCTCTGCAAGTTCCAAGGAAAGATGATTGAACAGCTTATCCCTGTAATCACTGTAATCAGTAAGTAATGACCTAACATCCCAGTAGATGACATGAGCTGGAATCAGCAGAAAACACTAGTTAGCATTGGTAGCTTGCCACCAAAATAAGGCAGAGATTCGATTTAATGAGCCATACATTTGAAATTAAAATACGTAATATTTTTGTAAAACATTCTGTTTACAGTGGCATTGGGTATAAAACTTAAAAACTAGTTTAAAGAGCTTTTGCATTGCAATGGTTCCACAATATTAATTAAACCTTGGAAATGTAGGAATCAGAGCCAGCAGCATGCAAAAAAATTTCTAGCTGCAAAGTGGATGTCAGCAACTGAAGCTACAGTGATATCTTTAACATTCTGGGAAAGGGTTTGCTTCCATTAAGCAGTGCTCTCTGGGGAAGAAGTCCCTAAAGAAAGAGGATTTGTTAATGACCTTGCACCATTGAGCCTGTATGTACCACCAGGATAGGACGGTTTGGCAGCAGCACTTCTTTAGTGCATAAAAGTACAACTCTCACTGCCAGTGGAAGTGGATATCAATACAAGCATCAATACTGATGAACGTGTATGAAACAAAAGCATGAGTGGAAGGAATGGAAAAGCATTAAGTGTTTTCTCTTCTTATGAGAGTGTTCCCTGGTAAACTGAGGTAGAGTGAATTGTGCTAGAGGAAGGATTGGGAAAGTGGAAGAAGGAGAAAGGGGAAATGTAATGGAGAATAGGAAAGAAAAAGAGGGGGGAAAATGAAGAATTAGGCCATTAGAGAGATTACAGCGTGGATATAGTGACATTAAAAAGTTATTTCTCATATTATCATGGAGGTACACAGAAGCATAATATACAAAGGCTACGGAACCCAAAGAGTTTGGAGAACAGCTGACCTAGCCGAAACTTGGGAACCTATAAATTATGAGTCTCTGTGGAACAAATTTTACACTGATATAAACAGGCAATCTTGCAAATCTCAAAGCTATGTAAACTGAAGCAGTTGAAATGTACTTACTAAATTACTTAACAGATCTTTAAGTAGTATGTATTTTTATTGGTCTATAGGTCTTTTTCACATCTCTGCTCAGTTTAACAGAAATAAGCACAAGTCAGTTTTTCATTCAAATATATGCCTATTTTGGATGTTTCTATTTTTTTTCCCCCATGTGGATTTTTTTTTAAAGGAAGATATAAAAATGCAACTTTTACTGGAATATGTATCTAATACCAATTACTATGACAGTAAGTGTTTGCAATGTATTATGGGTTTGGTAAATTGAAAAAAAGGCACCTTCTCTTAACAAAAACATCTTCTCCCTGTATTTACACTAATTGACATCTGCTTATACTTTTGTTTGAAACAACAGATATTTCTGCTGCTTTTCACATGTGCAAATATAACATATGATTCCTTTAAAAACCAGCACATTACAAATTGTGCACCAAGAAATGTGTTTATATGAAACTGTAGGTTTACATTTGGGATTGCTTTGAGAACGTTCCTGTATATATGGAGTATAGTATTTTTTGTATCGTACTAATACAATGAAGTGGCACTAGTGGAGTTTATTTTTCTTTTCCTGATATAATAATAAATTGGTAAAACTTAGCAGGTATAAAATGTGTATTATACAATGCCTTTCTCCCTACCTACTGTACTCTTTTTCTTTACAGGACTGGGATTCATATGTAATAACAGGAGATTCTGTAAAAAGTTTTTTTTTTGGGTCTGCCTTACTCATACCGTCTCTCCTTTCTCTCTTTCTCTCTGTTTCGTTCTCTCTCTTTCTCTCTTTTAGTTGTAGAAAGTTGAGTTCCATCCCAATTATTAAATCTTCGGAGACCATTCCCACATGGTTCTGTAAATGGTAGCTTCATCCTGAGTTCTTTCATCTCTTTTCCTGCTCTCCTGGCTTGACAGTTGAAAAGGTCTGACTGTGCCACACAATGGTTTGATTGGTTTCTCTAGGGGAGGCTTTTCCCTGCCTCATCATTCGCCAGGCAGGTGGACCAGAAAGTCTCTTGATTCTTTTGTTGCCTCTCAAAGTCCGAGGTCTTTGACTGAATAAATCCTCCGTCATGGGATAATTTGCTAAAAGGAGAGTGAAAGATGTGAGAGAAAAGCCTCACTACTTGGGTGCTGAATTAATGAAATAACTGGGCCTTAGAGTTTGCAATTGAAAAATCACCAGGAATGCAATGGGTAGAGACAGACTTCAGAATGCAAGTCTGTTACTTCCCCATAGTAAACTCTGAGAGCTTTAAATTATATTATTAAATAAGTTGGCTTGTCTGGCGGCCTCTAGTTATTTGCATTTGTAACCACATTTGCAGGGGAAGCCCAGGCGGAATAAAAGCTGGTAGGGTGCAGTGTCTAGTTAGTCATTAGATTATTACGGGAGGATGGAAAGAATTCCATATGACAGAACTAGGGTTGAGTTAACACAAGACGAAAAGTAATTTACAGATAGGCTGTCCTCAGCCATCTTCGTAGACCCTGATAAGGTTTCATTTCAGAATGGATAGGCGACATTTCCACTTACGGGCCCATTCTGCGACACCTGTGATAACAGCTTCTGGATCCTAATTGAAATTGGTTTCAAAATGGATTTTCACTTTTCTCTGTCTGTGGAAAATATTGAATGGACTCAGAGCTGCCACAGAGAATCCCAGACTTTGGAAAATGGAGCAGGAAGCCAGGATCATCTTTCATAACAGTGTCGATGATATGACAGTTTTGTTATCTGTCTTATTAATGAAATCATTGATCACCTGATGAGGGAGATAATAAACTACATTCTGCTGCTCTTCA
>JAGPOW010000261.1:172837843-172857557 GCA_030014935.1 Caiman crocodilus
TGCGCCCGTGCGCGTGTGTTTATGTTTAAATGCTCTGACTAAATTAATAGCACAGAAGAATAAGTGGATACAAAACCCAAGTGAACTCAGAAACAGCAAAATTCAGTTTTTGGAGTAGAATTAAAGCTCTGAATGATTTCAGTCTTTTGAATTGTCTGAATAGCAGTTTGTGTTACAGTGAACCTTCATTATGGATGAAGCTCTTCATGAAAATAATTTCTTTGTTACAAATGTATTTTGTTGCATATCTTCAGGTGTTAGGGGTGCTTGGATTACTTTTGAAAAATGTTCGAGATGTTTATTTTCTATCGTGAAAAGGATTATAGGAATAGAAAGGCAAAAATGAAGTATGTAATCTGCTAAGCATGAAAGAAAATCTGAGGCATTGGGGTTGGGTGTGTGCTCTTTTTTTAATTATTTGGAAAAGAACAGACTCTGTTGTTTGTGTTTGGTTGCTCTGGAATGTGCTCTGTTCCTTTAAGGAAGGGATAGTTTTTCTGGGAAGGGATACTGGTGACTTCTCATATTTCACTGTGAATTGTATCCTAGGTGTTTCTTCATTCTCTCAGCTAGTGTGGGTCAATCCATCCCCCTTTCTGAGCTTGAAAGAGGAGCTCTGATCAAAGGCTTTAATGATGTCACTGATCTCTGGTGATTGATTAGGAACAGAAGTTCTGGAGCATTTTGCATGTCCGCCTTTTCCTTATCACTTCAAATCCATTAGTAGCTACCATTAGGATAGCCCTCAATCAGCAAAAAATGCATATAAAAGCATGGTTAGAGCTGTTTCCCCATTCCCCCCCCCCTCCACTTTTATTAATGTAATTTTCCTTTGTTTTAATTAGGTAAAATTATTTCCAGATTTCCATTTTGTTGTAAGGGTATGTGGATTTGAGCTTTTTGCAAGTTGATATAGAATGGGTTTACCAGGTACTAAAATCCCTGGGCCTTACACACCTGCTCTCAACTTTAGATTGGTAAGGTAATGTTTGATTTACCTTGGGAGACTATATCTGAGATGGGACTAACATCCATACTTTGTATTTCTTTGTAATAGCAGACTACCACTTTAAGACCCACCTCTTTTCCTGGACAGTTTATTTAAAGATATTTCAAAGTCTTACATAAAGATGGGGAAAAAATCAGACTTATTTATCTGTTACAAGTTTCTGAGTAGGAAACTAGCGCATCTTTCTTTTTTTAATATAAAAACTTTAATTCATAAATGAAGACTCTGTACTGTAACTGTTACTCATGTGAGTGGGCTTGCTTGCAGGAAAAAGGATTACTCATGGAATAAGGTCTGCTTGATAAGCAAGCCTGAGTTCTTAAAGACTTGATTCTGATCACCAGTGTAAGTCAGGAGTGGTGTCTTTTAAATCAGGGGAGTAATGCTGGTGTAAAATCCCGATCTAGCCCTTATCTCGCTTCTGACAGAATGCTGCAGTTTGAATGATGGAATTAAAAACCCAACAAAACTTCTGAAACCTTTTGGTAAATTAGTGACTTATTCTGGAAATTCAAGCTTTCAGTACGTGTGCTAATTCAAAAATGTCAGTAATATTTTACTTCATCTCTTCCCTGTTGCCTTTTGATAGGGTGGTTCATCTCTCTTTCCCTCTCCCCATCTCTCTCTTTCTCTTTCTCTCTCTTTTTTACTGTTGTGCATTTCACACCAGGAGATGACAAATCTTGTGATTGCAGCAGAGGCAATTGAAAGAAAATAAAAAGAGGGTTCTTTTTTCCTGGTGCTGGCCCATGAACATACCATAAAAATTGGATTAGACACACCTAGAGTTGGGATTGATTGCATCTTGAATGGGAAATTAGAACATCTGAAAAATTCCTTTTTGGATGGAACAGAAGCACAAGAAGGAAAAGTTGTATGGAAACCAGAGAAGAACTGTAAATCACTATTAAAGTTACTTCCTATGGTTTACCATTGGCTGTCAAAGAAAATTGCCTCAGGCTTGTTTATAGCTAATTCCCTCTATAGAAAACTTCAATTTGTGGACTGGCCTCTGAACGGGATTGATAACTCTGTTTATAGACCGGGATGAGTATCTAAAGATAACAGATAATGCAAATGAGCCTTTTTTTGATAAGCCAGTGAAGCAATTATGGATACAACTTGGTTGATGGATTTCAGAGTGCCTTTTCACAGATTATAGATTTTTTTTGCATTATAGTTTTCGTAGCACTGTTAGAAAAACAAAATCAAAGTCACTCAAATAGAACTAAAAAGATAGAGCAGCTGATATAACCAGCTTTCCTACTGCTTGTAAACATAGTGGATCAGATTTAAAAAATATACAGACAGTGCTGAACCTCCTCTGGAAGAAATATGATTTGATAAAATGCGGTTTCAATATTCAATTTACAGTTTCATCCAAAATGTTTAAAACTAGATGTCCCATGGGAATTGAAGCCCACTCCAAATTTAATTCAAATAAAATGCTCTTTGTAAACTGTCTTGCTGCTTTTATTTTCAAATTCTGACTTGTGTTGAAGAAAAGAAAAGTTGAGCCCTGAACCTGTGAGCTGCTTTAAGCATCTTGGAGGTGTTAAGAATCTCCCTCAGGATAAGCTGTGCATCATAGGCAATGCTTATAGTTGTCTGTAGGTTTTGAGCCACGGCATGGCAGAAACAGGGCAAAGACTGAAAACTGCTCAGTGTGGCATATTTTCCTCTAAATTCTGTGCATTTTCTAGTGTCTTGGAAGTTGTTGCTTCTTGGAAAGAAATTAGTTTTGCTCTGTGAGGCCTCTTGGAGGGGGTCTAAGAGCACAGGCATGGCAGAAAAAGCAGTGGCAAAACTACTGCTGAGCTAGTCAATCTGCCAGTATGGGTAACTGGGGAAGCTCTGAAGAGTGCACACTCCATACAGACATCCCCAGATGTGTACATGTCGTGTAGACCCTCCGGGGCTAGGCACCGGTAAAAGGCTGCAACTCCTAATCCCCTCCTCACCCAAATTACCTTTTATGTCTTCCTTCCCCCTTCATCAAGGAGAGAATTAAAGTTTCAAGGTTATAAGCATTTCTTCTGTGACATATTGGGGACAGGGATAATTTGGTCTTAATTATCAGACCTTGAAAAAAGAAGTGACAGTCTGCTAATAGCCAGAAGAGTGAATATTCTACTCAGAAATAAAAACAGGTGACTCAAGTGGTGTTCAAGAAGAGCACCTGGGTGAGAATCTCAATGTGGAGAACTTGCCTGCTGGAAGGGGGAGGGAATTTATCTCCCTGTTAATTTTTCTGGCAGCAGCACTCATCTCTACTTTCCTCCAGCTTCCTGCCTATTCATTTTTGTTTATTTTTACCTTTTCCAGTCTACTTTTTTGCATCATTCGTGGTTTCTCTACTGTATGTTGATGTTTCCTTCCCTACTCTTTGCATTTTTTCTTTTGGGTGTTCCTGCTCTTTTTGGCACCTCCTTGTTCTTTCTTTCCTTCCCATTCATTTCTTTCCCTACACTTGTTTTCTGACTCTTTCAGCTACAGGATTGTGCTGTTCCACTTTGCTGTGGGCAGAAGTTGCAAAGTGAAGCTGACATTAGTCTTGTAAGCTTCACTTTATTTTTTTTTACCTTTCTGGGCACAGCAGCGTGTGAAGGTATTTTTAAAAAGGAGCTTCTTTTTGAGTTGGGAGGTTCTGAGACTTGACTCACTAGCGTGCTTTACATTCCTTAGTGTGTAGAGGACTATGTTTTTAAACTCTTGTTTATTATCATTCCAAATGGGGAACACAAATCGTAAAATATAATGCTTATTAGTCTGGTAGATGACATATGTGTCCCATATATAGTGAAAAAAATCATAGAAGATATAGTAGAATTAGAAATGAATTAAAATTCATAACTTTATGATCATTACTTTATTTTTTTTAAATCCAAGTTTGTCTTATTTTGCTCAACTGTTTGAAGGCTATTTTTGATTTTAAGGTCCTTATTAGAACCCACAGAAACCAGAGGAAGCATTGCCTTTTACTGCAATAGACATTGAGTCATACATTGAACCAAATGCAGTCTTCCCAGTAACCATAAAGCTCCCTTATTCAAGTATTTCCGGTTTTTTTAGTCTTGTTGGTTGACTGTAAAGGGGATTTGCTGGTGCTCAGCAACCCATATTATGGGATTAGGATTTTTACCCCTGATTTAAAGTCCAATCTTGCAGTGAGTCTTCACAGACCTCCCATATGAAGTCTGTTCTGTATAATGAACAAACATCAAATATTAATTATTAAGTTAATTACCACTCAGTTGTAGCCCATCAGCATTATGTATTGCAATTTGTACCATTCTGGTCCTCAGGGAGTTAAAAGACAGGAGGTATGATTCTGGACCTTGCTCTGTCAGTGGCAAAATGACTATGGTATTTATTGACTTCAAAGAGAACAGGGAATATTTAAGAGATGTAATGGGTGGTGAATGGGAACTCTTATTTAAAGTGTGTGTGTGTGCATGTTTGCACATGCATGTGCGCGTGTGTTTGAATGTTTCTTAAATGCTGTAAACATCACACTCATTTTAGTTTCAAATTCTTTGTATTTCAGTGTCACATCTTTGAAAAATAGTTTAATGCAAGTAGCATCTTTTTGCTCATTTCAGGTGTTTGATGTTTCTCAGTTAATTCCATATGATTTTTAATATGTATTTCTGAGTTTATTCATGCTGAATCATTTCTCACCTTCAGAGACTTCAGGGTGCAAAGTTAGAGTAAATGAACATGATTATCTTTCAAATACTATGGAGTGTGTGGGATACTTGTCTAAAGGTACTTAAATAATTCTGTATATGGAACTAGAATCCTTCAAGGATTTTCCCAAGTGCCTATAGTGTTCTGGAAGGTTAATGTTTACATTAGCAGATGTGGAGTGGGAGAAAAATGGCTATCTAGTGAGCTGTTCATTTTTGTACCTGATCATGACTTTAGTTAAATGAGCATCTTCAGGAATTACGGTTCGCTGAGCTATGTGATATGTATTTGGCCTTTTGAAATCACCTGCTGACCTTGCCATATACACATTTTGGGAGAGTCTGGTAGAACCGTGACTCACTTCACAGCTTGGTTCTGTGAATTGCTTTCTATCTCTTGCCCCCCTTTTTTGCAGGTTGAAGGTGCTCAAGATCTTGAAGGATTGAGCTTTTTCAAGGGGAAGAATCCTCTACAGAACCCTCTTTTTGGTTCTGAGTAAAAAATGCCCAAAATAATGTCTCCTGATTGCTCAGCATTCACTTTCTTGGATCTTATGATCCCTTCATTTAGGTTAGACAGAACCTAGTTCCTGACATGAAAAATTAGAATTAAAAAAATATAGATACAGACAATGTAATAACATAGTCCCCTAGTGTTACATGTCCTTCATGTAAACTGTTCTTTCCACTCTGAATGTATTCCAAAAGGCTTGTGAAGATGTGGGGTTTAGATCAAAGTAATTAAACAGTTAATAATCCAGCAAGTACCTGGGAAGTAAGTCAGTGAAATCAATGTTATCCCCTCCTTTGCATTTCTTTCTTTCTTATACAGAGATGCAGTTACTTTGTTCAGTATTCCTTATTATTAGTAGTTCATCTGCCTTCCGTTAGGAATTGCAGATGCTTAGATAAAAGTTTTAGGATACTGTCCAGGTTCATTGCTGCTTATGTAAGTTCCTTTGTATCCCCTGAGACAGTACAGTCTTATAGCTTCTTACACCAGTTTTCCCATAACCCTTTTATCACTGAGATGCCAGGAATAGAAGAGTAGTAGTGTCTGAGTTTCAGTTTTCTTCCTGAAGAAAAGAAAGAAAAAGGCAGAGTAGATTTGCACCTTATAGACTAACCAGAGTGTGTATGTGTTAGCACTTTGGTTACTTGTCTTCTTTCATATGAAAAAAGTGTCCATATCTTTATCTTTGTGTGATTTGGTGTTTTTGTCAATTGAGGAGCTCTTGGCCATCATAGATATTACCAGGGATCACTATGTGGAAGTGTCTCCTGTTGATCCCTTTTGGTTAGTCTATCACAGGGGTCAGCAACCCCCAGCATGCATGCTGAGCATGGCATGCAAGGCCATTTTGCTCGGCACATCACCACCGGCCCGGGTTCTAAGCAGCTGCTGCCAGCCACGGAGCCCAGGCTGCTCCCAGCAGGCGGCTGGGAGGCTGCAGGCAGACCGGGCTCTGTGGGCCGGCTGCAGCCAGGACGATACAAACAGCTGCTCCAGGCTCCAGCATGTCGGCTTTCCGGCACCTTCCAAGGTAGACATTGTGGTTTTTTTGGCACTCTGGCCGAAAAACATTGCCTACCCCTAGTCTATAAGATGCAAATCTATCCTGCCTTCTACTTGACTTCAGGCTAACACAGCTAACTACATCTTACTGTGAAAAGAAAGACCATCATTACTGAGCTTTGCCAAATCAGGACGCTATCCCACTCAACACTGTTACAGACCAAAAATAACTTATAATGTACACTAGTCATAATAAGCAGTTAGGGTTGGATTATAAATTATTTTGAAATTACCATATTTTTGGGGTCGGCCAAATGATAATTAAAGTAGCATTTCATGGAGCCAGTATAATTAATGCTTTGTGAGTGATTTTCTTATTAGACCCCTTTTTGTGTTTGGTTTACACATTTGTACGCTAGTATTTTATCTCTACAGATCTGTGTGCTCAACTGTTAGCTGCATTGCAGTTTAAACTTGAGTTTTGAGGTATTATCCCTGTTTCTGCTGTAGGTTTGTCCACAGGTTTGACCTGTGCATATTATTACATTGCTTTAGAGAGGCCCATGATTGGGGTAGTAGGAGTATCACAGTTCAGAGTTGGGTGTATTAGCTTAGATTTATGAGGATTCTGAAGCTATTTCAGACTGTATTTTCAAGAAGCTGCCTTAATTTTTTGATTACCAATGTTTTTGAGCAGATTTATTTGTGAATACAAGAACTCATGTTTAGAGCACATGTGAAGTACATGGACAAATGTCAAGTGAATGCATAAATGGATTTTCTCCTAGATATTTGCTCTGATATATGACTGCACTTTATACCAGTTTTAACTTGGTGTTACTCCATAAAAAACAGCGTACTTACAACATTGTAAGACTGGAGTAATGCAGTTATAATTTAGGCCCGCTATCTATTTGTTTAATTACAGATCAAGAATTGCTCTTAGGGTTATATTGACACCTTGCTGTTGGGTACTAGATGTAGCTGTCCTGTTTGATTGAATTTTAGAGGGTGCAAACACATAACAATTTTGCATCAGTATTGGTGTGCAACAGATATACAACAAATCATCATGTGGATGTAAGTTATTCTACTCCAGTGTAAAGCTAACATTTGGAAAGTAAAGAGTGACTATACACCGGTGTAGATTACACTGGTTCACAGGCTTGTTTAGTTTCATTCCAGAGTAGATGTTTGCTCCATGCATCCCATTACTTTGCTCTCTTATGGTGAAGCGCTGCAGTAGCATCTACTGTGGGCAGCTACCTCCCAGGGGCTGGTCATCTATTTATTCTGAACATTGATGTAACATATTATACAAAACTAGTGCAAGGTATGTTGGTAATAATGCATCAGGTGCTCATATCCCTGCTCTTTATTAAAGATTGGGGCATTGTATGGATTTTGACAGGACTTTTTATATTAATAATAATATGTAAGACCATTTTTGATACTGAGTTTTTAGAGGTAAGAATAATGTGTATGTTGGCAAACCATGAGAGTGCTGTCTAGGTGTAGACACTGGGGCTGTGAAAGCTTTCAGCACTAAGTTTGTCTTGTATAGAGGGAAGGAGGATATGAAGTTAACATGACCAAGCATGACCACATTAACTAGATGCCAGATATGATGGGGGTGGTATGAAGCAGAAATTTAGGATTGAGGTGGATAATGGAAGAAGAACAGGGCATGGGAACTGAATTTGTGCTTATACAGATCTGATGGTAACATATTGTCACAGAGTGCTGTTTAACAATCAAAACTAGCTTGCTCCTTGCCTAACCGTGTGGGTTAATCTTTTCCTCTAGAAGCTCCTTTTTGCTTCTTGTCCTATGCTTTGCTTCTTGTCTTCCTTTTTCCTTTTTGTCCTATGAAATGGATGGGGTACATTTCATCCCATAGATAGTTCTGAGTTGTGAATCTAGCACAATTAGAAAAATAGGTGCTGTTGCTCAAATAGGAATCCTGCAGGCATAAGTGGTTTCAGGGCTGTCCCATGGTCTGTAAAATCACAACTGGAAGTGTGGAATTAGAGATTGACAGAGGACATAGTCCGTGGCATGGATGTTTCCTCCCTACTCCTGGTAGCAGAGGGGAAAAGCCCTTAATGACCGCTGAAAATAAATAATTAGGAGCAACTCAACATTTAGACTAATATGTTTTCATTATTATGGGTTTTGCATTTACTATATTTTTCTTCTCTCTGGTAGGTTGATGTCTCTCAGTGTCTCTTACCAGCTCCTTGTATAAACACTGGGAATTAGACAAGGAAATGGGCCTCCAGTTTGAATGCATTGGCATTCCAGAGAAACTGACTATCATCTAAGTTACTTTTGTGTTGTCTTAGCCATGGGACCCATGATTGGAAAATGCTGATTTTTACCTTTTTTGTGTTTTCCTGCCTTAGTGTTTGTATGCTTGTTTTTTGGGGGCTTTTTTTGCACAGTCTGAGAATTATTAGCAGATGGGTGATTTACAGTGGAGTGATTGGAAAATTCAAACAGTATGGTTTATGCAAAGATTTGGATACACACTATCTGCTTTCTCTTTCAGCACCGAGAACCCCCTCCCTTCTCTTATCCGCCCTCCCCCCAATTAGTTGGCTAACATTGTATCTACTGTAACCTAGTTGCGCTCCCCTCCTCACCCCCATCTCTCTAATGTTAGTCCCTCACTCAGGTGCTATGTATGTCCCTGCTGGCTTTGTCATCTTTTTTTGGATTCACAATCCTATACATTACTAATAAAAGTCTCCGTTTACACCAATGGGGATCAGTCAGTCCTTATGCCAGCAGTATAGCACTAACCAGGCTCCTTTGGGTAAACGGGTGTTCATGCTTTTTCCACTCTGATTATATAACAATGGGGTAACAGATAAATCTAGTAAATATACACACTAATGCACAAACATTCACATACACTTTACTTAAAAATATAGAGCATATGTTTAGTTTTCTAGGGACTAGGGCAGAAAAGTAAAGAACACCCCAAATGTTGGTGGTTAGCATTTATACGTACCAGCGTTTTTTTTTTTAATATGGTTTTACACTTCAGAAACAGTATTGTCTTCATCCAGTTCATAAATCTGAAGCTGAGGTGAAACTACACTGTTAAACTCTGATGTAACAAAGGCAATGCATAACCTCTTTTAAAGTCTATATAAATCAAACCTTTAACCTACTTCTTTTAAAAGTGAATGCCTAGAGGATGCTTTTGTGTAACACTTTTTTTTGTATTCCATTTAAATGTAGATTTTTAAGGCCTTTAGTAAAGTGGTGCATCTTTTGCAATGAAATGTTAATCAGGACTCTTTTGTAGCACCTTGGTTCCAAGATAAAATATTTAGTACTGCTGTATATTGAACCCCACATTTCTGACTCTTTCTAGAGGAGTTGTGAGGATTTTTTAGTTAATAGTTGAACAGCTGATCTGCATTTTCTATTACAGATAACCTTACTTGATGTTACTAGCAAGCTGCTAATACAGAAGTGCAGCTTATTATATTTAGATGGCTGAATGCAGTTAATTTTTAGGGTTTCCCTCTTTTTAAAGAGGAAAATACATCGTTGTAAGTGTTCGCACTCACTGAATTTCTTTATTAAGTCGGTTTGTTTCTTTATTGCAATTCTGGATTTTTTAATCCATTGACATAGTTTAATTCTTGGCCATGAGAGAAAGCTTCATAGTTCAGACTTGCAAGTATTCTTTGGTATTCTGTTTGGGATGTTCAAACCCAGATCCTGAAAGCACTTCAGCACAGAGTTAATTGTACTTAAGTGAGTATAGACTGATTAACAAGAGGAAAGATAAGCTTATACATAAGTGTGCAATTGGGCCATAAATCATCAGCTTCTTTGTCTCACAGGTTAATTTCTTACATGCTTATACGTTTTTAAATCAACTACAAAGGGCTTAATTCTACGTTAGTTATATTGTGGCATTGTAAATCTAAACTAACTCCACTGACTTGAAAGATTTAGTCCAGATTTTCAGCAATGTAATCAAGAACATAATTTAGGAGAACATTTAGTGCAATAATTAGAGTAATTTTGTTTATCTCAAAGAAGGAGTGTTACTAATTTTTGCTTGGTCTCATGAAAAAGCAATGAAAAGCTTAAAGGCAGATGTCTTGGAGTACAGTCTGCAGTTTCATGTAGACTGCCATAACCATTTGACTTCTCCATCCAGAAGGTAGTATCTTGTCCTTTTGACTTGGCTTCAGCAGTTTCGCTTGTATATCAGTTTAATTTAAAAATAAACCTTAGCCCAAACCTGCAAGTATAAAAAGAGATTAGGGGCCATCAGTTTCCATCTGATTTGTCACATGGTACTCGTACTGGTTAAAAATGTTGTGTGCATGTGCTCATGTGTGGGTTTCCTTAGGGTCCACTCACTTGTCTGAGGCAAAGCTCTCACTGGGCTTAGTTCTTTGGCATTTTTACACTTATCTTAGAAGTAGGGTCGGAAGGGACCTTGTACCTCTTCAATTCTGACCCCCTAAAACTGGAAAACTGGGCTCCAGTGACCCAGGCAGGTAGGCCTCAAGCGTCTTCTTAAAGACCCCCAGGGTAGGAGCCAGCACCACTTCCCTTGGAAGTTGGTTCTAGATCCAAGCCACCCTGACTGTGAAGTAGTTCTTACTGATATTTCCAATTCTTATGGATATTTCAGATTGGGTTTTTAGATGTACTTATCCACAAATGCATCACAAGCAGGTCCAAGGAAGTGATCCTCCTCTTGATGACATTGGTCAGGCCACGGTTGGAGTACTGCGTCCAGTCTGGGTGCCGTACTTCAGGAGGGATATGGACAACTTTGAGAGGGTCCAGAGGAGGGTCACCCGCACGATCAGAAGGCAGTAGGGCAGGCCCTACGAGGAGAGGGTACGGGATCTGAACCTGTTCAGCCTCCACAAGAGAAGGGTGAGAGGGGATCTGGTGGCCATCTATAAACTGGCCAAGGGAGACCAGCAGGCAGTGGGAGACTGTCTATAAACTGGCCAATGGGAGACCAGCAGGCCCTGTTCCCCCAAGCACTACTGGGAGTAACAAGGAATAATGGCCATAAGTTGATGGAGAGTAGATTCAGGCTAGATATCAGGAGGCACTACTTCACAGTCAGAGTGGTTAGGATCTGGAACCAGCTTCCAAAGAAGTCTTGCTCACTTCTGCCCTGGAGGTCTTCAAAAGGAGGCAGGATGAACACCTAGCCGGGGTCATTTGACCCCAGCATTCTTTCCTGCCCATGGCAGAGGGTCAGACTTGATGATCTGCTCAGGTCCCTTCCAACCCTACCAACTATGGAACTATTAGCCTTGATCCAACTTTGCTTCCATTGAAACCAGTAGGAGTTTTGCTGTTTTCTTCAGTGTGAACGGAATAGGGTCAGTGTTCCTGTGTCTGAAAATCATGTTTGTCTGCTTCCAAGTGACTGTTGCACTGGAAGCTCTTACTGTGTGTGTACTTTTTGGTTTTTTTCACACAATAAAAACATTCACTAATGTTCACTGTCAGTGATTAGTTCTGCTCTCTACTTCCTCTCAACCTGTTCCGTTTTTCACTCTTGTGAAATGTTCTTTTTTTCCCCTGACTGCTCCAACCTGCAGTGCCTTGGGTGGGTAGCATTGTGTTCCTTTTCTTTTTTTTAGTTGCCCAGACACAGTCAGCCTGAATATTTTTAAGAGAAAAGGCCGCATGGTGCTATCGTTGCTTATGTTGAATAGTACCTAGAAATGAAAAAAATGGAACAGAACCTTGAAGAGGAACAACACCACTCATAAGTACAAGCCTTGGAGAAGCTGCCCTTTCCTTCATTTTATGACAAAACAAAACAAAATGAAAAAAACAACATTCCCACACTCTCCATCTTGCATGAAATAGGTGTTCAGTTTGCCATGGGTCAAAGTAAAACCAATGTAGCGCTGTAATATTTTACCTAATTTACCTTTGGAAAAAATATTTAAGATCAAGGTTACTTTTTATGATAGTTACTTAGTCTTGTAAAAATAGTAGCCTCAATATCTGGAAAAAAATAACCAGCAACAGCTCCCGAGAGCTGCAGATGGGCAGGATGAACCGATGCACAAGGGTATGTTCAGAACCATTTTATAGGGTCAGGGTGAAGGTCATGCCGTTGAGTGAGCCATAGGTGACTATTGGCACTGACAGAATTGCTAAGCTAGTTTTAGTATCTAGAGAAAATGGTGATGGGTTCCTCAGAAGGGCATAGTTCACATCTAGTTTTCTCCTGTTAAGTTAATGGAAAGGATTTCTGAAAGTTACAAATCAGCAGCAGGAATAAAACCAGACACAAAAGGCATGTCTACATGAGACACAGACTGATCAGGAGCCTGGCACTACTGAGCAATAGTGTTATGTGGAAAAAACTGTGTCAAGATGCTACTGTGCAATAGCATCACTTAGAAGGCATGTGCTGGTGCTACTGTGCAGTAACTCTGGCTACTGTGCATTTGTTTAGTACTTGTTTTTACAAGTACTAAATAAATGTGCAGTAACCACTGCGCAGTAGCATCTTGTGTACATGTGCAGTCTGTGCATTAATTAGTTTTGAATCAGTTGGGAGAGGGGAAGTTGTTTCCCAGACTTACCATCTTTGCTTGAATGTAAGATGAGCTTTTACACTCCAGTTGTGATGGGGGAAAAATCACCTTCTCTTCACATACAAGGAAACTGTGTCCAGTTCTGGGCACCCCACTTCAAGAGGGATGTGGACAACATTGAGGGGGTCCAGAGGAGGACCACTCGCATGATCCGAGGACAGCAGGGCAGACCCTACAATGAGAGGCTATGGGACCTGAACCTGTTCAGCCTTCACAAGAGGAGGCTGAGGGGGGACCTGGTGTCCATCTATAAACTCACTAGGGGGGACCAGAAGGGTTTGGGGGAGACCTTGTTTCTTCTAGCGCCCCCCGGGATAACAAGAAATAACGGCCACAAGTTGTTGGAGAGTAGGTTCAGATTAGACATCCATAGGAACTACTTCACAGTTAGGGTGGCTAGGATCTGGAACCGACTTCCAAGGGAAGTGGTGCTGGCTCCTACCCTGGGGGTCTTTAAGAAGCAGCTTGATGCCTACCTGCCTGGGGTCATTTGAGCCCATTTTTTTCCTGCCCAGTCAGGGGTTCGGACCTGAAGATCTACAAGGTCCCTTCCGACCCTACTTTTATGATTCTTTGATTCTAAGAAAACTCATTAAATGCACTGGCTGTCATTAAACTACTGTCAAATCAGCATAGCAATGGAAGCTAATTATGAGTCATAGAAAATTAGGATTGGAAGGGACCCCAGGAGGTCATCTAGTTCAACCCCCTGCTCAAAGTAGGACCATCCCCAACTAGATCATCCTAGCCAAGACATTGTCTAGCTGGGTCTTAACCCCCAAGGATGGAGAGTCCACCTCCTCTCCTGAGTAACCTGTTCTACTGCTTTACTACCCTGCTAGTGTGAAAGTTCTTCCTAATATCTAACTTAAATTTTCCTTGCTGCAACTTCAGATCATTTTTCCTTGTTCTGTCATCCGCCATCACTGAGAACAGTCTAGTTTCATCCTCTTTGACACCACCCTTCAAGATTGCTTTTAAATCCCACTCAGTCTTGTCTTCTCACAGAAGCCCAGTTCCCTCAGCCTCTCCTCAGAAGTCATGTGCCCTAGCCCCGCAACTATTTTTGTTGCTCTTTGCTGTACTTGCTCCAGTTTGTCTACAACCTTTCTGTAAATAAACTTTCCACATACTTTCATTATTTGGAAGTCATCTTGTATTCATGTAAGTATGGTATAACTCCTGCCAGTTTTACAACAGTGTAAGCATATTGAGTTTCTCATGTATGTTGCCCTGTTGTTACTTGCATTGGAATGTGCAAGGTGGAAGAGAACGCTTAAAATCTCCACAAACAGCCATCAATCATTTTGAACCTCCTTGGCTTCACCCAGTTTGCCAGTTGCTAAGCCCAGTTTTAAAGAGCAATATTCTGAGCCTGTAAGTGTTGCATCATAATTGACTTTGAGCACTAAAGGGAACCATTGTGCTAACCATCCCATTTTAAAAATCAGCATTGAGTTTTGTGGTGCTTTTGACAAAAGTTCAGATATATAGGGTAGTTCTGGATAGAAGTTAGATGGAGTGGTCCCCAGGGTTGTGATCTAGGACAGGGGCAGGCAATTATTTCAGTTGCAGGACTGCTTAACAAGTTTTAATGTACTGTCGAGGGCCACAAGGGTAGTCCCACCCCTTGACAGGTGCCTCAGCCCCTGGCTGCCACCTTGGGACCAGGACTTCCTCCCCTAACCCCTGACCCTTGCGACTGGAAGTCCCTCTGCTAGCCCCTGGAAATACTCCTTTTGGGAAGTGGTTTGCCCTCTTGCAACCAGAAAAAAAACCCAGATTATATACTAAAAATCAAACAGACAATTCAGGCAATGCCTGGATAGTGCTCTTAATTGGTTCCTCAAAAAACAAGCGTTAAGCGCAACAGTGTTGCACAAAACCCATTTTTTCATAGGAAATAATGTAAATAAATATAATTCCTTACTAGGATGCTCAGCAACAGTGATGTGAGCACCTGCTATTTCAGGGCTAGCTCGACCAGTGCTGTGCTGTTGCCACCTGCCTGAGCCTGGGTTTCGGAGGCGGTGCTATTGGTCCCCTACATGGCAGGTGGTGGGCAGCAGGGTGTTCATGGCCACAGTCACGGTCACTCTGGGTGGTGGGGGTGGCGCATGGTGTCCGGGGCTCCCCTAGTGTGAGGCATACTGCAAGTCATAGCCCCATTACACCTGGCCCAGGCGTGGGCGGGCTGAATTGCACAATGAGTCTGTGCACCACTGATGCACTGTGGCGCTAATGTATGCTCCCTGCTCAATGCCCATGACTATTATAATGAAACTCACTGAGCGCTGAGTGGAATCAGGTATGGATTTTAAGTGAGCATTACAGTGAAATAGTGCTAAGTGAAACAGCATTAAGTGGGAGCTGCCTGTAAAATATTTTAATTTTATTTAAAAAAAATATTTTTGTCCTGATTCGTGTGTGTTTGCATTGCGTATATAGAAATGATTGCATAATACTTCAAAATGAGGTCTTGCATATTGTGGGGGTGTGGAGGGGTGAGGGGTATGCCTCTGGGGGGAGCCCCACTCTGCCACCCACACACACATACCCCACCACAAACAAGCACCTTCACCCTGCCCCATGCACATCCCCCAGCCACCCTCCCCTGGGTCTGTGCGTGTGGGTCCCCACTAGTACCGCAGGGCTGGGGCCAGCAGTGGCAGCAGGTGGAAGGAGCCACTTCTGCCTGGGCTGCCTAGAAAGACAGTTCAGCTACAGAGCCACCCCAGCCTCACTGTGTGCCCAGGGTGCAACAGGACGTGCCACGGATAGGCGGTGCCTGGTCCAGGCGGGACTGAGGGACCTGCTGAGGGCTGGATAAAGACCCTCTGATCCAGCTCATGGGCAATATTTTGCCCACTCTTGATCTAAGGTCTGCTCCTGGCTCATTATATTCTTTCTCTAACTGCAGCCTCCAGTCTCCCTAAAGAAGTTTTTCCTTTAGCATATTTCTCTGCTGTGTTTCAGGTTTTTGGAGAGGGCAAGGAAAGCTGCTGCTGCTCCTGTTTCTGCTTTGTTGGCAGAGAAAGTGGAACAGCAAACTAGCTGAACAAACAGTTAACCCTGTGGACGAGGGAGACGCATGCTAGGACCGTGATCCCCAAATGTAGTTGACACCTAGGGAAACCATCTGCTTTGCAGGGCAGCGTGCATGATGTGTCCCTCCTGCAAGGCCAGTTTAACTCCTGCTGCTTTCCTTTCGCTGAGCTTTCCTTTTATTTGTCATCTCTATGATAACAGGTGGCAAATGCTAGAGATGAAGTCTTGGGCAGGGAAAGCAGTGTAGATCAAACCATACTTGCTCAAGGAACAAGGATGACTTAATATTGTGGGGGCTTTCTCCCTCCTAGCAAAACAGGAGAAACAGTAGCAGAGCTATGACATAGGAGCCAGAGAAGGAGCCAGCTAGAAGGTCCCTGTTACTGTGTTGGGCCTCATGAAGGGCAGTCAAAGCAAGGAGGGTGAAGAGGCTCCTGTTGTGCTTCCAGGATCCTGGGGTGCTTTGGAGGACATGGCTTAGAGACTCCAGGCATTCTGGTCCAGCCCTGCACGAGAGACTCATCGGTGGGCAGTGTATACCAGCCTTGAGGGAATTCCCACATGAGGCTGATTTACTTTCACCCCCTTTATAGTCCCTGTGTTCAGAAAAAGGGGCAAGTAGGGAGAGCAAGATAGGACGAGGTCAGGGTCAGACAATGAAGGAAAGAAGGAATGCTTTGAGACTGGTTTGGAGGGAGAAGACAGGACAGAAAATGAAAACTTGTGAAGGTGGACAAGCTGAGAGAGTTGGGGTGACAATGGGAGGAAGAAGAAACAAGTGTGGGTAAGAGAGAGAGAGGGAGATAATATTCATAGTAAATTGCAGGCAAACGTATGTATAGTAGAAGAGACCCATGAAGCTGAGGTTAGATGAAAAAAACCCTAGAAATTCCACAGACCCCTTAAAACACTAAAAACCAGACATAAGCCTGAAGAAAAGGAGTGGGGAGGGGCAGGAGGAAGAAAAATCTACCAAGGAGATAAGAAAGTTAAAAAAAAATTCTGCTTTTCTGATAACAGTAACTCCAGCTTCTGGTCTGACCTTCCCACCAAGCCCTGTGGTTTGGTTTCCATGTGATTAATGAAGTAATTTTATCCTATGTATAGAAAAGAGAGACACCATTTTTACACGTGTTGGAAAAGTGATGTCACATGTTTTGATTGGGATGGCAAGAATTATAAAAAACATTCTCTAGGTGTTGGTAGGCTGCGAGACGTGATGAAATCATAGCTAGTGCTGAAATGCAGACGTGTGTTGGAGCAGCAGAGTGCTGCACAAAAAGTGGTCTGTAGCTTGTTTTCTTAAAGAAGAAATTTGCTTTTGATATTCATATATTGTGGTGAAAAACACTTGACCAGCCAAATCTGGTATATGAAGTGACAAGAAGTTTAACTTCCCAGAGTTATGGGAGTTCTTGTTATCATAGGCCCAGTGACTGCTGGTGCGGTATATGGAGTATGGAAATGCAACATTTAGACACACATTTGAGATCATTGGGCTGTGTATTTTTTGAGTCAAAGTCCCATGGGGTCTCCTAGTAAAGATTCAGAAGAACATTACAAGAATAATTTAGATTTATCTCATTCTCTAAGGCAGGGCTCTCCAACAGTCAGCCTGCAGGCCACATGCGGCCTGTGAAGGGTTAATGTGCAGCCACCAAGCTCCTACCTGGCCACAATTCCCTTTATTGCTCTGCGGCTGATGCAGCCAGAGTCTCTAGGCTCTCCCTCCCTCAGCTTTCACTTCTTGTTCCTTCCCAATGGTGCAGGAGGGTGCAGCCCGTGGTGCCCGAGAAGCTCATGCGTGATGCAGTGAGGGAACTGAGATGGGGGTGCCTGCTTGCGTGGTACATTCGGTGGTGGCAGGGTGGCCTGGGGGCTCATGCGTCTCACTAGTGTGGGTAGTACTGCTGTGGATGACATGGCATGCAGCCCCCCAGCCACTTAGAAGTTGGACAGCCCTTGTCTAAGGAGCAGGAATAAGTAGAGTGGAAAAAAGAAGGGAAGAATGCCGAGATATATTTAATTAGATGGAAACTTTGGATGCCATTTTCATGTACAGTGAAAAACATAATGTCAGAAAGTAATGTTGTGATGATCTTTATTAATGTGCCAAATGCAGGAGAATGAAATGGGTTAAACTTGTTGAAAAAAAAAAAAAAAAAAAAGGTTTTATTTAATGACCACATACTAGTTGGTGCTTGTCTTCAAGACATGCTAGCATACACAAGTGCTCACTGAATCTGTTATTCAGAAAGGATAACTCGTTGCAGATATTGGCACTGCAGTTTGTTGCAGATATGCCATGGTGATGTTTACAAGCTGCAGGCAACCTATAGCTTCAAACTCAGTTTGTAAAACATAATGTGATATTAAGCAAACTGTATTAGTTGTTATTTATTTTCTTTTAACTCATTTACCATCAGAGTGCCTTTTGATCAGCCAAATCTGATATGTGAAGTGACAAGGAGTTAACTGGCCAGTTACAGGAATTCTTGTTATAGACCTAGAAGTGATTGTTGGTGTGGCATATGGTGGTAAACATAGAAGTGCAATATTTATACAAACATTTGGAATCAACTTTCAGTGAGCCAAGGTCACATGAATTGCTTTCCCTAACCTTTCCTAGTCTTTGTAAACAATACTGAAAGTCGTATTAGAAATTGGAACTAATTTATACGTGTGATTTTCAGTTAGTAGTTCTACCTAATGTGTTGCACAGTTACATTGTATTAATAACATTTTACCAACATATGTATTAATAAGATTTTACCAACATATCTGTTTTTACCAACAGATTTTACACCACAGATTTGTGAAGACACTGATAAGTTGGGCAGGCTGTCTCAACTTAGAGCTGGTAAAATCTAGCATCTTACCTTTGCTATGTTTGCTATACTTGTCAATGTCACGTTTTCCAAAACAACAACATGGGGAGCTTACTTGGAGCACTGCAGTGTGCTTGAGGATATTGCTACTGGGATTTAAGTTTACCGTGTAGACATAACTTAAAATATGCAGGTTGGTGTAATGGCAACTCAGAGCTAACTTTCCACTTACCTATAATCTTATGCTGCTACCCAGCACTGTAGGATCTGAGTGCCTTCCTTATAGAATCAAAAGCAACATCAAGTTCACAAGAATCATAATCACAGATGATATAATGGCAGTATAGACAATTGATAAAGAGGCAGTATCCCCATGTTTGGTTTTCTTTTAATGCCCAGATGCAAGGATAATCTTATCTATGCTTTCCATTTCTTTATGTTAGTTTTACAAACTAGAATGCGTCTTAAAAGACTAACCTTTCCATGATATTAAAACTAAAATAATGGTCAATTTCTTTTGTTCCAAGTGAAATAAAATAATAAAATATGATTGTAGACTGCACACTTTAAGAATATGAAGCATACTTGCAAGCAGGGCATAGGAAATGGATTCAATTTGATGTGGCAGATCATAAGGAAAAAGCAATGTTCCTTTGCTTGTTATAGATTCTGGGTTGAATTCTTATACATATTTTTGAACATCTCTCCTCATGTCGGTTGGATGAATTCAATTTGGGTCTGTGCAAGAGGGTAGGGTGAATGTAAACAAGAACAAATTATGGCTCAGTGTGAAGAGAGGAGTAGTGACATGTATGTTTAACCATTTTTATAATCACATGCTTATAATTCTTGGCTACATGCTTGTATTATTTAGAACACTTTTGGAGGAATAGAACTAAGATGGTTTTAACAGACTGCTGTAGAATAACTGGGGTTAATGTTTCATAAATTCACTTCAGTAGATTCATAAGTAGGTATTTTACTTTATGAAGCATCAAACATACTCT
>JAGPOW010000261.1:172858309-172868414 GCA_030014935.1 Caiman crocodilus
TGATGGTCTTCTGAGAATTGACTGGTCACATAATACTGACTTCTTCTCGTTTCCAGCTGCTAAAATACATTAAACGAAAGTTAAAAATACATTAAATTCTTTTCCGGTGTTACCTTTTCATCTAAGTAATTGCTGCAGTTGCTACTGTGATATTATTCAATTGTGCATAGTATGAATGGTGGGTTATGAGCCAATCTTTTATTAATCAGTGACCCATCTTTTGAAAAGTTAGAGGAGTCCAGGGCTATATCTTTCACTAATAATGAACTTTTGGGGTCTTGACTGCCTACATATTTGCAGACTCAGGACCATCTCTTCAGCTGGTGTAAATCTGTGTAGCTTCATAGTCTGGTCTATACAGATTTGAATACTAAACTATAAGACTTACTTTTAACTGGTATGAAGGTTTAGCTCACCTTCATTCTCTCCTGCCAAGGAGGATAGGAGGTTTCAGAAACTAAAGAACATTGGTACAGATGTTAAACAAAAAGCCATAACATTGAATAGATAAATATTTTTTTTCTTCTTTTTGAACATTTAAAATGTTTTCAAATGTAGTTCTTGCTGAACAGTACTGTTTTAACTTGACATATGTTAATAGCTGCCCTGAGCTCACTCATGTTTCTGCAAAATAAGAGACTTAATGATATGTAATCATCTTTTGCCAGATGCTTAACAATGTAAAGCCCTTAACATTTAGTAGAGGAAAAGTATAAAACGAAACATTTGGGTTTTGGATAGAACAACTCCAAGTAACTTGATAAAAATGAAGGTAAGTTGAAGAAGCGTTGTCACAATATGTAGACTGTTTTGAACCAGTGTTGACCTAATATATTGAGCCAGTGAGAGTGAGAGAATTGAATGTATGGGGTCAGAAAGAGTGAACATTGATGTGAAAGCATTGTATTTAGATCAAAGGTTCTCTGCTACTTGGTTTGATTAGGAGACTGGGAATAGGCTAATATGAGAGATTTTTCTGCACAGGAGAGGAAGATTTTTTATCTCATGGATACTAGTCACTCTGTGAAGGCACATCTAATGCTTTGAGCAAGATTCTTGCAGACTAACTCCCAAGTTCTAATTTGGACTCTGCCAATGATAACTTAACCCCTGTGTCTGTTTCCACAACTGAAAGTGTTATGCTCTGAAGATTGATTAATGTTGGTAGAACCCTTTAAAGCTGTGAAGTACTGTCTTCAAGTGAGACTAGCTGTTGCAGTCACCTGAGTCACTTGACCCTGTTTCAAATAAGAATCTGGGAGCACAGTGTTCTTGGTGAGGGGCCTTCATCTCTGCAGTTTTCTATGTGACTGATAGACCAGAAACACCTTTCTGGTCTATTATCACATGGACTACTGAGGTTAAACCCCCCCCCAAAATGCTTCTCCCTTAGAAAGCTGGTGTTGGCAGCATGAAATGGTTGCATTTAAATCACACCATTTGAATTTCCATTTTTCTTTTTTCTCCTTTGCATCATCTTACTTCTCTCTTTACCACCTGAATTTCAATTCAAATTGTGGGGAGGGAAGTAAGATGATGTTTTGTGTCTTTAATCCAGATCTTTTAAATATCTTGCCAGCTGCTAAGGATAGCTACATCTGAGGCTAGTGTAGCTACATTCAGGATCTGTAAAATATTTTGAGTCCTTGCCTGTCAGTCTAGTGATCAGCAGGGGGAAATTTGATTTCTGATTAAAGCTCCTCCTTTGCAACCCCTTCTTCTTATTTGACTTGGGTGATGCAATGTACTTAGTGGTGACTGACCTTCCCCAGATCTGGTATGTTTCATGAACAAGTTTTTTCTTTCCCTGACTGCTGACTGTTCTACAAAAATTTCACATTTTTGCAGTTACTACTCAGACTTCAAAGAAACAACACTTCAAAGTGGTGTCCGCATGGATATTGTGACACCAAGCTTTTATTCTCACATTTTGTCTTTTTGATTTTGAGAAATGTTCATCTCTACTAATGAGGGATAGCTGTCATAAACTTTAAAGAAGTCCTCTTTCAATCTTTTTCTCTCCTATCTCACTATCTAAGTTTTATAACTTTTAGAAGGGTTTCGAAGAAGTTAGAGAAATGGTTCATATTGTGGGAGCTAATCAGATGTTTTCTATACTAGCAGTGTAGGTCAGCCCAGAGTGGAGTGGGTTTTTTTTGTTTTGTTTGTGGGTTGTTGTTGTTTTTTTTGGTGTCCAGCTGTCAATGCTTTCATTTTACTGCATAGGTATGATCCTGTGACAACCCTCATTGGTTGTTTTGGCTGTCTGTCCTTCCCTCCAGCTTTGTGTACCTCAGTGACGTGCCATCTTCTGGCCTTAGTTTGTGGGCCAGATCCTGCAGGCAGCATTAGTCCACAGGCTGGAGCCAGTGTAGGGTCAGCGCACAGGATCAATCAGCACGTGTAATCCAGCATTCCAGCCACTCTGGAAGTCATAGCAATTGGTGCTACCACTGCCCGCCCCACACCAAATTTGTGGACCTGGAGGGAACCCTGTGGGCCAAATGAGCTGCAGGTGTCTATATGGGCTGCATTTGACCTGCAGGTTGGCTGTTGAGCATCACTGGTGTACAGTAAGATTTCCCAGAGAGTATTTTTTTCATGACTTTTTATTCTGTGCCAAAGCACTATGGGATAGCTATCCAAATTTTCCCCCAAATTAATGGGAACAGTCTGTATTGCAGGTATGGGCACACATAATTTCTATGTGTGTTTTATTGTGTGGATACGCCTGAGAGATTTGTTTTTTACAAAGTCAAATAAACACTTTCCAAATTGGTTTTAATTAAATGTGTAGATTTCTGTGTAGACAAGGTCCTCCATTTTAAGGGTACAATAAACATATGACAGTAACTCCTATATATATAGTTATATACGGGATTGGTAAAGCAGTGGTATAGATTGCCTGTGGCTGTCACGGGAGGGAAATAACACAATTTGGTTAATACTGTGTTAAAGATGTGGAAAGCAAATGAAAACAAGGTGAGATGAAAGGCAAGACAACATTAGAGAGAAACTTTAAAATCTACCATTATTTCTGTGCATGACTTCCACTGGGAAAATTTGAAACTGAAAATAGGGTCATTGTGGTTAGTGTTGAACTTGGCAACCATAGATCCTTTGAATTGTGGTGCACGTGCAAGAGATGTATGCAACTGTCTCACCAGGACCTCCAGCACATATGCCTAGGCAAGATTATGGAGGAGTGGAGGCTGCCCTAGACTTACCATTCCCTCTTTAGATCACTGAGATAGAGTTCAAAAGTCAGACCAAATCTAGTTATAATGGTTGTAGCATCTGCCCAAGAGCAACAGATTAGAGCTGCTGCTGACCACCTGATGCCTCAGTGAGGACACATTTTATCAGGGTCATGTCCCTTAGCCTTTCTCCAAGCAAGGAATACACATATGGCAATGGGAGCTAGGGTTATGTGGCGCCATATACTCATCTGTACTCTGGAGGTTGCAACATTGTGGTATTTTTTAGGAGCTACCCCACCACAAGTAGCCCCACCGTGTTGCTCTCCAGTTGGACGCAGTTTACGGTCATACCCAGGACCAAAGTTGGTATGGAAGTGCCAGAACAAGATTCTGTCAGAGGGGCACGGCAGTATTGGTGCCAAGCTGTATTAACAAAGATCTGTGCTAAGCTTGCCACTACCCACAGGCACATAAAATTCCCTTTTCTTGCTACCCATTGTCAGAACCCATTGTGTTTCAGATGGGTGGGATATGTGTAGGTGGAATATGTCTCATCTTTTTGCTATAAGACAATTGCCATTGTCTATCACTTAAATTGTTGCTGTGTTCTTGCTTAATTTTCATCATCACCCCACGGTAGTTTCTGGGGTATAATTTCTGCTGTACATTTGGTTCCACATTGGCTTGGAGTGTGTTTTATAAAATACTTCAATATTAATTTCTTCACTGATTATCCCTCCAGAAGCACACTTTGTTCTCTGTGTTTCTTTTCTGGCTTTCAAGCATGGTAATGTATGGAAATTGGTAACCGTGGGCTCCTATACATGAGCTGGGAAGCTGCTCTGATGTGCTATAATTCCAGCGCATCAGAGCAGACTCAATTAATCGAATCTTTTGGAGTGTGGTAATTACGTCCTGCGTCTCATGTATCGGTGTCCCTGCTCTTCAGAATGGTGGCAGAGGGATTCTTTATTTGAAGCTTGTTTGATGAGCCTTAGATAAAGTGTCCCCTCCGCCATTATGAAGTGTGGGGACGCTGATACACAAGATGCTCTGGGGGCTTTAATTAGAGTGGCTCTTGGGGCCTCTTTAATTAAAGCACCCCCTTCCCCCCACCACTCCTGGATCACGCGTATAAACGTCCCATGTGGTGAATAGTGGCGGTGTTCCTTTTTTGTTTAATTCTGAACATCATGGTATTTCCTGCTCTGGTCACCCACCTATCCTTTTTACCCTCCGTTTCTAGGGTTACTATCTTTGTATGTGAGTAGCACTTCTTTTCCTGTATTTGCATGACCTGTCCCATTAGCTTGCAGAATCATGGTGTGTTCTGGCAGACTTCTCCCACTGCTGGATTTGTCAGCCAGATTTGCAGTGTTTAGGGAAAGCCTCATACAAACGGCATAAGTTGGTTTCTGCACAGTTTTCTATGCACATTTCTCATTTATTTCTCATTTTTCTGTGAACAGAGGGACATTTGGAATCCATGGTCGTACTATACAACTTGAGAACCTAGGGGTAAAGGAAATCCTCCAGAACCATTTGTAGGTATGCGGATGGTGTTGTGTTACCTTTAGAAGCATACCTGAGGGGAACCATTCCATTCCATTTGGTATTGTTGCCCCAAATTATCACTGGTTTTGTGTTCCTAATTCTCCTGGTGGTGAGAGAGTTATGTATGGCATGTCAAGAATATATGATTGGTTGTTCAATCATGGCATTGACTTTGATGTAGAAAAAGAGGCAGGAAAGAAGAGGAGGAAGTGAAAGAAAGAGTGAAAAACGTACGTGGTGGGAGAGTAAGGAGCAGAGAAGGAAGAGGTCTAGTAGGGATTAAATACATTTTATAAAAATACTCACAGGTACTAGGTACTGAATTTCTCAAATGTAAGTCAAAATAAAAATGAAAAATGTATCCACTCAGGTCAGGTGGCAGAGTAACCATCACGTGTCCATGTGACCTATCCTTTCTTAGCTTTTATGAATCCATTCAATACGCATAAATGTTGGGAGAAGTGACTATGTATTTAGAACATGAACGTTCAAACCTTATTTGAAAAACAAAAAAGCAAAAAAAACAAAGTTCTGTAGTTGGTGGGTCCCCATAACATTCTTGATATGTTTACTAACTAAAGAATGTAACCCTTTTTTAAAGAAAAAGTAGATACAAGCCATATGTACAGTACACAGAGGGGAGCAACTGAAATCTGGTTTGAGTAAAGAACGCTGCTGTGATCTCTTTGTAAAGCTGAAGGGAGAAATATTTTTGCTAATGTTTTCCTCTTCCCATCTTTGCTTTACATCTGATTTTTTTTCTTTTCAGATTTCTTAGCTGACATGAAGTTCTTCTATATTAACTTATCAGTCTATGGCAAATACAGTCTTCCCCAGGATTGAGAAGAGGGAGTTTGATAACACAAGTTAAAACCTAAACATTTGTGGGCTACGTACAAATATTGAGCACTTTCAGTGAATTGCCAGGGTAATCCTTTATCTTTATTTATACACAACACACTCACAACAATTTTACCACAATTGCAGCTCTCAGCAACGTGACTTTGAAAAGCTGTCTTGCAATCAAACTGCATGTGGGGGGAAAAAAATCTAGAATTGTTTTTTCCTGCTTATCTTTCTTACATATGTTTTTCTAACATGCAGAGTGTTTTGGCCTCTCCAGAAGAAAGGTGAGTTGTGAGGAGTGTGGTTTAAGTACTTTATAGTTTGATTGATATAGTTGGAAGCTTTTTGGCAAAAAGCTACGTAGTGCAGGTTAACTTTAGCGCTTAGTGATGTAAGGTGAAAGAGTCCTGTGTCTGCAGGTCATAGATGACAATCCAAGGGCTTCCTGTGTACCCAGCTCAAGTGTACTGAAAACACTTTGGGACAGTAATCGTCTCCTAGTAATGTGTACATTCATCACTCAGCCCAGTAATTTTCAAACTGTTGTGTGAAGCATGGATTCCATGATAGGTCATCAGGGGCTCAGTACAGAAATTGTGGGTTATAGTGGAGTGTGGCTGGGAGGCAGCACTGCTGGGCTGAGTCGGACAATTATAGACAATGAGGGTTGGGAGGGACCTCAGGCAGTCTAATCCAACCCTCTGCTCAAAGCAGGAACTTCACCAACTCGATCATCCCATCTAAAGCTTTGTCTACCCACATCTTTAAAACCTCCAAAGTTGCGGATTCTGCCACCTCTCTGGGTAACCTGTTACAGTGCTTTACTACCATCCTGGTGAGACAATTTTTCCTAATAGCTAACCTGAACTTCCCTTGATGCAACTTAAGATCATTGCCCCTTGTTCTGTCACCTGCTACCACTGAGAACAGTCTAGTTCCATCCTCTTTTGAATCATCCCTCAGGTAATTTAAAGACTGCTCTTAAATTCCCCTCGCCCCTGCAGTCTTCTCTTCTCCAGACTAAATAAGCCCAGTTCCCTCAGCTTCTCTTCAAAAGTCATGTGCCCCAGCCCCCTCACCATTTTCATTGCCCCCCCGCTAGATTCTCCCCAATTTATCTCCTTTCTGTAGTGGGGGAGCCCAAAACTTGGGGACAGTACTCCAGATGTAGCTGCACCAGTGCCAAACAGAGGGGCAGAATCACTTCTCTTGATCTGCTCCTACTGATGCAGCCCAGTATTCCAGTAGCCTTCTTTGCAACAAGATTGATGGCTCGTAGTCAGCTTCTTGTTCACTGTAATCCCCAGGTCCTTTTCTGCAGAGCTGCTGCTTAACCAGTTGGTGCATGGGATTGTTTTATCCTAAGTGCAGGGCTTGCACTTGTTGTTATTGAACTTCATGAGATTTTGTTTGGTCAAGTCCTCCAATTTGTCTGTATCTTTCTGAATCCTTACCCCTTCCTTTCCCCCAGCATATCTGCTACTCCCATTCAGTATGATTCTCTGGGTCCTATCCTGCAGCCAGTTTCTCACCCATCTGACTGTCTTGGAGGTAAGCCCACAAGCCTCCAATTTTCTCGTGAGGACCTCATGGGATACTAGATCAAAGGCCTTTTGGAAGTCTAGGTATACAATGTCCACCTGCCTTCTTGTGTCCATGTGGTGAGTTACCTGATTATAAAAACAGATGAGGTTGGTAAGGCAAGACCTGCCCACGATGAAGCCATGCTGGCTTTTCTTCAGAACCCTACCTTCTGTAAGCTCCTTGAGAACTTTTTTAGGATTTTCCCTAGGATGGAAGTTAGGTTGATTGGCCTATAGTTACCTGGGTCCTCCCTCCTGCCCTTTTTGTAGATAGGCACAACATTGGCCCTCTTCCAGTCCTCAGGGACTTCTACAGAGCGGCACGAGTTGTGGAAGAGTTTTGCCAGGGGTTCCACAATGACTTTGGCCAGCTCCTTCAGCGCTCTTGTATGAAGATCATTTGGTCCTGCTGGCCCTTCTAATTTTATTAATTGGTCACGCACCAATTTTATGGCAATAGTAGGAAGGCGATTATTCCTACTGTGCTTATCCTCTACTCTACCTGTCATGGTTTTCCCCTTGGTCCGGTGAAAGACTGAAAGGAAGTAGTCCTTCAGGAGTTTTGCTTTCTTCTGGGAGCCAGTAACCAACTCTCCTGAGTTGTTGAGCAATGGCCCCACACTCTCATTTGTTTTCCTCCTGTTCCCTATGTACCTAAAGAAGGATTTATGGTTGTCCTTGATTCCGATTGCTAATCTAAGTTTGGTCACTGCTTTAGCCTGTCTTATCTGTTCCCTGTAAATGCAGGCCATCGTGGAATAGTCCTCCTTGGGGCCTGCCCCAAGCTTCCATTATTTGTAAGCCTCTTTCTTAAGGGGACTGTGATTTCCCTTCCCATCCCTTCTGTTACATTTTCTCTGCATGGGAATGCACTTCCTTTGTGCTTCAAGGATTGTGTCCTTAAGGGACAACCACTTCTCATGCATACCTTTCGCCTTCAGTCCCTGGTCCTGCAGGACTTGTCCCACTAGTGACCTAAGCTTGTTGAAATTTGAATTTTTGAAGTCCAAGACTTCAACCCTGCTATACATTTCTCTGCCTTACATTAGACAGTGAACATGATGGCTTCATGGTTTCTGTCTCCCAGACTCTATGTTTAAGTAGGTCACTAGGTCATCTCCTTTGGCCAGGACTAAGTCTAGCAGAGCGTCACCTCTCTGCACTTCCTGAGTCAAGAAGAGCTCGTTAACACAGGTCAAGAAGGATCATGATCATTCCAGCTTGGCTGCATGTGCCTCCCAGGAGATGTCTGAATCATTAAAAATACCCATGATGACCATGTCATGTGCACGTTCAGTTTCAGTCAATTCTCGGGTGAACTCCAGATTGAATTCCTCCCCCTTGTTTGGTGGTCTGTAGTATACACCTACAGTTAGGTCTCGCTTGATGCATCCTCACTCCTCCCCCCACCCTGCCCCACAATTTGACCCAGAGGGTTTCAAGCTGTCCATTTTGGGAGCTGATATTGGCCTTCAGGGAGGTGTACTGCTCTTTCACATAGAGAGCAGTGCCTCCAACTTTCCTCCCCACCTGGTCACTTCTATGCAGGGTGTAGCCCTTTATAGCTATAGTCCAGTCATGTGAGGAGTCCCACCAGGTCTCCATAATCCCTACTATTTCATAATGCACACTGGAGAGTAGGAGGGCTGGCTCCTCCTGCTTGTTCTCCATGATCCTGGTGTCCGTATATAGGCACCTGAGTCCTTCTACTGAGGCCCTTGTCTTCTTGTCCTGCTGACGGAGAACTATACCCTCAGCTCCCGCAAGAATGGCTCTCTGTGTCCTTGTCTACTGGGCTTACTTGTATGTTGGTCCCTGGATATGTTTTAATTTATGTATCCCCAGCAATCTTAGTTTGAAGCCCTGTTGAGAAGATCAGCCATCCTGGCCGTGAACAGGAATTTACCTTTCCTTGTGACTTACTTTTCCTCATGAGGCCAAGAGATGGATGCCTCTGAACCCCATGGAAGGGAGTTGCCAACTACCACCACTTATCGCTTCCTCTTTGTGGTAGTGATCTCGATCCTCCCCACCTTAGGGAAGCCTGCTCTCTTCCACTGACAGAATGTGCTCCTTCTCCTGTGTTGCCAGGGCTCCATATCGGTTTTTCAGCAAAACCGCTGAAGATGAAAACTTCTGCTTGCTGCCAGAGGTCACAAGCTTCCAGCTTTCACATTCCTGGGAGTCCATGGTCTCTTTATTTCCTAGTGCTGCCTCTGGCAGTTCTTCCTCTGCAGTCCTAGGGGTCTTCTTCTGCATCAAGTTGATGGATGAACTTCCTCATGGCTGAGGATGTTTCTGAGCCTTACCACCTCCTTCTGTAGCTCTCTTACCTGTTCCCTGAGGGACACCACCAAGAGGCACTGCCCACATCACAGGTTCTCCCTTCACCTGAATGTCACTGGAAGGAATCTGCAAGCTACAGTTCCTACAGCACTAAATCAGGACCTTGGTAGAAGCCTTGATGGTGAGAGGTCCTGCCTGGACAGACATGACATGGGTGTAAGCAGAGGAAGAGCTGGCTGTAGCAGTGACTGTGGCATTGTGATGTCCTCCATCTCTCTGGGTCACTTAAATCTGCCACCTCTGTCTTCCTGCCCTGCTCTCCAAACAGACCTTCCCTAGCAGACTCCCCTGTAAACTGGCTAGTTTGCTACTCCTTGGTCCTGAAAGGTTTTGTTTTCCCTGATAACCTGCTTCCTTTCACCAAGCTTACAGTGAAGGAAAGTGAAAGAGAGAGCTTTCTGTTAAACTCCTTAGCAAATTCCTCACTTGCTTTGGTCTCTAGTTAAACAAGGGACTTAAGAAATGATCTAACAGCTGAGTTTTAGCTACTTATGCCAAATGTATAGGTTAGTTGCTCTAAATTAAAGAAAGAACTTACATTAAAGGCTCCCCTTCAGGAGTGGGGTAGCAAACTGA
>JAGPOW010000261.1:172873262-172915135 GCA_030014935.1 Caiman crocodilus
CACACACACACACACACTCTGCTCTATGGTTCTGTGCTTTAAAGAAGCATGTTTGAAATTTCAAAGAACTATAGAATCATGTTTGAAGGGACCTCAGGAGGTCATCTAATCCAACTGCCTGCTTAAAGCAGGACCATCTCCAACTTTGTCTTCCTAGCCAAGCCTTTGTCTACTCGGATCATAAAAGCCTGTAAGGGTGAAGATTCTGCAACCTGACTGCAAAAAAGGGGCAGCGTGTAACAAGGCCCGAAGCTTAGCACCCTCAGAACAGGTTTGGGGGTATCTGCTGTGCTGTGCTTGCATCTCCTGACTGCAATATAGACACAATGTAAATAGTGTCACAAAATTAATTAGTGTACATAGAATCATAGAATTATAGAAAATTTAAGTTGGAAGGACCTCTCTAGGTCATCTAGTCCAACCCCCTGGCCAAAGCAGGATCATCCACAACTAGATAATCCCAGCTAATGCTTTGGCTAGCTGAGTCTTAAAAACCTCTGAAGATGGAGATTCCACAACCTCTCTGGGTAACCTGTTCCAGTGTCTTTTTACCTCCTCATGAGAGAGTTTTTCCTAATATGTAACCTAAACATCCCTTACTGCAACTTGAGACAATTGTTCCTTGTTCTGTCATCTGCCACCACTGAGAACAGTTCAGCTCCCTTCAGGTAATCACCCTTCAGGTAGTTGAAGGCTCCTATTAAATCCCCCCACGGTCTTCTCTGGACTAAATGAACCCAGTACCCTTAGTCTCTCCTCAGAAGTCGTACGCTCCAGCTCCCTAACCATTTTCATTGCCCTCTGCTAGACTCTCTCTCCAATTTGTCCACATCCTTTCTGTAGTGGGGCTCCCACAAGTGGACAAAATACTCTAGATGTGGCCTCACCAATGCCGATTAGAGGGGCATAATCACTTCCCTTGATTTTCTGACAGCGCTCCTAGTAATGCAGCCCAGTATGTTATTAGCCTTCTTCATAACTATTGGCTCTTATCAGCTTCTTTCCATTGTAATCCCTGGACTTCAGATTTTATATCCGTGGAGCAGAATGAAGTTACACTAATACAAGCTAGGTAGCATGGCCCAGCATTAACCCTTGCCTGATGTGGTATAACTTTGAGATATTCGGAGGGCGCTTAGCACATGTTAATAAGCTTTAACCTGAGGACGCATGTATTTTAAGTGCCTGTAGTATAAGCTAAGAGTAATGTGTAATTTTACCCTTACATACCAAGGCCATTACCTGTGGTAGGGTAGATACAGGAGTGCATTAGGAATAAATAGAAGGGGTCAGGGCATATTTGAATGGAATGATTAAGAGCAGTGATGCCCAGCCTTTTGGCTTCGTAGGCCAAATGCGTGGCTTAGGGCTGGTTTGTGGGCTGGATTGGACCTTGCAATCCCAGATTGGGCCCACATGCCTGGATTGACATGGTGCTGCTCCTGCCACCTGCTCCCCCGGCATAGCATGCTGGGATTGGGGTTCTAGTATCCTGCGCTACCTCTGTCCAGTCGTACACACCAGACTGGGCCCTGTACTTCCCTCATCTGGTCCTGCATGTGGGCACTGGGGCCCCATGCCACCTCTGCCTGGCCCCATGCATGGGATCAAGCCCTCTAGTGTGTAGGATTGTGGCCTACAGGGCTCCCCTCATGCTGTGGGAAGCCAGTGGGCCAGGTGCTGGGAGCTGGACCTGGCCTGTGGGCTGAGCACACCAATCAAAGTCTGTTCTTGCAGAGCCTAACCCCGTCCAGAGCCTAGACTGGACTGGAATCCAGCATTCCTATTCCTATGCTCCAAAATTCCTCTGCTCTCAGCATACATCTGCATAAGTGTCCTATCCTCCTGGAGTGATAATTCAGATGCAGAATGATGACCGAGTACTACCAGCAGCTGCTCCATTAGGTCAGGTTGCAGAACTGTTCTTTGGTGGGTTGAAAGGTACAAACTCTGATAGTTACCCGTGAAGATACCTCTGTGATGCAGCAGAAGGGATTTTCTGGCTTTTATTTTTAAACACTTAGGTTTTTTTGAAAGATATGAAGTTTCAAAATCTGTTTTCAAAGAACTGGGTTCAGACGGGATCTTCTTGGGACTGAAACAGGGCAGTGTAGGGAAGGAGGGTGCTGCCTATGGACCCCTGCCTCATTTCTGGTAAAAGTTGGAAGAGATGAAAGAAACGAGACAAGAGATTGGAGAAAGAGAAAGGAAAGATGCATAATTAAGACTTGAATGTTGTCCTGAAGGGGCAGTATCCTTGAGTATGTTACATTGTTCCTATGTGATGCTAGGATAGTCTTGTAAACTTTTCACAAATCATTCATCAGAGATTTCCAACCTGAGCTGTACATGCAGAAGTGTTGGGCGCTCGCAGTTGCAACTGAAGTCAGTAGGGAAGGAACCATGAACAAAATTAAAATACTGTCTAAATCTAAGTTCTCTGAAACCTGAGCTCTTTGGTGTCTTAAATTAAATGCCACAAATGACTGGAAACTTTTTACCTTAATTTGAATAAAAAAAGAATAATTGTACTACTTCACCATACATGAGTGTTGTGAAATATATTCATTAATATATGTGAAGCAATCCAGTTCTACACTGATGAGTACCAAGAAAAGCCCATGAGAAGATTAAGAATTCTGTCTTCAACTTTTGGTTTGAATGCTATGTAGTATGTAGGGTAAAGGGCCACATATGGAACCCTATAAAAGTGCATTAATGTAATTAAAGACCATCTAATAATGCATACACACAAGGGGGCCAAATTAATGTTGCACAAGCAGTCTTAATTCTGTCATTACCTACTTAGGAATGGTTGACTTTTATAACCTGTTTTATTCTTTTACAACTTATGTTTTTATTTCAGTGTTTTGCATATGATATATTACATGACGTGTATGTATAAAAAACACTCAAATGATTTTTAGTAAAATTACTAAAATGGTATTCCGAAACAATATGTTGCTAAATTGAAGGTCTGTAAATGCTTCTGCATGTAAGTGGCTCCCTGCGAGGAGTCCTGTGGACTTCTCTGAATAAAGTAAGTGTAAGTGTTTACAGGACTGAGCAAATTTTAAAGGGCTGAATTTAAAGAAGTGTTGGTAGATTGCATTTATTAGCCCATTCTAAAAATCTAGAGTAAAACTTTTAGACTAGTGTAAATTTCATCATGTGCTAAGCTAGAGACTGGAAGCCTGCCTGGGTTCCAAGGCTTTTAATCAGCCATCGAACCATATTAAAGCCTACAGTTCCTTGTCTACACTTACTGTGTCAGCAAACATGTTCTCAGAACGCATTTTAAAAAACTAGTCTAAATGCATCCTAAATCAGAACCTTTATACTTGAGAGACTTGTCCGGGAGAGCAGCAGGCCTGAAGTCTGAGAATGCTGACAGAAATCCATAGTGATCTTCAGGAAATGGTGGTGTATAATTTTCTTCTGGACTAGTTTTTTTGGTTCAGTCCAAGGCTATAATGAATGACTTCTGAGGGATTTAGAAGTTCTGTTGGGATGTGTGTATATGTCTGTTTCATCAGGAGTTTGCGGGTAAAATATAGTAGTATTAAATTATTCCTTGATGCACCTGCATATTCTTTCCCCTTCTGAATTTTAGTTTTGAACAACACAATCTCAAAGGAAACTCAGTAAAAAATACTGACTTTCTTCTGTCTTTATGGTGAAACAGCAAATTGCATCTTTTTTGACAGACGGCTGTAAATTATCTTGGGTTCATGTGAAACTGGGCCCAGCTGGCTCATAAATGTCACTAATCTCAGTAAGTCTTTCAGTGATTGTGGGCTGAGCTTCATGCCTGAAACCAAGTCTGAAAGCTTCAAAGGGTTTCTGGCTTTGTATTGGCTTTTACTCATACAGCTCTAGTTTTAACTAGGCCCAATGATTCTGTAGTTCTGGTCTCTAATTCATGAGTATGTCATGGAAGGTGGAGCAAGATGGTAGTATAATTCTTCTGTAACTTATGGCACTCTCACAATCCTTGGATAAAGTGTTTAGGTTGCTGTGCACTGATTTCCACATAACCTGAAAAGATCAGTGAAGTGAAAACATCGTCTAACAGGACAGTGAGTCTCAACCTGGGTACCACGGCACCTTGGGATGCTTTGAGATCCGTTTATGGGATCTGGGGGGCGCCATACAATGTCAGCACTATTAGATGTGAAAGCATGACTCACAAAGTAAACCCAGAGATTTCAACTATGGATCCAGAGTGTTAAAAATTGTTCTGCCCTGTTGTGAGCTTTCTGAGTTCTTTGCAACAGAAGACTTTCTCTGTTAGTTTTCTACAGTAAATATTGAGCAAAAACTAAGCTGGAATTTTCCAAGGGATAATTCAAGGCTAATGAGGGGTGCTTTAAATCTAAAAAGGTTAAAACCCTCTATACTAGATAAAACAGGGGAGAGATTCTGTCTATGGGCAGTAATTAGTTCTGACTTTAGAGTTAAGGTTATAATTTATAAAAATTACACTTTAGATATTTTGAAATGTTGAAGAAGAGCTGAGGTAGATGCCTAAGATAAATGATTTCTAATATAAAACTAAATCTGCTACTTTATAGGCAATTAGGTATAAGGAAATAAAGATCAAATTGATCATGGTTGTTTTACAAACTGGTGACCAAACGCAGGCCTCATCACAGTACTCAATTTAGCCATTTCTAAATTTTTGTATACTGTACACCACTGATTCATGGTTTAAGGCTTTGACTAATATAAAATGCAGGGCATGCATTTTGGTATTAACACTCTTTATTGGCTGAGTTTGCATCTTCATCTCCATGTTCTTTAAAGTTAAGGCCCAGAACAAGGCAAGTAGATGCCAGTCAATGCAGGTAGCAGTGGTAACTTTTCTACTAGGGAATGAGTAGTTTAGCGCAGTGTTTCTCAACCCATGGGTTGCAACCTAGAAGTGGGTCATAAGAATATATGCGAGCAACAAACAAAATATGGATCAAACATGAACAAACTGAAATGGATCAACAAACTTTAAAAGTGAATTCTCCTGTAAGGAAAAAAAATGTGGGAAACTGATTTTTCCCTTGCTGGGCTGGCAGAGTTCCAGCCTGCAAGGGGCTACTTGGGGATGGCCCTGCTTTGAGCAGGGGATTGGACTAGATGACTACCTGATATCCCTTCCAGCCCTAATTTTCTATGACTCAATGCTCCCAGATGCCTTCCCTCCTCCCCACACACTGAGGGGCTGGTGGCAGGGGACAGTGGGTCAGGAGTGAAGAGTATTGGATCAGAACTGGCCATCAGTGTTTGTAGATGGGTCCTGGTAAAAAAAAAAAGTTGAGAAACCACTGTTTGAGGGTATGTCTGTACCACTTGCTTAGCTTGCTGGAGAGCTTCACCAAGAAGCATAGTTCTGTATCAGGTCCTACTCCACATGTGTCAACCTGGCAAGAAGGCTTTGAAGACCTGTTGGCATGCCTCTGTCACTCACTATTCTTGAGCTCTTAGTCTCTGGCATGGTTCAGAGCAAGTGCGTGTGTGGTGGGGGGTTTCCATAGCAGCTTTATTGCCTCGTTTCCAGTTTTGTTGAGTGTGGGCAGGCCTGTACTTCCAGTGCTGCTCTCAAGATCCTTAGGCTTAATAATGAAGCTGCAACAGGTAACTCCTGTATTACACATTCTCTTAGGGCCTTGTAATGTGGTAATTCTCATTAGCTGTTAATGCTTTTAACCTGTGGATTGTCTGCACATTAACACCTTAAAGTGTTTTTAAGCATGTGTTATGCAGGTCAAAGTTGCAATCCTACCAGGGCAGGATTATCTCTGATCTGTACTACCCAGCTCCTGTTCCATTAAGGTGTGCCCACTCCCCACAGATGAAGTCCTCCAGTACCCCAGGATCTTTCAACCCTCACCTGTAGACCAGGGTTAGAAGCCTGTTCTGGCTCACCAGCTCTCTAGTTGCATCTCATAGCTACAGCTCCTAGTCTTGCCCCTGTTCATCAGGCCTCTAGTGTTAAGTCACAGTTGTGCAGGACAGTCAGAGATTTCAGACTCAGGGTGTGAGTGCTCCAAACTCCTAGCTAGCAATAACACCGATCGACATTTGTGTGGCTCACAACATAAGGTCTGACAAGGCCCTTATTAATATTATGTACAAGAGTTAACTCACCGCTGTCTTTTAATTTGCCATTGTTCCAGTTCCCTGCCAGTGCTCTCCTCTTCTCTTCCCTCCCTCGTTATCAAATCCTGATTGTTGGTCACCATGGGATATTTCTGATGGGAGGTAATTATATTGGTATATCTATCATGGGTTTCTTCTGCACATCTGTACCAGTTTAATTACATTTGATGGGAGTGACATGGCTAAGTCTCACTTTTTCTGCAAATGTGTCCAGTTTAAAGTGATGTATGTTGCCCTGTGGAACATCTTACACATTTGTCAAGAAACAAGTAAAAGCAGCAGAAGCTACATGTTTAAGTTGTAGTTTATCTTTTGCTTTTTTTCACCATTTATAATACTTTTAGTAGAACTGGCCCAAACAATATGATTAGGATAAAATATTTTTTCTCATCTGAAAGGTGTGTCTGTTTGATGTGAAATATATCTGTTATAGTACCAAAGGACTAAAGCTTTCCTGTAAAGAGAAAAAAAGAATAATTCTCATTAGTGCCAGTAAAGTATATCTCTTCTTTTTCAGACCACCTTCCACTTCAGCCAACTGGCTAGATGTTCAAAGTGGCTTACATTCACCTGTACACCTATACATTTTATACTCTCAGACTTATGCCCAAGTAGAGCAGAAGGTCTGTGCTCTGACTGTGTCTTGCTATTTGATTTAATTCTGCAAATGTCATCAGCATGCATCATTTCTGGTGTATTTTCACAGAATCAAATTATTATACGCACAAAAAGCAGCCACACGATTTGAGCTAATGACTATTGGTATGTGGTCCAATCTTTTGAACTGTTCACTGCTATTAAAAATAATAGGATTTGTGAACCTGGAGCATCTCGCAGTTAGGTCCTCAGCATGCAAGGGTGAGATGTGCCTTTGCAGGATGGTTTTGGAACGAGGCGGTTTGCTCACCCCTGATCTGTAGATGTGAAGGGATATTTTTGTGTTTAAAATCTAATCCATTTTGGTGCGTTTAAGGTTTAATTTATGATACTGGGTTCTTTAACAGGTGAAAGTATTTTTTATGTCCATCAATATGAGTTCTCTTCAAGACATGTAGCATTAAACCCACTTGAGTTTGATACAAAATTCTTGTATTGATTTTAAGGATTTTTTTTCTATTAGGAGGACCATTTTCTTATTAACTTTTGTTTCTTTTTACTTCAGTTCTCTGGTTCAGTGCAGCTGTGCTTCACTTCTAGATACCATATTTTTAACATAAATGTAAACAAAAATATTTGTTAATTTTAACGTTGCCTGAATGGAAAATATCAGTGGCTCATTTAAGAATTCTTGCAATTACTAACAGTGTATTTTTGAACCATTCCTAGTTTTGTTTTAACGGAAAAGGTCCACACATTTACTATAGTTTGATGATACTCTTTAGTTATTGAGAAACTTTTTATTTAACATGAAACCTTTTTTATTGGCTTCAGATTTTACATTCTTTTTTCACACATGAGGAGAGTAGATTAAACTCTGAAGAAACGTAATTAAATTTTCTTACTTGCTTGTAAATGAGCTTTCCAATGGTTCCCACCCCTTTCAATAAATTGTTTATTTAATCCCATTTTTTCAGTTTTGTACAAAATAATTAGTATATTACTTACTAAAACAAAACACACAAAAATAATTCAATAAGGATAAACTGAAATTTTGTTTTGCCAAATTGTGCATTTATGAAAACACCAAACAACAAGTTGAAAAATGTACTGTATCATACTGCAGTGAATATATTTAGAATGAAAGCTCAGATTTAGCAAAACTGTTCTGTTCTGAAAATTTATGGGACTACAACAATACTTGATTAAGATTTTTTTCTCTATCCTTAGAGCAGATCATACGATATCATATGTGTATATACACTCTTAAATTTAGTTATAAGAAGTTATGCTTCTTGGATTTACTATATTTATGCAAATAGAAGATGACCCTGATTATATATTTGACCCTGTAGACAAATTGGAGAGAGTTCAACGGCGGGCGACAAAATGATGAGGGGCTGGGAGACATGACTTATGAAAAAAGACTGAGGGAACTGGGCTTATTTACTCTAGAGAAGAGGAGACGGAGAGGGGACCTAATAGCAGCTTTTAATTACTATGGAGTTTGAAAGAAGATGGAGCTAGGCTGTTCTCAGTGGTGGCAGATGACAGAGCAAGGAGCAACAGTCTCCCGTTGGAGCAAGGGAAGTTTTGTTTAGATATTAGAAAGAACTTTCTCACTAGGAAGGTAGTACAGCACTGGAACAGGTTACCCATAGAGGTTGTGGGCTCTTCATCCTTGGAGGTTTTTAAGACCTGGCTGGACAAAGCCTTGGCTAGGATGATCTAGTTGTGGTGGGTCCTCCTTTGAGCAGGGGGTTGGACTAGATGACCTTCTGAGGTCCCTTCCAACCCTAGAAATTTACAAATCTGTTATACTTTTCCAGGTATAGAATCTAATAATTATTGGAGGTTTGCCTTGAATTTGTTCACCTCTCACTGCTACAGGAGGGAAAATAAATTGGGGGCGGGAGAGGGGGTCAGGTAGCCCTTTTCCTCTTTGCTTTCTCTTAACTTTCTCCTGGCAGCCCCCCTCCCCCTTCCTTATTGACAGACCTTGTTGTCCCTGAGCACATAGAAGTGAGGCACAAGTTTTTAAACAATAACCTTGAAATTAAACATGGCTGTAGCAATTTGCATATAGTACTCATACACTTACTTCATCCAGAATTGATGCATGTTACCTTTTTTTGGAATTGATCTGAGTTTTAGCAGTTACTCCATAAACTGGCCAGCACATTACCATCTGTTTATATATAGTACAATCTATTCATGATACCAGTCCAAAGCCAAAGGATCTTTATTTATCATATAGTTCACTGGGTTGGGCCCCACCAGAGTCAACTGCATTTCAAGCCATGGTGACCCTACAACTCAGCACTGTTTAGTATGTGTTTGTATTCCAGATATCCTATAAAGGATTCATATTCCCTCAGTCTTTTTTCATAAGTCTTGTCCCCCAGCTCCTCATCATTTTGTCACCCTCCGCTGGACTCTCTACAGTTTGTTTACAGGGTCAAATATATAATTAGCTTCCACTCATGACTGGAACCAGGTGTACTTGTCAAGAGTCCTGGGATGGTCCAAAAATTTACATGTAAAGGAGGTATAGGGCAGTCTGGTCCACTTTATCTCATAGAGGGTGGGGCCACACTAATCATATGTGCCAGGCTGAGAGAGGGGGTGACAGAGGGATTCAAAAAAAAAACGAGTGCTACTAAAACTGATTATATCGTCCCCTCCCAAAAAAAGAAACCCCTTCAACTCAGAGCTTACCATACGTATTTTTTCTTGCCTGCCATGACTTGATGGGAGTTAATTCAAAATAGGACGCATGGACAGTTTGGTGTTCTTAATTGCAGTTGAAGTCAGTCTTACACTTTCATTTCTCTAAATGCCTCTTTATCTGAGTGCTCACTTACTCTCTGAGAGTGAAGCCAAAGCTGGTTCTTAGGCAACACAAGCCTTCTGGGTACCATGCCCTTAATAGGGAACTTGCAAAAAAGCCCACCAATGTGGGACCAATCACTAATAAGCCCCTTTGCAACGCGGGGTCTCAGGTTTTCGCCCCTCACTCTCTGCGACACGGAACAACTTGACACAGTCTATTATTGTCAGGCCAGCTAGTCAACAGTTCATTCAACAAAAAATTTCTAATTGAAGTCAGTCTGCTTGTTTCTGGGTGTAGACAGACTGATCTCCTGTCGTGGCTTTCTCCAGCCACTTCTCAGTATTTGACTCCAGGAAAAATGTCTGCCTCTGGCTTCTTTCATGCCTCTGCACAAATTCAGCTCCATCACTCTCCACCTCTGAACCAGAGATCTCCCTATTCCCCTTCCGGGCGATAGCAGGATCTAATCCTCAGCTTTTAAAACCATTCAGTTTCAGTTACTAATTTTCAAGTCTTCAGGTGTGGCGAACATTCCTGGTGCCAGTTGATGACATCATCATCTCCCATGTCTCGCCCCCCCTTTTGGGTAAGTTTCTCCTTTTCTAGCTGATTGCAATAACAGGGTCACAGGCTCCCTGTTGCACTGGCATTTAAGGCTAGTGAAGAAGAAACAGAAATAATTAGAAAAGGAAAACAAAGACGCAGCTCAGCTGTGGGAGTGAAGCAAAAGTAAAAATATATTCAAGGTAGTCACTCACCATGGCTTGAAAAAGAGACAGCAGTGACAGGAACTGCACTTAGTGGATGCTATCATATGTTTTATTCAGATGAGCTGTACTAACCTATTCTTGTGGTAGGTTCCCATCAGGAAAGAGCCATATGCATTTTCTTCTGAGGTACCAGGTGGGAAAAGATTGTAAGGACTGAGCAGTATAAGACCAAAAAACCTGGAGTTAGGGAATATTAGATGTCTAGCTGTTCCTTTGGGCTAAGTACACAAGCCAGATCTACAACCTGGCAGCCAGGGCAGATTCCAAAAAAGCCTGCTTCATGAAATATTTTTCAGGGAATCAGTTGTGATATTGGTGGGTGTACCTACTGTCCACATGGCCCCATGGACTTGAGAACTGCTGTGGTTCCAGAAGGTCTTGGAACAGTTCTGGAGCAGATATGAGCCTGCTTTGATTGGTTTGTCTCCTGTGTTAGGAGTGCCCTGTGGAAGACTAGGAACCTGCTCGTGTATTAGGCACACAAACCTGAAGAAGAGACAAGTGATGATGACAGAGGAGATGACAGCAATGATGACAAGAGCAACACTGACTAAGGACTAGGGAGGAGAACAGAGGCAGGAGGAGGGAAAGGGTCAGGGAGGTAGAGGGATCAGAAGTGGGTCAGCATGATTGTAATGGGTAAGAAGATGCAGGCAGGCGTGTAGGTGAGTGGGTGCATTTATTGTAATGGAAATTTGATGCTGTAATGGTGTATGTGTTCTAGGGCCTGTCAAGTGAACCACATTGGTTACAAAACAGGGAGGTGAAAGTAGAGCGGGAGTGTTTATATATGAATAATACATACAAATATATTCTTGCAAAAAAAAAAAAAGTTCCCATCAGCATGTTTGTCCATTGTGGTCCATGTGTTTCATAGTTATGCTCAGTGTTGGCTGCATTTAATCAACTTCATAGTTGGCTTCTATTGCTGAGCACATGCTGCATTTGGCAACAGTTCAATAATAGTGTTTTTAGTGAGATTTCTTTATATGCAATTGTAAGACTAGGGGCTCTTTTTCCCTCTGACAGTTGAAGGGGAAAACCTTGTTTTGTATTCAAGTAAATATAATAATTTAATAGAGCTGGAGTGTTAAACTAAATTAAGGCATTGACAATATTTTTATACCCTTTTGAAAAAAAATACATAACATTAAGGTCAGAATGGCAAAGGCAGAGAAAAAGGCAAAATCATAACAAGCCCCCCAAAACTTAAAGTAATTTTGATCCTTTTCAGAACTCAACTAAATCTAAACTTTTTGAACCCTGAAAGCAACTGGTTAAAAACTGGCTCCATTTCCAGAAAAACTGCTTCATTCTCTGTTCATTAAATGCTAGAGCATTTCTGGCTTAGCTTCTTGTCTGCTGAAATAAATTGTGGAAAGGAAACTGAGCCAGTGCTTGAATACATGCAGGAGAATTTACAGCATTTCCAATGTATCGGAATAACCCTGCAAGTGTATGGATCCCTCCCCTCAGTGTTCAGAGGAGGAGATGGATATGGGCTGATGGATTTGTATGTGAGAGAGGGGCCTTTTGTGGCATCAGATGACTGTAGCAGAAATTTACTCCATATAGTCTTTCTATATTCTCCACTTCTCTTTCCTTTTTGGCCACTCCTGTGCACATGTCCCGTGGTACTGCTCTGGCATTTGCTCAACTCTGATGATAGAGATTAGGCAGACTGGAATGTGGGGGTCATGTACGTCCAGAGGTAATCTGGCCCTGTGCATCTCTGCATACTGAGCTTGCGCACCCCCCCCCCACATAGAGGAATCTGTAGGGGAGTGAGAAGAGGTATAGGGGATATTTGACCTTTCGGAGTTTCCAGGGAATTGTCTGTTGAAAGGGGAGCTTTTTTTTTTCAATTGAAGGAATATTTAGATTAGTCTGGATTGAGCAGATTAGGTAGTCTCTGAACCTGGGCACTTGTTATATCTATTAGTAGATAAAGAAAAGAATTCAGCCTCCAGACTTGTCTATTTAGCTTGTTTTTGGGACCACAAATTCATGGGGGAGAGAAAAAAACTATAGCAGAATATTTAGTAGACAGCTTTCACTTACTGCACAACTGCAGTTTTTAGAAGAGCTTGGTTTGTTCTATGGAATAATGACCAATAATATATGTTTTTAAATTAATTCATTTGGTTTATTGGAGCTTTAAAATAAACCCCTCTAACTTAGCAAGTTTCCTATTCATTTTGCAGCATTATTATTATTTTGGTTATGGATTACTAGCACATTCTATAAAAACATTTGTATGCACGAGTAGTCCTGCATACAAACCCATGTCACTTTTTCGGTAGGCTTTAGTAGCAAGTCATGGTATAGCTTTGATATAAATAAACATAATGTATGCACACTAGGGGTGCACCGATAGAGATTTTTTGGGTCTGTTACCGATAGCCAATTTTTAAGGAAGTGTACTAGCCAATACTAATCCAATTTCCAATATGCAGCTCTTCAGTTTGAAGAGCTGTATCCAGCTGGTAAGTGTGGTGTGGTGAAAGGGGAGCAAAGTTGTGGGGGCAAAGGGGCAGATCAAGGCCCCTGCAATGAGGGAGAGAATGGGGAGCCCACATTACACCCCCACCCTGGGCCCTCCTGGATGAGTAGCGGGAACAGTGGCAGGATCCACTAGATGAGCACCGGATGATCTGTATGCAGTGGTGGGAACTGCTCCCCCTCCCTTCCCATGCCCACCCCTGACAAGCTGCACCTCTGTCCCACGCCTGCCCCAGCCCTAGCTCTAGCCCCACACCCTCCCTCACCACTGGGGCCTTGATCTGCCCCGCCATGCCCCTTGCTCCTCCCCTTCCACCACACCAGATTTACCAGATGCCCACAGCATTCCACGCTGCCAGCTCTACTCCTCACTGCCTATGTGCTGTGCTGCAGCTGCATGCAGACATGGGTATTTATTGGCCATACCAGGCCGATTTCCAATACAGAAATTTTTCTTTGCTGATCGGTGCTGATCTGATATTGGACCAATGCCTCGGTGCATCTTTAACGCACATATACAAATGTATTAGACCAGGGGTTTTCAACCTGTGGTCGGTGGACTCTTGGGGGTCCACAGACTATGTCTAAGGGCTCTGCAAAAGATGACTATGCTCAATCAAAATTGCCTTTGTTTACCATTCAGAGGGGTCCATACCATTCAAAATTTCCAAAGGGCCTTAACTCCACTCAAAATGTTTAGAGGTCCACAAATGGAAAAAGATTGAAAGCCACTGCAGTATACCATAGATTTTCTCCTTTGACCTAGGTCTTGCCCAAATCCACTGACTTCAGCTGAGATTGTGTGAAATGTAACTTACAGTATAATTTGGCTCATAACATTTTTTAAGAGCCAGAAGATGGCATGTTTGTACTGAAATGTTGCCTAAGAGAGGGTTTTTAAAGGTGTTTGAAAGCCCCCAAATATAGGGCTGTAATGGGACTGCTGAATTTTAATCACAACAGCACTAACAGAAGCAGTGATAAATTTACACTGAAGTAGAAAAGGTTTTCATGGTCCTGTCTTGTTATTAAGTGCTATGTGTACAGGTCACTAGGGGTGTGCGAAAAGGGCCATATTTGATGCAGATTTGGCCCAAATCGGGGATTTGATTAGTTGATTCAGATCACTGTCCCTGATTTGATTCGGCCAAATGTGAATCTGAAGATTTGATGCTGATTTGGAGAATTAGTGATTTGGCCATAGACACAGCTTTAAATGCTTTTTCTACATACCTCGAGGTACCAGGCGCAGCTAGTAAATGCTGCAATGCTGGGGCAGATGGAGCGTCCCACGGTAGTATGGGGAGGGCCCCCGTCTGCTCAGCAGGAAACCTTGAAGTGAACCAGAAGTACTTCCGGTCCACTTCCAGGTCTGCTGGGGAGAGCGCTGGGGGGCCCTCCCATGCCTCCTCTCCCAGGCTCAGTGATCAGCACGGGGGAGCCCCGGTGCCCCCCCAGACCCAGGAGGCACCAGTTACAGAACTCGGGGGGTGCACAGGAACCGTCAGGGTGCTCCCTGGTGGACCTGGAAGTGCACTGGAAGTGCTTCGGGTCCACTTCCAGGTCTGTTGCTGAGCCTCCCGCTCTCCTATGGGACTCTCCGTCTGCCCCAGCATTGCAGCATTCACAAGCTGCCTGGTACCTTGAGGTATATAGGAAAAACATTTAGAGCTGTGTCTATGTCCAAATTGCTGAATCTTTCTGAATCTCCAAATCTGAATCGATTAGGAGGGTCCCGATTTGATTCAGAGACATTAAAGAGTCTCCTGATTCGGTTTGGATTTGGAGATTCGGCCACTGAACAGAGCCGAATCTCTGCCAAATCAAATCAGGGACCAAAGCTTTGCACAGCCCTACAGGTCACTATTACATTTAGCTGCTTGTATCTTTTTGAGAATGGGGAAGGAAATCTTAATTTTGTGTTTATATAAAAATACAAGTTACCATCCCTTTTTCTTTTAAGACGTGTCAGGATGGATATTGTGATGTGGTCAAACTGTCCAGAGTGCAGGGGATGCATGAGCATGATTTAGAGCTCATCTTTGAACTCCTTGATCTTGATGCAAGTTTCGTGCAAAACCAGTCTGATTTTAAGACAGACTACACGCAGGTTCTTAAAACAGCTTTAAGATTCAATTATGCTGATGATTTGGTACAAAGTGACAGCACCAGAGAGTTTGTCCCCCAGTGTCTAAAAGTAAAATTAGGTAGTTACCCCCAGATAGGCATAAATGTGCTATTAGATGGTTGAGAAATTATTATTTTCTCCTAAAACCCTCCTGGGAATTTATTTTAGCTCCTTTGATGTGCCTAATTAGCCCACTCAAAGTAAGCAGTGACTAACAGTCTCATAACTGGCTAATGGAAAGAACTTCATAACATTTTCAGATTCTTAATCAGAAGATTCTTTCACTGCTTTGCAGTAGGGGACATATTCAAATCGTTTCTGGGCAACAGTTGTCTGTAGTCAGATCACAAATCCTGCAGTCACTTTCCTGCAAAGCATATTTGATAATTTTGGCCTTTGAAAAGTTTAAATACTGGGAGAGAGCATAAGCCTGGAAGTGACTTTAACCTGACAAGTTTGATCCTAGCTCTGTTTAACAAACTCACAGCAAACATTTAGTTTATTGAGACTTTCTGCACAGCAACTCATCTATCTTTGTAGATTTTGGCAGAGAAGGAATCGTTTTTATGAATGACAGCTAACAAGCAAGAGTTTTAAAAAAGATGATCACTTTGTTTCAGGAAATGCTATAATGCTTTTCCATTGTCAAGTCAGAGCGTTAAAAATGTAAATGATGAATGTCTTTAAAATATCCTGCAACACATTTAATGACAGAAATTATATGGCTTAGAATCAGCAAAGTTAGCAATTAACTCTGACTTTAGATGTCTATAGTTACAGACCAATGAAACAATTGTAATTACGAAGGGAGGTGGGGGTTACTATGCATCAGGCTTATCTGTTGTAACTGGTTTGTATGTCTGAGCTATCCTACAGTACTGCAGAGTAATTTAGCAGCTGTTTTATTCATGAGTTAACTACCCCTTTTTAGCTTCCCCGTGCTGTGGGATAGCGCAGATGCACTGATGACTGGTAAATGCCTCTCCTCTCCCCCTGGCCTTTTATTCACAATAATTGTTTGTCCGTGCCATATCTTTGCTGTCTTTAAGTGTTCCTTTCCCCTCCACATCCCACAGGATAAATAGGATTCTGTAATTGCTGTGACATTGTCTCTCTTTCTCACTGTGTAAAGCAGTCAACATGACTTTTCCACATGTCAACAAGCATCTCAGATGCGTTTTGCATTCTGTATGCCATTCATACCTAGCAACCCGAGCATTTCTGATGCTTGTTGCATGGCTAAATGCCTCTTTCCTTACTTGCTTGTACAGTTCCACTGGGTCCCTGGGATTACTTTTGTGAGTAAAACGAGCAGGATTTGGGCCTTTTAATATAAGTTGAATTTAAAACATGCTGATACCTGGTGTAGGGTATAGTATTTCTCTTGCAACAGCTAGTGACATCACTAACACCTAAACTAGACCATAGGGGCTGAACTCACTGAATGGCATTAAGTGTCCATGCAATAATCAATCCACTGTTTGTCACTGGAGAAACACATAGCCCTGAATTTGGTAAGGGATTTTCAGCTGGTATGATTAAAATTTTTTTTATTGGCCTATGCAGAAATAGGCTTTGCTATAGCTCTTTCAGTAACAGGCTCCTGCTGCTTTAGAGCCTGATCCTCCAAGGTGCTGAGGGTCTTCAGCTGTTCTCCATTTCAGTCATAGTTGACAGTGCTCAGCAGTTCACAGAGTCAGGCCCTTGATACAGGACTCAGCTTGAGTAGCAGCAGACAGCTTGACTAGGAGGATGGTACAGAAATCCTGTTCACTGCAACTAGCTTCAGTGGCTTGTTTCAAAAACCTGCTGAAGTCGGTGGAAAAGGTCCAAGTGAATAACTTTAGTAATGCTTGGGAGTATGTAATTTAATTTGCCCTGTGAGATGCTTCTCACCTGATTGGGAGCCTCTGGATCAGGTGTAATGCCGTCCAGCCCAGTATTATTCTACCCACTCTCCTGTCCTTTCACATGTGAGAATCTTGCACTGAACAAGAAGGTTCTTGTAATGCCTCGGTGTGGCTAACTCTCCTGCACATGTGGGTGCCACTGATGTTGAACAAGCTGGTTATGAATTGAGAGCTTAAAATATATCTTTTTTAAATTTCAGCATCATGGTACTGATATGCAAGTCACAGAAATAAAGTTCCAGTTAGTGTGACATTTGCTGGTCTGTGACCCTTAGGACCGGGCCCAACATTTCTTTCTATATTCATATTTTAGTCTTGAGTTATCTTTTGGGGGAAGCAGTTAAGACGGTAATAGATGACGTATACCATCGCTGTACTGAGCCGAAGGACAGCACCACTAAAAAAAAATGATCCTCTCATCCAATATGCAGAAGAGTTCGCTTTACTTTTTAATCTCCACTTTGTACTCCTGGGACCCCAGGTGGCCATAACACTTCGAGGAGGATGTAGGCCAGTTTCTACCAACTTCGTTGAGTATGTGGGCTTGAGATCCTACATCAGTGAACTCAGCTGGAACCCTGTCATTGGAACCTCACTGAGTATGGGTGCAGTTCCTACATTAAATAGGTCATAGTAGTCGTATTACTATGACTTATTCTGGCCTTTGTATACATTGGAAACAAAAGGCTGAATACAGATTTGAATGGGGTTGTGATGCACTAATGTAAGTATAAATAATTTTTATAAGGCAAAAGGGGATATGCTATCATTCATATTTTCTGTATACCAAAATGGGTCCCATTTCTTCAAATTCTGGCCATCTACCAGTGTGCTTGCAAGATTATTTGGAGTAGTACATGTTATTGTGTCTGGCAGTGTTTACGGGATTGGGTTTACCCACTCGCGGTGCCTCTCACAATTTGGTTGTTTACATTTTAGGTTTAAGTTAAAAAGAAAAACAAGAGTCCAACAGGCTGCTCCAACAAATTAGGAAAAGGATGGTGTATCTGTATTTCAAAGGTTGTAGAAATAACAAAGTTGAAAATGCAATATGAAAAGGAATATAAATCATAGTTTATATTATTTGTAAAGCACAAAATGCTCATACAACCTATCTAAACTATGTTAAAGCATTGCAAAATGCTCATAGTTTTTTAGCTTACGATACAGTATAACTATATTTTTACAGTAGATTAAGAATATTGTACTCCATAGCTGCAGTGCTTACTAAAAGTGTTTACTTCATGTGCATGTGCAATTGTTCCAAGTGAAAAGAAAAAATCCTTGGGTACAAAGTGCCTGATTTAAACTTTCCTCCCTATGGTAAATACAATTTTTGTTCCTGCATATTGTAAGGAGGGACAGGTCTACAGGTGTATTACTCCAACAAGGCATGTGAACTTTTTTGTTTTTTTACTTGCTGTTGGGGCGGTCAAAATGTAGTGATCCATGCATGTATGCAAGAAGTTTCAGACACCCATGTCTTGATGAGCTTGGCAATGACTCTATTACATCATTTCAAACAGCAAGATACTTGGGTCTTTAAAAACATGAGGGGGGATTTCTTCCTTATTAGATAGCTATTCTATTAAAAATCTAAGTATTCAATTTAAAAAAAATATTTTTCCTCCTTATTCTGGTTCACAGCAACTCAGAGAGCTACTTTTTCTGGGAAAGACTGATATTCTGACTTCAGTTTTGTAATTTAATGATGGAGAGTTTCCTTAGTAAACCGAATTTAGAGTACTAGAATGCTTATCTTATATCCAGACCTTGAACATAAAAGGCATTTTATACCAGCAATTGTTCATTTAATGAGCAATTGCAGAGTGCAGGACGGTTAAGGGATTGAGCTATATGCACCATTATTGCAAGAAGTATTCCGAAATACCAGAAATAGGACGTAAGCTCTGATCAGGGAGACTGTGAGCACAATTACCTTCTTTTCAAATCCTTCTGTGACACTGCGGGAGGAAAAAGGACTTTGAAACTTGAAAGGAAAGAGCTTGCTTTCAACCTCAAAAGCTAGGAGGAAAGGGCTCTGAAATTTGCTCAGTATTCCCAATTCACCATTAGCCTGTTTCTTCCTTTAGCCTCAAGGCATTCTCCGCTTTTTGAAAAGATGTTAAGAAATTCAGTCACAATAGAGAGCCTAGTTTTGAACATGTTTCACTCGGTCCATTGAGGTCTGGTCTTCAGCCTTTGTGTGGGGTGAATTGAGCTGAGCAGCTAGCTGGTTGGGGAGAGGTGAATGAGCAGTCTCTGTGCAGTCACAAATTCTGGCAAAGAAAAGATTACCCTTTCCTTTATTTTACAATATGCATTCCCGTACAATCCTGCTAGTGGCAATATGCGGAGCAGAGCTTGTGCTTAAGTCAATATGGAGCACTTGGTTTATAGCAACTCTTGTTAAGTTTGTCTTGTAATTGAAGCTGCTGTTGACCTTGCTTGGAGACCATTTGTAAAACCGTTTATTTAGCATAAACTGAAATAATAAACCCTCCTTCTCTTAGGCCGATTGTGATAGGGTGACATTAGTTTGATTTAATGATTAGCCGCCTGACCCCTCAGCTAGAGAGAGCTGCTTGAATAGGGAGAGTTCACTAGGAAGCACACAGGAAGAATACTAATGAGCTTGTTAAATTTAGCATGGCACCAACCACTTTTAATTCCTCTAATGGGAGAAGCACTGCCTCTGAGAGAGAGGGAGGGAGGGAGAATGGGAGAGAGAGGGAGGGATGTCCACATACCGTAGCTGGAGAATTTTTGGTCAGGAGAAGAGCTTGGAGAGAGAGTAAGCCAGGGTCTTTGGACTGAGTTGTAAGTATGTTGCTGTTTGTTCTCTTACCCAGTTAAAGTGTGTCCTTAATTGGTTATGAGACAATAATACTAATTGCAAATTGAAATATGGCTACAAAACCTAACACTTCTCAATTTTTGCTAATGCATTGATTTGTCATTTTAAATGCAAGTATCTTGGACTTTCGTTGAGGGGGAAGGGGGCTCCAGGAATTATAAACAATGTTTTTATGCTTATCTCTGACTTTTAAGAGGCTTGAAATAAAAAGTGTTCAATTGTGTTTCAGGGTCTGCTGAACAGGAAAAGTTCGTGAGAAACAAAGTTTTGGTGGGTTGACATGCCACTGTACATGTGCTCTTAGCTTCTCAGGTGTTGGATAAACTCATAAAAATACATTGGCATAGGCACATGATTTGATTCTGAGGTTTTTGAAAATATTTGTTAATAAAATGAAGTGTTTCTTGATACTGTATGTTTCAAAAATGCTTATGGCTAAACAGGGCTGATCAATATGCTTCTCATTAGACAGGGGAATCTAGGATTATTTTGATAGTTCCAGACTGGATACTTTTTCTGTGTGTTTGAAGGTACTAACCTGTTTGCATGCAGTGGTGATGCACATGGAGAAAGAAAGGATAGTGCTGAATCATATATGGGTATGATTCGCAGGTAGGAGAGAGAAGAAAGTTGGGAAAAACTATGTTTTAGTAACTGCATTAGTGAAAAACAGGTGTGAGCGAGAGGAAAATTAGGCCTTTTGACACCAAGACATTCATCTTTCTGAAACTTCTGGGTGAATTGGATGTTTCTTTTGACCTTAAAGCAAGCTGCTTTTAAAACGTAAGTAGCACAGTAACAGTTGTCTTATGTTTGGCTGTAAGAAGCCATTGGCAGATGCTGCTGGAGAAGTGGGTTGTTTGCTTACATTTTTGCTATAGACTCCCACTTGTTGCCATGGTGGACAGTATGTTTCTGTCAATAATTTGGCCTGGCGCAGCTTGTCTGCACTTACTCTTAAACTTTATTGAACAATTCAGCTGAAACAGAACAAGATTAGACAGCTTTTGCCTTTTGGCTCGTTGAAGTGGTTTTACTGCAGTTATAAGAGCAGGCAGAATTATTGCAAGAAAAGTTTCCCTTTCAGTGTATAGAGAGTTCTTTCAAACCACTTGGCTATTTGTATTCTGGAGTGCGTGTACTGTCAAGTTTTTCATCTGCCCTCTATCAAAAGCAGCTCTGTGGTGCAGAGCCTCAAGTAAACTCTTAACAAAATGTTTGTCCATTGAAATGCCTTATTGCAAAAATGTTGCGGCCCTTACTTTTAAAAATCATTTCTGATTGAATTTTTATAAAGAGAGCAATATTCGAAAATGGTTGACTGGGTTTTAGCAGTAAGTAGAATTATCTTCCTGGAGAAGGAAGAATAGACTAATGGCAGAAAACAAGACTTTACTTTTGTTTTCTCTTTCTTAGACTTATTTATTAAAATCAAACACATCTTGCTTTTATGTTTCCCAAAGTAAGCTTTTTAAATTTCATTCACCAATTAAAACTCTCATCTCATGCCACGCCAGTAACTGATGCCTTGATTCACTACACATGTATGTCTTGAGAGGAATAGAGTAAAATCAAAGCATTTGGACCGACAGCAGCTGTTTGTTGTATTCCAGGATGACAGTTTTAACAAATATTAACTTTATAGGAAGAGTAAAAGAAATTAAATCCCATCTGGTCCTTGCGTTCCTTATGCAGCTACAAAAGTCACTTCAGCTCACTTCTATCCATAATGTAGTGGCACAGGTTAGCCTCGTTCCAGTTATTAAGGGTCTGTCAGTGTTTCAACGTATAATCCTCTGTTTTCAAGAGCTTGCATTTCAACTGTAAAAGTTCATTCTGGGTTGAAACTTATCATGAAAGGCTCCAGCCAGAGAGAAAATTAGTGGGGAAAAAACCTTAAAAAGTTGTACAAAGCTTAATATACATTTTAGAGCCTTAGACTCCTTTTTTTGCAGTTGAAGAAGTAAAAACAGCTTTGGTGTAAAACTATTAAGTGTGAAAGGCTGTTAATTCAAAATATGGCCTACTGTCTATCAATATTAACAGAAAAGAGAAAAGGGCAAAGATTTATATTCACTACTTCTCCTTGGGCCCAACCCTATAAGCCCTTTGTGAATAAAATCGACTACCGACTCACAAGAAACCTGTACATGCAGAATCCTGTCCCTAAAATTATCGAAGGCCTTTTTTTTTTTTTTTTTTTTTGGTAGTTTTGCATACAAATCTAAAGTATAATTGTAGACTAATAAATGTTGGTTTATGCAGGTAATAGTCAAAACCCAACTTGATGTAGTTTGGCATTTCAATACTATCATAGCATGATTCTGATATCACTGGCAACGATAGGAATCCATTAAAATCAGTGGAGTTACCCCAGAGTAAAATGTTCAGAACTAGAATAGAATCAGTCCTGTGTAGAATTAATTGCTGTTTCTTGCCCCTGTACTGGGTAGTCAAAACAAGGCAGTTTTAGCATTAAACTTGAATAAGCAGGTCTCTGATAGTCTGAACTGGACTCTTGTTATTCAGAGTTATTCTTTTTGTGTATGAATTGTAGAACTGCTTTTGAACACATTTGTTAATGTTTATGTGAGATATAGTTACATGTTCTCACATAAACAGCGGGCTTCATGAAAACAGGAATGTTGAGATTAAAGTTTCTGTCTATATAGGTTGGGGCTCCAGTCAATGATTACATTTTTTTAGAGGTGCTGTGTTTTATAAAAGGAATAACATAATCACGACCTCTCTCTTCCTGAAAATGTTAGTCTGAAGTCGGTTACACCAGATATATATGTAGCTAATGACACTTTGCTGTCAAATGGCTCATGTAAAATGTATTTGAAGCTGTGCAGCTAATTGTTGAACAACTGAGCCATTAGTCTGCATGTAAGTGTGCGTGTATCATACACCTAGAATGAAATTCTATGAATGCTGAAATGGGAGGCCATTGAATGCCCCATAGCAGAACTGTGAGAGCCATCAGTGAAGTAGTCATTATGGGTCCTTTACACCCCTTCCCACCTGGTTGGCAGAAGAAGATCCTGGTATGAATGATTATAGGTAGAGCTTTCTGAGAGACTGTAGAGGAGGCTGAAAGAGCGATTGCAGCTCTTCTGGAGAAGGCACTATGAGGGCTGTGTTGCACTCATAGGCACTGACTCTAGGTTGGGGGGTTGGATTTTACCATTGTAATTTCCCCTTTACACATGTAATGTCCAGTTTTTGCATTTTATTTGAGGGAGCAAATCTCTTATGTAAGTTCTGCTGTGCATGCGTGCATGCACATGTGTGTGTGAAATGTGCATGCACACACACCCTCTCTTCCCAGTGTTATAAAGTGTTAACCTTGAATAATATTCACAGCTACAGATGGGTGCCACTATTACAGCAGGTGGTCTCACTGCTTTTGCCTTATGCTGGCTGAGTATCCACAACAAAATAAACATGTTACACTATTGCCTACCTTAATTTTGATTACTAGGGCCTTTTTTTTATTGCTCCAGGCTTTTCTAACAGCACATTGACTTGGGGATGGAGCAGCACACTGGCAAATACAAAGCAGCAGTGGGTGGCTAGACTTGATTTAGTCTCAGCTAGCAGGGTTCATCTTCTGCTGTTTGTGACAAATTGTTTTTTTCCTCCCAGTCAGGCAGCCAGAACTTCCAGTCTGCTTGTCCCAGAGGCAAGAAAACAGCAAGTCTGTGTCCGTTCTTGTACGATTAATAGCCCCGCTGGTAAATGCATCAGTGAATGGGTGATGATGATCTACTGCTCAACCGCCACTTGGTCTGAATGGGCTAGTTTTTTCAACTGGTATCCCAGAACATCTTTCATAACCACACATGTACATACTTACACTGTGACTTTGGAAGTGGTGAAAGGGGAACAAAAAGAACTTTTTTATTTTATTTGCTATAAATGGCCTAAAAGTCTCTTTTCTCTCTCTCTCTCTATCCCTCTCTTTATTTTTTTCCCCCAGAGGATGAAAGTCCTGGACAGACCTATCACAGAGAGAGAAGAAACGCAATCACAATGCAGCCACAAGGTGGGCAAGGTCTCAGTAAAATCAGTGAAGAGCCTTCAACATCTAGTGAGGAAAGGGCCTCATTAATAAAGAAGGAGATCCATGGATCTATATCGCACCTTTCTGAACCTTCTGTACCTTATCGTGGGACGGTTTTTGCTATGGACCCCAGGAATGGTTACATGGATCCTCATTATCGTGAGTATTTAATATAGGTTCATTTCAGAAGAGCAAGATTGGAAGATTATTAGATCTGTCTTTTTTTTGCATTTTGTATTGGCAGTTTCCATCCCACTCAGAATCCATCAGTTTACCTAAACAAGGCTAAGTTATTTTAAGAATTCTTATTCTTTTCTTTATGGAGAAGAAAACAGCAACCGGTTCCATTCTGTGTGCAAATTAGCATAGGCCTCTACAGGCTTCCTTGGGGTATATCCTCTGTTGCTGATTCACACAAACCATCCAGTGTTATGTTTGCTCTGCCAACTTAGCAGCACATGAAGAAAAACCCTCATTTAAGGAGAGAGAGAAAATTAAGCCTCAAAATAGTACTTTGAACATGGTTTTTCACTACATTTTTAAGAAAAGATGAAACATGCCTTTTGGAGAGGGGTGGAGGAGAGGGGGGAGTTGTGGGGTGGAAAGGCAGTCATTGTCTCCCCCAGCTCCAGTCCTGCGGAATAATGTGGGGAGAAAAAGCTAAGGGTTTTAACTTCTGAATTCCTGCTTAGGCTTTAATAAAAAAGTAAGAAATTAACTAACACTTGCACACCGATGTGGAGTGGATTTCTCCACAGGCAAAATATAAAGAAGTTAAGCAATTTTTTTTCATCTGCTTCTAGTTAAAAAAAAAAAAAAAAAAAAATCATTTAGTTGTGTAGTAATGAAGTACATCTTGAGGTGTCAAGTCTTCTGCCTTTTGATTATAGATTTATCACCCAGTCAGGATACAGATTTGCCATTTAACCTCTAAGTTTCCAGTTCCAGATGATGGGCTAAAACTCACAAAGTGAGGCCAGTTTCTGTTTTGGTTTTCTGTTTTTTCCACATCATTCAGAAATGTTAGTGTTTTAAGGCGAAAGGTCATTAGCCAGATGACTGATTAGTGAGGACAGCTGATTAGTGCATGTATTTTTGCTAAAGAAAGTACCAGGGATAAAAGCTAATTTTATCCCTTCATTAGTTGGGCTAGCAGTAAAGGGGAATGTTCACTCATCAGGGTGCAGATCAAAGTGTCTCTCACACAACCGTAAGTCTCACCAACTGCCTTTATTATAACAGAGTCTGATTGTTAATAAAGATGGAGGCTAGATAAGAACATGAAACACGTGTTGTCTTTAGAGTCCAGATCAGCTACTATGTGAATAGTTTATGGTGTTTTTTCAGCTTTCTTTTAACGTATGACATCAGTTTCTACCTGTATTTCTCAAGCACAGCCTAGTTCCAGTGCTCTAAGCCAGTTATTCACTCATCTATCTGAGAAAGGTGTGCAGGGTACTGCTGTCAGACTTGCTTGTAGGAGGAGAATACTACAGGCAAGAGAAACGCTAGCTTTAAGATCTTTGCTATCACAGCTCATCACATTCAATATTTGTAAATGCAAAACGTGGTCTGATGGATTCTGTTGGTGGCAGATGGCAACTGTGTGGGTGGAACGTGTTGTAACAGAGCTGAGTTGCAAAGAACTTGAAGATGACTTGGCAAATGTTATGGCCCCCTGATTCAGCTGCCATGTCCCTTCCTAAATACATCTCGGGTCCTAGTGATATCATTTGATATGTATTGCAGAACTGGGTTTGAGTTCTCTGACTGAACTTAAGTGGTGGGGTTTTATATTTCTCAGGAACATTTTCATTGTAGTCTTCCTTGTTTAATGTATCTAAAGTGACCATTACCAGTGGGTTGTAAAATAGCCTATCCAAAAGTCATATTTTGGGGAATTAAGTAATTTTTAATTTAAGAAAAAAATAAATGATAGCATATACAAAGGTAGTCTTAAAGTCTCTGTATGAAAGCATCAAATGGCAGATGTACTTTGCATCTGGTAGGGGGAATTATAATGTTTTTTTTTGCTGGCCTGTAAAATCCCTGAAGTTATTAATACCATGTGAAAGCTTATCACATTTCTATTTACCTGTAATAGATTTGATGCAGATGGACAACTGAATTAATGTCTGACCAAATTTATAGAGAAGAAGATAGGCAGATTTAAATTTTCATAATAGTTGCGTAATTTATATATGTAAGATGTACTTTTATTAAATTTGTGATTGCATACAGCTTGACACTTATAGTAAGCCATATGAAGAACTCTAAATGTTAATCTCATCCTAGTTCCTCTATAGCAACAGGCCATCATTCTCTTCCTTAGTTTCTTGCCAGCTTTGTTGAGCAGATGCAGAGAAAATACTGCTTTAATCCAGTGTAGCCGGGTATGTAAACACTCATTTTTTTTTTTTTTTGAAGAAGGACATCTGTATATTTTTATTGTAGGAAAAAAACTTTTTAAGTCGGTTGTATGTGGAGTGCATGTCTTCAGGAGCTGCAGTTTATTAGAAAAGACTCATACACTTTACATTCCTACATATAAATGTGTGTCTGTGTATGTGGTTTTGGGTTTTTTTGTTGTTTAATTCCTTTTTCTTAATTGAAAAGACTGATGGTAACTATCACTTGCAACATTTACAGCATATATGTGGAATAAGTTCATCACTGAGGGGAGTTTGCTGTCCTGCAGAGACAGGGTTGGGGAGGCGTTTGCATTTCAAGTGGACAAGATTTTCCAACAGCCGTGATCAAATACGTTACGGGTCTGACAGTCCTACTTATACAGTTCTAGAGATCCTGAGCCATTTAACATTTGAGGATGAGGGAGTGGCCTTATGTTCAGGCTCGCACCACCCGGCCTGCATGAAACAAGAAAGGGTATAGACATCCAAAGCAGCACTCAGCAATTTTTTTTCATTACCATCTTCATCACAGATTTCTTGAAAACACAGTTCTTCTGTCTACTTCAACTACTGAATAAAACCATTCTTTTTTTGAAGAAGTGTAAGGGCAGATGACAAAACAGTTATGGTTTCCTTTCATGTTTCACATTTTTTCCACACTAAAGAAACCTGTTTTTGGCATACTTACAGATTTTGTTGCATTTCTGAAGTTTCATTATATCTCAGTGGCTGTGTCACTTTGAGCCTTTTGTTAATGCAAATACTGTCTCTAAAAGTTTGAGATGGGTACTTTTGCTCTTCTTTCCTCAGTTTTAATTTTCACACAGGTTTATAACTGCTAAGACCTACCTAACTCCCAAGTCATTCCTCATGGAAAAAAATTAATCATTCCTGATGTAAACACTTGGATTTCAAACATACTTTTTGTATTCTTCCTTGAGTTTATTACCTCTCATGTAAAAGACCTATTTTTCCTAATTAATAAAGCCCGAAGATTTAGCTTATATAAAAGGAAAAGGCAATGTCAGTTTAATATGCTTAGATATAAAAGTTTCTGTGGAAGGTGACGCTGTTCACAAATGGCGGAGGCAGAACCGGCACCAGCAGCTGCCCCAGTGAAGTTTCATGAATGTAGTTGAACAGTTATGTTTTTACAATGATTTTTTTCTGCTAGAGTTTGAATCTCACATGCCTATCTTGGGTAAGGGGGTATGCTTACCTTACATTTTTAATGGCACTGTAGCATTGTGGAATTGTAGTGTTGGGACTTGTGTACCTTACTGGGATCAGGCCCTTAATAACTGTACTAATTATATTTCAGAGTATTAGCGTTGCCTTGGAATCAGTTTGGAAAAGGATCAAAAGGCCCAGGAGGCAAAGAAAACACCATGACAGCTCATTGTACATACTTGTTTATATGCTGAAAATATATATTTTTTTTTAGCAAGTACTTGCCATGAAAATTAAGTTAATGCAGAATAAAGTTCATTAAAAGTCTTTCAGCAAATGCAGACTATTAACTGTGAACTCCTCTTTGGTGGAATTAAAAATAATACGTTACTTGTTCAGTGACAATCAGCTTTAAGCTTCTTTTGAGATGATGATAGTACCTTAGGTCATTGCCAACATTATTAGGTCTGCCTTTCTCCTGGAATAGAGGCTTTTGCATTGTCCCTGCAAAGTGCATTGTGTTGCTCTCCAGTTCAGGGGTCCTTGCAGAGGGGTGTGGTAGAAGCTGGGTAGAACCAGTGAAGGCCCCCAAATAATATTGAGATAGATATCCTACAGCAGGGCTTTGTGCGTCTAACCATCACCTCCATTATCAGGTGGTTGTCAGAATATACCCATGACAGTTGTAGAGATTAAAAGACATATTAAAGATATTTATGGGTCTAACTCCCATTGAGATCAGTGGGAGTTAGGCCCATAAAGGTGTTCCAACATCAGGGCCTTATTTCCTGAAGGCACCCTGCAGCATTTTTTCTGAGTGCCAGTATTAAAAGTATGTATTTAGTGATTTATGGAGTAGTTTCCAACTGACATCAAGGAGGGGTAAGGTAAGAAAGGGAAATAAATACATAAACACAGTGAAAACTTAGATTTGTTTATTTATAAGTCTCAGTAAAGAAAGAATCCGATGCAGAATGGAACATCAGACATCAGTGCCCACTAGAGTTGATGGAAAAATGGTAAACAATATTTGCAAAAAAGGCATTTTGGCACTGGTTTGAAGTTTTGAAGACTTTTCACCCAGCACCGGTGCATTGCTATCATGGTGATAGCTCACAAAAGCCACATAGAAAGAAATTCAAGTGTTCTCAAAAGCTAACCTGGGATCAGTGGCAGCTTTTGTTCACAATTTTAGATGGGGCATCGTAATCCTCTTTAGTTGCACAATTGCTTAGAACATGAAGGGCACTTTCAAAAGTGCTTCTCAGCCCTCTGCTGTGGTGCTGGCCTGCTCATTGCACTGCGGACACTTTGCTTTGAAGTCCTGCTACTGTGTTGAAGCTGTCCCCTGGAATGTGCAGTACACTGTCAGGGGCACTGGGGCAGCTGTTTCTGCCTGGATTCCTTATCAGAAGTAAAAAGAGAGTTGGACTCGTCAATTCACAGCTAGAAATGGCACGTAAAATCAGAATAAAATTAACGAATCTTACATTCTCTTTTATTCCCTTACTTTTCTGAATGATGCAATGCCTTAGTAGCAGGGCTCAAGAGATACCTGTTGAGGTAATGCATTTAATTTTTGACGTATACATTTATTGGTAAATTTTCCCCATAGATTTTTGTAGGGCTTTTACCAATAATACTGTTTTTAACTGGAAGACATAATCCTAATGAAGTCAATGGGAGTTTCAAAAGTGCTGGGCAGCTTTACTTGGAGTTTTTTTTTAAAAAACTGACTCCATTTAGGTATCTACATGAATTTGTCTAATGGGAGCTAGTGACTATTGATCTCTTTTAGAAGCCAGGCCCTTTGAAGACCTCTTTTTGGATTTTTTTTAAGGAGCCCTTTAAAAATAAAGATTTTTAAGGGGGAGGAAAAGCCTTTCCCCTTCCATAGGCCCCTCTTTCTGGCTAAATGAATGCAGTATCTTGTTGCTGTTCTGTTGTGAGGCACAGCTCACATAGGAAAATATTTATCTCTTCCAAAGACTTGAGTTGACAGGTATGTTCTAGGTGCTTTACAAACAATGTCTGTTTGTTATACGTGATGCGGCTTGAGCCAGCGTACACAATTTAGGGTGTAAGGTCTCTTAAAAGTTCCCAAGTCTCTCTGCATGTGGAGCTTGTTGTTTCTGTTGGGGATTTATTGCTGTGTCCCTGCTTATTTTGGACAAACCCTGGTGGCCTTATGTTTATAACCACCGTGTTACTGTATTTCCAGCAGCGGAACAATGGATGGGACATCTTTCAGATTTCAACTTCTGTATTTATACAGTACCTAGCAAGTTGGGGTCCTGGTCCATGACTAGGGCCCCTAGGATCTATAATAATAATGAGCTGCAAAAGACTTTTGCATAGTCTTGATTAAGGGCCTGAGGTCTGTGGCACATTTAACCTTTTAATCTGGTGACATGTTCAAGTCAATTTATGGCATAATACAGTAAAAGAGCCAGAAAGTTATTCCACATACAATGAGTAACATCTTTATGTCTTGTTTGTATTATTCCTTGAATTGGACATGTGGCAGTTTGGGGCTGGCCATGGACAGATTTAGTGCTCAGCTGGGTGTCCTCTTACCATCTTGGGCTGGGCACAGTACTGATTCCTGGACCCTGTTCCCCTGCCTGATATACAGAGGGAGATGGGGGGTGCTGTGCACCTTCAGATGGGGAGTATCTCCCCAGTCTTGGGCTCACCACACCCCAGACCTTTAAAATCAGCCTATGCAGTAAAGCAGCACACAGTTTTCTTACAGCTCCAGTGCATGGGATCCCTGGGGTCAGGGAGAGGTTCCCTGATCCTGGGTACTGGCATGCCAGGACCTTTAAAACTGTGTGGGCTGCACAGCAGTTTTTGCAGGTCCCAGCACACTGGGACCCCAGGATCACGGAGCTTTTTCTGATTCTGAAATTTCCCTTGTACTGGGGATGTCAGAAAACCGTGTGTGCAGTGCAGTTACACATGTTGATTTTAAAGGTCCTAATGGAATGGGACCTCGGAATTGGGGGGAGGTTACCTGGTCCATGTACTGCGACCTGGAAAGGCCATATGTGCAGCCCAGCTGGACTGCATACACAGTTTGTACTAATTGTTGTCACATGGAGACCCCCATCATGTGTAAAAACCCAGTGAGGTTTAACATCCCCAGTAGGGAAAGTCCTTTCCTCTGATCCCCCACGCTGGCAAGCCAGCTAGAGCTGCTGAATTTCACAATCAGATGATTGTCCATGTGGTGGAGACCACACTGAGGCCAATCCCAGACCCTGGTTCAGTCCCTAGCCAGAACAAGCAGCATATTGTCAGGCACCTGGTTTGCAACTTGCTGGTGGAGGGGGAGTCCAGGATTGTGATCCTGGGCTTTCCCTGCACTGGCAAGTAGAGGGTGATGGGAATCTAATCTCCAATCCCAAAACCACACGTTCTGCCTTCTGTGTGGCATGGCAAGATGTGCGATTGTTGAGATCATGGATCAGATCCCATTGCACCTTTAACTGAACGTCTGTTGGGGGGATTGATTAGATTTCTGAGGCCTCTCTTCGGTGTTTGAGATTGGTGAAGAAAGGAATTGTGCTGCTTTGGCTTTTCTTTGTCTGCCTACATGAGTGACTAAAACAGACTTCATTGAAGTTTTAGCACTGTAATCAATAATTTAATCCAGTGTGTTCAATGCAACAAGCAAGCTAAAGTTGGAACTTATTTTCACTTCTGTTCAGACTAGCATCTTTTAGCTATGTTGGGTACTTCATGAGTTTTTAGCAGGAGGCAGCATGGTTCCCAGCTCGATAATACAGTTTTAATATTAAAACTGTCATATAATCCCTTCTCAGCACCATTTTTAACCACCTTTTAGGAGGCCACACTTGAACATGGTTTTTGCTTTTAGACATTTTAAGTACTTATTGTTAGTGCATCATTTTCAGAGTCGCTGGTGGACAAGGCTTCACTTTATTAAGCTCAGTACTTAGTCCAAGAGCCTCTTAGCCATCCTCTTTGTTTTCTTTTGTTCACACCTAGTTACCCAATTAGATTCCTCTTAACCATACCGTTTTAGTGTCCTAACTCTTGGAAAGTTTGTACTGTAGCTTTTAACTCCTTATTAAAACACTGCTTTAAATCATTTACAGCTTTGGTTCTTAGGATTTTTAAGAGCATAGACCAACCAACCACCTATTAATATTGAGTTTATCTTTGAGATGTGTCTCTTTGCATTCAGTCACATGGACTGTCTCTGAATGGCCACAAAATTTATAGTAAATCCAATGTCTACTAATATGGACAACATTTATATAACATAAAAAAAAAATATGAAAAAATGTATATATGTTAGGTGTCGTTTTATAATTTTAGCTGCTAAGGAAGGAGGAGGAAGGCCCAGCAATATGTGGCTACCAGCAGATGTTCTGTGCTTCACCATTCATAGTTTGAGAACAGCAAAGTGTGTGTGTGTGTGCATGCTATTCTCAGAGCCCTAAGTTTAACAAAGAGAGATCCCTTTTTAAAAAGAAAATAAGCAGAGGGATATAGATATACTGTACTGTGTTAGCATTTATCTTAGTGAGTTTTGGGGTGTTTTGAATGTGCCGATCAGGCCATCTGGGCTAATAAAATGACATTTTGAAAACGTAACTGCACATGTATTCTGCCTAGGACCAGAATAAGCGGAGTGCAGAAGTAACCAGTCCCCTTTCTTTGAGGCTGTTCTTTCTTTCTCATGTCAGCACCTCCCTGAGTCATTAGCTTTCCCGAAGTGCAGAAGAAGGGGGCTTATTCAACACAGTGAAATCAGTGGAACCAATGCTGCTGACTTCTGCAAACTTTGTATTAGGCCTCAGTAACACTTCAATATAGTGGTAGACATATGTAGTCCTCACAATGCCCAGGAATCCATTTTATTGTTTCCCAGGCCAGACTTTTATCTTTGTTGCAGCCAAGACCACTGACATACAACTTATTTTTAAGTAAACGCTTGATTATGGTAACAGCTGAATATAACACGTGGAATGGTGTTGAAGTAAATGGCTAATGAAGAAGGAAGTGTTGAAATAAATGCCACTTGAACACTTCCACTTTACATTCTAAAAAGTTGCTATGTTTCATTGCGTGCCTTAAGTGAGACGTCTTTGTTGAAATGAAACCATAAGGCAGCTTATGGGAATTATATTTGTTGGATCACAGCATGTGTGTGGATAAACACTAGTGCTCACATTAGTGGGATTGTCAAATGGTTTAGAAATCGATCCAGGACTCAGCAAATAAGCAGGATTTCTTTTTTTCTGCTCATAATATTCAACTTGCAAAGTTATTGACGTAAGGATCTCTATGCGCCTGTCATACATAAGACCTCTGTGAGGGCACTCTTTTGTGATTATTTTAATTCTTCATTGGTTCACTTTTTTACTGGACTGTGATCCTGCAACCTGACCTCTAATCACACAAAAGTGAGAAGCTTAAACACAAATAAAACTGATGGCAAGAAACCCTTAGTGAACCAAGCCCACATGGAACTACTATACTTCGGCTTATGTGAACTGCCAAAAAAGGGGTCACGAAGTCTGAACCAGCACATCTCTAGCAAACACATTGTGACCTGAAAGAACTGCTGCTCATTTCTTGTGTAGACTGGCCTGTGGCATTTCATTTTAAATCAAGGGAAGTGGTTTTCCATTTAAATCAGCAAATTCTGACAAATCACCATTTTTATGAAGAGTCTTTCATGTTTGAGTTCATTGCAAACTCTGAGCTAGGTTGTGGTTTAAGCCAAAGTGCACTAGCAGGAGATGGGTGAGGAGACATGCTGTCCCAGGGGGAGCTCCAGGGGACTATCCGGGACACAATACTCTTGCAGACTGTCTCTTGGCTAGTGAAAAGACTTGTGACCATGGCCACCTTAATCTCCCTCCTTTTGGGCAGCTAATGCTTTGTCCGTTCTAGTCTTGTACTTTCCTGAGCTATTGTGAGGAGTGTAGGATGAATAGGAGGTGGTCTTTCTCCACCATTACATACCCGCTGAGGGCAAATCATAGTCTAGGTTGGGATGTGCTTACTCACCAATTACGTGCTGTGTTGTCTGTGATGGAGAATGGCTCCCAAGAATGTTCAGTTCTTTCAACTTTTTCCTTTTGATGCAGTTCTTAATTGGTGTACCATTAGAGCTTCCTGTTTAGGGTTGTTTAGTGCAGTCTTTTCTCATCTGTATGTGTACACATAGCAGATGTAATATGTAGGTCAGCAAGTAGTTCCTTGCACTGAATTTCTCATGTGTGCTTCTCTGAATGAAAAGTGTCTGAATACAGAGTGCCAGCAGCTAGGAGTGTGTTAGGGCCACTATGCCTCATATGAGCCACTGACTCTGCATTTACTATGGGCAGGCCAACCCTTACAATGCGAGTTTCCAGTGCAGTGATGTATGCACGTACTCCATGTTTCCAAAAAAGATGCATAATTTGCATAGATTTCAAATACATATGTGCGTGTTCATTCTTAAGTATACTTCTATATACTGTGTGCATGTATTCACAAATGCATCAGGTAGCATAACTTTTGAAATGTGTAACGTTAGCCCCCCACCCCACCCCCCGCACTTATACCCTCCCCAATCCCAGGATGATTTTAACAGGAATATTATAAGATGCTTGTATGCAGTGTAGGGTGATTATGTACATGCACTTCTGTGGCTTGTTGCTTCCTAGTTATTTTTCTGGTTATTTTGTAATATGATTTGAATATACTTCTGTGTTTTAAAGCTTTTTGTTTTTAAGCTATCTCTGCTATGCAGCTTTCATATCTTGGCTCCCAGCTATGTTGAACCCCATTGTAAAGTCCCTTCATGTAAAAGCCATCTAGTTATAACTCTCAAAAATAAGAGGCTTGTCTCCTGAGGACAGCTCTGTATTGCGGGTGGAGTATAATCCTTAACATTGTTTTTTTTTGCTTTCAAATAGCTGGGGACAGTGAGTCAAGGAGTGAGAACTCCCTTTGTTTCATGTAGTGTGCATTGCAGGGAAAGAATGTAACAGAGCAGAAAATGAAGAAAGACATAAAAGAATCTCAGCTCAAGGAGGTCAGATCCATCACAGGCTTAGCGTTGCCTTCAAAGATGACTGGGACAGGTGGCAGTTCAAGACAATCAGAGGAGAAGCATCCGCTAGCGCCGAGATAAGGGATTCTTGCAGAATCCTGCTATCTGGTCCCAGTTTGCTTTGATGTAACTCTGCTAGAGAAGACTTCTGGGAGCAGGCTAGTGTTTCCCTCAGTGATAGGTTGCTGTTGTTCAGCCTTTTAAGGTCTCATTACAGTGGTCCTTGAGGATTAATCCTCTTTAAGGTTTACATGGGAATGGTTTTGTCTGAAGGCCCAGCCAGGGACCTTGGTACCACCTGTACAAAGCATTATTGCATTTTTTTTCATTCATTTTTTTGAAATTGTTGAGGGGTTCATATTTAACAGTGTTTGACAGAAAGCTAAAACCAAACATCTAGCCCTTTTTGCTTCTCTCTTTGGCTGTTACTGAGTTTTTGTTGAGCACAGCTTGAGTAGTTCTTTGCAGACACTGAACTATTAGCAGTAAATTGTCAGCTTCCGGTTACTCTACGTAGCCTGCTGTTTTTGGCACTTTTTCTTTTTCTTCTCCCCACCCAGCTTCTTTCTTTCTCTTTTCCTTTTTATAGGAGATGTTGGCTCCAGTACTAGAGATTGTTCCACTATTGCTTTATATATATGCATATAGTATTGGATTTTACATCGATATTATTTTGTTCAGGTTTGGGAACATATAATTGTATATACTTACAAATTATTTATCTAATTATGTTAATTTATTAATAGTTGTTTATCTACAGTTAATGTTTGCATGCTAGTACAACAAACATTTAGGATTCTCTTTAACAAAAAAGGCTGACCTTATTTCTGGTGAAATCAGCAGCAAGCTATCATTGGCAAAAATTGATGCAGAATCTGACCCTGTATTTCTTATCTAGAAGGAAGCCTGTATTTTCTTGTCTCCCCTTGTGTTTGGTTGATTATGCACTCCCTACTTGATCTATCATTTTCTATCAGAATGTGGTTTTTGGGGGGGGGGTTTTGAGGATTCAGAAAGGACCTCGATTTTGAGTCTGAACAAAGAACTGTGTCCTCAGCATTTAAAAAAAACAACTTGTTTTTTGTTTCCCTGATTGAATAAACCATATTAAAGTAATTTTAGTATGTTGTCATTTTTTTTTAAGGTGGCAACTGAGGTAAAAAATAATGGGAACACTGTGTGACACTGAGTCAGTGAAAATAAGTCAGTGATTTTGACACTCAAAATAACATTAAGCTTACTGTTTTAGGGAACCTGAATGGCTTAAGGGTTTTTTATGTAGCCCAGTTTTGTAGTAACTGAAACTATTTAAGGTCAGACAGCTATTTCCCCTCTAACCTATGTTAAATAACTCAGTGATCTCAATTCAGATCATTGTGGATAAGTGGTCTACTGATTAGCTCAGGTTGTCAATCTGAGCAGAAGGCCTAGGACAGAGTTGCTGTGGAGATCTCAGTATCCTCTGGTCCACAGAGGTATGTTTCCAGAAAATGGTCATAGTAAAAGTAATATAAGGCTATTGCCTGTGTCATACTTGTTTGGTGGCTAAATAGAGATTTAGTGTTTTAAGATGTCAACTGAATGTCTTTATGAGCGTGTTACTTCAGTTAAGAGCGGAAATTACTGCTTCCAGTATACTGCTTTTCTGTGGCTTCATAGCTTAACAGCAGCCTCTACTAACATGGGTATTTTTAAAGGTGCTCTGAGTTTCTGCATAGTCTGATAATTTTATGTAAGATTTATAGGAAGCCCTATAGTTTAGTATTGCCTTATAATTCCCATTTTTAACATGGATGTGAATATATGTTTAAGTGCTATAACCTTTATGCACCTCCAAATTTCCCAAACAATGATTTAAAAGCAATGTACATATTTACTTTTTACTGTGTTCGCGAGTTTTATTATGTTCCATTCATACAGACTGCTTTCCTGCTAACCAGTAGAAAGGCAGAGGAACAAAAGGAAACCAAGAAAGGAAACAAGTCCAAGTAACATGAATGTAATAAAATATGTTATTGTGAAGTGCTGTTGACTCGTCCCAGATTCTTGCCATGTATGCTTACATACATAACTCTGTGGCTTATGTGTGTGCACATGCACACACTCATACACACTTTATGTAGTACTATACTGCACTCAGATATATCTAGCTATCTGCATCCATCCAAAATTTTAAAAATACACTTTAAGTCACATAAGTAGATACCCCCGTTCTTCAGTGTCTCGTAAGTACTTATCAGCAATTTATACTTCTGTAGTATAATCTTGAAAGTCCTTGATCTCTCTCTAACTTAAGTTCGATTAATAGGTCAGATTTGCGAGCAAAGAGGTTAAATCCACATTTGTTTCCAGGTGCTACTTAATTACATTATACTACTGTTATATAATTTAAAGTAACTGCATTTATGGAAACATCATAGATATTGGCAGTTAATATTGTGAAGTGATACAGAATATGACAAATTACTGTGTATATCTTAAGTTGTGGAAAAATGGTGGGAAATTAAATTATATTGGTCCAAATTATGGTCCATCGTAATGCAGAGGCCTAAAGGCAACCTCTATTTTCCTTCTGCTGGGTTGTCTTTTCCTGCATGTGGGGAGCAGCAGGTTCCCCAGAGTCACTGCTTCCATCTCTCCTGTACTTGCACAAGGGCTGGGTTGGACAAGCAGAGAGTTGAACTTTGGGACACCTTCTGTTTATGTAAACCCAGTAAGCTTGCTCCTTCCTCAGGGCAGCAAAAAGATAAAACAAGGGAGACAGTGATTCAAGGAATCTCAGATTCCTTCTTAGGCTGCTTCAGGCAACATGATGCTTCTTTGCTGTGGGCTAAATTGGACATGTGCACCCTAGCCCATTGTTTAGGAAACAGATTTTTATGCACAAAATGTAGAGATGAAATTCCCTATCTCAACTTCGGAGTGCCCAGGCAGCCTGAGGGAAGTGTGGTATTCCTGTAAGGCCCACTGTGAGGGTTCTCTGATGTGGTGGTACCCTCAGCGGGCCTCAAGTTGACTCCTACACCTTCTTCCATGCAGTTGTGAAGGCATGGAGCTTTTCTGGGCTAGGGACCGACATTTAAAAAGCCAGAGCCTGAACTGATTCAATCTTTGTAGGTTAATCCAACTTGTCTAGATTGAATCATTTTGCAATTGTACAGACATTCCCTCTGGACTGAGGAAATGCAGGCACATGCCTACAGTTGCTCAGGCCAGGAGCTGGGGGGCATTAGAGCAGCCCTTAGTTGCAGGGAAGCTGTGCTGGGGAGATATGACCAGTGCCAGCAGTAGCTCCAAGTGAACTGGCCAGCGAGGGGTTTAATTCCCCCCTCCGTGTCCCATTGGCATGGACCAGGGCTGGGGTCCACCTGGAGCTCCCCCCTCGTGGCTACAGTGGTGGGGCCAGGGGTTCAATGAAACATCAGCCAGCATGGCCCCTGAGGTAGAGGGGGCAGGGAGGGAGGTTATTCCCCGCTCTGCCCCTGGGAAACTGCAGTGCAGTCTGCCTGTCCTGACCACCACTGAGACCCACTCGTGGCCCTCCCACCAGGAAGAGGCTTGTGCTCCCCTGCCACAGTTGCTCCCTCTCACCACTCCAGAGGTGGGAGTATTGCTACAGCCTGGCTGTCAGGGCCCCTTAGGTGGGGGTAGCAGCAGCGGCAGGGAAGGGGGTTATTTCTCCCTCCCTCCGACATCTGCTGGAGGGGACTTATCCTGCTCCTTGCTCCTTGCAAGTGGCAGCAGCAGTAGTTGGGGTGGACAGAACCCGCTTGGTCCCCTCAGGGCAGAGGAGAGAAATAACTCCCCTCCCAGCCCTCTGCCAAAGGGGCCCAGCTGGCCAGCCTCTGGTTGCACTCCTGTTCCTAGAGCAGTGAAGGGGGAGCGACCATGATTGGGGAGCAGTCCCTGCCAGGGTGTCCTGGAGTGTGAGCCCCTTCTTGGCGAGGGTGGGAGATGCACTCTGGGCAGGGAAGGCTGCCACAGATGAGTGGCAGCACTAGGTGGGCTTGGGGGGCAATGGCCCCCTCTGAGCCCTGGTGTCACCACCCACCCTGTACAGTCCATGGCAGCTCTGACCCCTGCTCATGGCCTCTCCACTGGGAAGAGGCTCGCGATGCCTGGACACTAGGGTTGGGGCTGCAGCTATATCAGGGCCCTGGCCCCTCATATCTCCAGCAGCAGGGTGAGGGCATGACCACCATGCCCAGGGCAGAGTTTCTTAGGTGAGGCAAGGAGAGGCAGGGTTTCTTAGGTGAGGGGGCAGGGAGAGGGGTTATTCCCCTCTCCCTCTAACATTTGTCAGAGGGGGCAGGAGAGGGCTTATAGAGCAAGAGCAAGCAGGTGGTCGGGGCTGGCAAACCACCAGATGTGCAGTCCTCCTACAGCGGGGAATAAACCCTTTCCCTGACTCAGGAGTCAGGCCAACCAGTGTTTGACCATGTTCTGGCCCTGCTGCTGCAGAACCCAGTCCAAATCTATGCTAGTGGGACAGGGAGAGGGGGATTTAAATACCTCCTTGGCTAGTTCATTCAGTGCTGCTGCAAGGACTGTTGCTGGAGCAGCCGGTGGAGACATGCAGGTCCCTGCTGCTGGGACAGGGGAGGTGGAATAAACCTCTTCTCTGCCCTCTTCCCAGGGCCCTCTTCCCTATGCCTGTCCCTGCTTGGGCTGGCGAACAGAGGGGCGGGGCCAGCACTGCTGGGCTGGAGCAGGAAGCCCAGCCCAGAGAGCATGCCAGGATGCTGTGAGTCTCTGGGTTAAGTTAAACCAGGAAAGGGTCTGGGACAGACATTGCATAAACTGGTTTGAGCTCAGTCAGTTAAGTCTGATACTACATTCAACCAGGTTTATCTCAAACCGGTTTCAGCCATTTTCAAACTAGTTTATGTGCACTGAACTTATGTTCTATTACTGTTTTAAACCAGTTTCTGATCACTTAAACCAGTTTATGTGTAATGTCTGTCCCTAGCCCTGGAGGGTAGGGACAAAAATTGGGAGTATCGTTAGTGTTAGCAAGCGTTACTGCTGTATTTGCATGTACCAGAGGTTTTTATTATTGGGTCCTAAATAAAAAATATGTAGTAAATCAGTAAGGATGAGCCACCCTGACAAATTCAGACTAAAATTTCATCTTTTCTTTATTGTTAGGGGAAGCCAATAACTCAGTATAAGATTTCATTTCCACTTTAATACCTTTCTGTAACTCAAAAATACCTAACAGGTTTTGCTTAAACTGAGAACAAGCATGGAAAACCTTTTGGAAATTTCACTTTTGAAGATAAAATTATGATCAACTGTAGGGTCTTTGTAAATCCTAACATAAATCTATTTACAACAGGTGCTGCTAGGTACCTGTTACATATTTATTATGTACAGTAAAATATTTTTGGCATCTTCAGTGGCTTCATACCTCTGGACAGTCCAAACTTTTCAGTGCTAGCAGATTTTATATTACATTTTTGCATCAGTGACTTTTTCAAGGAATGAAAATTGAATTGAAATTGATTTCAGATTAACCAGTATGAGGCTGAATAGGAGTTGTTCATAAATTTCATAGATTTCATAGACATTAGGGCTGGAAGGGATCTCTGAAGATCATTGAGTCCATGCCCCTGCCCCAGAAGCAGAAAGTCAGCTGGGGTCATAGGATCCTAGCAAGACATCCAAATTTCTCTTGACGGTGTTCAATGTAGGCGCTTGAACCACCTCCGATGGCAGGCTATTCCAGACCTTGGGGACTCGGACAGTAAAGAAATTCTTCCTTTTGTCCAACCTGAAATGGTCTTGCAGAAGTTTATGTTCATTGGAAGCCATATATTAACAGCATCTAACTTATACAAGGACTTTTTGTCTTAGTAAAAGTTAGTAGTAAATTTCTGCTGTTCAAAGGTACATTAGTAGTTGCATTCGTGCTTCCACCAAGCTTGAGGTACGCTGTTACTGTGACTTTGAATTTCTTATAGGGTTGAGTAATTTTACAATTGAATCCTGCAAGAAATTTGCACTTGGAACTCCCGTTAAATTTAACCATATGTACAAGAATTCCAGGATTTATCCGTAGGGTAATTTACTCAGTGACATCTGTTTATTTTCAGAGCAGAACACTTGAAATAAATACTTATAATATTAACCAAAGGTTTCATTGAAGTACTCTAGGATCTCTCTCACCAAAAAGGTATTTGTAGAGGTTCTTCACAAGAAGGCTCTGCCCTCTTCTTTGAACTTTCCATTCCATTCAGGTCTTCAAAACAACTTTTTGTTTTTTCTTGATGTATCTTCCAGAGTCCATTTCCCAGCTCCTTGTTACTTTCTCCTGGCCTCCTGCACTTACATACCTTTCTTTCACTGAGCTTTTATGCATGTTCCGCCAGACTTTTTGTATTGCAGAGATTAAATCCTCTCCACACAAAACCCACCTCTGTCTCCTCAATCTATGCAATGGAAGCTTGCTGTACATTGTATTCCATATTGGCTGCAGTAGGGGAAGCTCCTTAAAACATCTCTCTTCCAGGAGCTGAGCTGTCTAGGAACCTGACTGAGGTGGCAGAGCTGTATAAAAATGTCTTTCATGAGATCCATGGGAGTTGGAACGAGCTTTCTATATTTGAGCACTAACGAATTGCAATTTAGGAGTAACCTAAGGATCCTTACGTAAGTGATAGGTAACAGAAGTTACCTATTACAGAGAAGTTATCTCTGAGTTCAAATGGTAAAGGCTTTGAGTTTGAAACTATGGGATCAGAGTTTCAATTCTAGATCTGCAGGTGGTTCTTATTGACTAAATTAAGGTGATGGTTTCGTTATAATTAATGTTACAGTCCCATTATAAGTCTGAGTTACACCGCTTTGTAATGCAAAAGGAAAAATTCTCAGGCTTGGATTTTTAAGGTTAAGTCTCATTAAAACGTTCTAATAAAACATTGATTCAATTAAATCCCTTTAAAAAAAATTAAGACAGTTTAAACTGGAATTTAAATTGGCTCAAAGCTCAAGTTGAGCTTGACGCTGGTTCCTGCAAGAAACACTTTTCAGGGTCAAGGATAGTAAAATATTTGAGAATAGATTTCATGTTCTAGCTGTGAAACCAACGTGGAATAAACATGATGGAGAGAGAGCACTTTCATTATTGACCCAGGCTGTGTTTTAAAAGAAATTAAACACTAGGAATTGTTTGGGTGGTTTGGGGGTTTGTTTGGGGGGGTTTTTTCGGGGGGGGAAGGGCATGGAGGAGTTGTGTGTTGTGTTTTTTCAAGTCCTCTCTCCAGGCATCCCAGGTGACAATGCAGTCTTGATCTTGAAAGGACGTGCACAAGTCCTTTTGCCATTTGACGTAATTGAACAGCATAGACATTGTCATTTGTTCAAAATCTCAGAGAATATTTGTGACAGAGCTTAAAA
>JAGPOW010000261.1:172915536-172978210 GCA_030014935.1 Caiman crocodilus
AATCCTTTTCTATTATGCTAGTCCCATGGCTTAATCATTAATCTATTAGTCCTGAAAACTGTCTTAAATTTCTGTTCTCTCCCTGGTTGTCAAGTGGAGTAATTCTCCTTGTCCACTTTGTCCATACACTGACTTCAAAGATTTGTTATTACCCAGATATTTTCACATAAAATTACTAAGAAGGGTAATTGACTTAGTTGATGATCATTATTAATGGGATGGGCACTGGAACCAAGAGACTTAATGCCAAGTTTGCAAAATAGCAGACTAAAATCAGGCTCCTAAATGTTGATGTAGCTGCCTGAAGAAATAGAAGTGGTTTGATTGTCAAAAATGCTGAGCATCAAGCGGTTCCTATTGGAAGCTGCTGTGTGCAGTAATTTGAAAAGCAGACAACTTTTTTTGAAGCCTAAATTGAGTTTTTGATTAATGGGGTTCATACTTGGAGTCCTTAGTCAATTAGGTGCTTTAGGAAATCCTGCAGACCTGGGACTCCTATTTCAGAAAATCCTGGCTCTAGTTTCTAACTTTAGATTTGAAAATTAATTTTCTGTGATGATGTATTTTTTGCCATCATTCAAGATGAACATAAGCAGTGCTGTGCATTTATATATGGCTAATTTTGCTACATAATGAAAGTGCAGATTTTGTCAAGTGTTCAGTCAATGAGGCAGGTCTCACAAGATCAGTTATCGAGTTTGAACAATTCTGCTCACTCATTTCTTTTACTATGAGGGCCCATCCATTCCATTTATTGAAAATTAACCAAAAGAAATTAAGCAAATGCATATACCCATCCCTATTTAGGACTGTCTATAAATTCCTTTGACTTCAATTAAATACAATCTGTGCCTGAAGTTAAGCAGCTGCTTACCTGTTATCCTAAACAGGGCTGTTTTCATGAATTTGTGCCAAAAGCATAAGGAGAGTCTGCAGTTGAGAAAACCAAAGGTGGGTGGAGGGTTGGGGACTTTATACAGAACTCCAAACAGCAGTATGTAAATTTTAATAGGTATGTAAGGTTGCTGAGTGACAGCAATGAAGTTAATTTGCCTCATGAGTTATATAATCCAGGCACTTATAAACAAGAAAATTAATGATTAAGGACATCATAAATCTTACACTGCCCACATTGTAAACAAGCACATTATTCTTACCAAGTATAAGCTACACTAACCCTGAATGATTACAAGGTGAGATTTTCAAAGTAGAATAGCATGCAGCTAAACTCACCAGTTATCTCAAATGACACAAAAACATTTCATAAGACTTGTAAAATACATGTAGTGCTATATATGGTTAACCTCTAATGCAAAAAATCTATTTTATTTTTGTATAGAGTATTTTCCTCATTTTTGTGTGGTTAATATTGCCCGAATAAAGATGTTTACAATCCATAATAGGTATATCAACTGGTGATAATTCCTCTTGAAGTATTTTGATAAATATTTTGGTATTTGCCTATAACTTTGCTTCTTTACCTTTAAATTGCTTGGGTTTTGTAACTGATGTGTTGGATAAAGAATGCTGTTATCACGTAGTGATGAGAAGCTGTATTACAGAATTCTGTTTCTTTTGGGGAGAGACCATTTGGACCAGTGGCTCATGAAATAAACTTTCCAAAGGATTCCGTTCCACATCTATCCCTCTCCTTCAGGAGGAGCCTTGGAAAACAAATGTCTTTTGGGGTGACTTGGAGGCCTGCCAGTTCGGCCCTTGGTAAACTAGTGGGTGATGTCGATGACATGGTCAAAGATTTTTGCTTGAACTCCCAGGAGACAGCCAGCTCAAGTGTCTCTATTCATCTCAAGTGATGTGATATTATGTGCTAAAAGATGTGGTCTCTAAGTTGAAGACTGCTCAGTCTGCTTAGGCCAGTCAGTCCAAACTAACACTAAATTTCAACAGTAATGGAATAAGAGGTCAGTACAGAGCACATGGTTGGAGTGTATGTGGGTTTTTATAATGTGTATGCGTATATAAGAAAAATTAGGCTTGAGTATCTTATGGTGGCTTGTTCGACATACCTGATTGCTGGTGGCAATGTGTAAATACTGAGAGATTTTTATTCGTAATAACTGGGTCAGGCCAGTATTTTGTAATGCTTCTGTGTTTATCCTCAACACCTTCTGTACCATATTTAATCCCAAGAAGTAGAATTTGGGTATGCTACAGTGGCAAAAAACACTAGTCATTGCACAACAAAGAAAATACTCCCCCCCCCCCCCCACTTTTACTGGCACTTACGCTCTAAAGGAATAAAGAACAAACACAAACAAACCTTCCTTACGACCCTGTGTGAGGACTCTGGGAGAGGGATAATAAGCAGCACCTCGCTGATGTGTTTTAATAAATACTAGTTTACTGTATCCCACAACAGAGAGCAAATACATGCAATTACTTGCAAATTTCTTCAGTGTTTGTACTTATAAATCTCTGCCTAAATCTTCCCAGCTGGGAGTTAGGCTAGTCTTTCTGCTGTGGAAACAGGGCTTTGTTCTCATGTTCAGCTTCAGCTCAGTCTGGAATAATTCAGAAACGTATTAGATAGATTGCTGCTCCCAAAAGACATAATGAAATAACCTTCACTCTCAGCCTTAGGGAAATAAGCACACAATCAGGGTTTGGGCAGATTTCTCGATTAAACAAAGAACTAACTGTGCACAAATTGCTCCATAACAATTTGTAAAGAGTCCACTTTATAAATTTCTTGCAGATGTAAAGCTGATATTTTTTTAATCGGAACAGGAGGGCTGTTAGCGTCAAAATGTTTTCAACATTTTCCCTTTGCTCTATAATTAGTATAAAAATATTTAGATTTAAAATTGAATTGGTAGCAAATCCTGTTTTTTTTTTCTTTTTCTTTTTTGTTTTGTTTTGAGAATCAGTGAAATATGATGTCAAACCCAAGCTAAAATCCATGTTTAATATGTGTAGTTAACTTACTCCAGCTGGAATAGATTCAGGATAACTTTGTGCTGTCAATTTTTATCTTGGTAAATTTCATATTGTATACAACAAAGGAATGAGAAGTTATTGCACTTAATGTTGTTGAGATTTCAGGTGTTCTCTGGTCAAATTATTCAATAAATCAAAAGCAGGCTCTTGTTGTAGCCACTAAGAATTGTTTAGAATAGGATATTTAGGAGATTTTTAGTAGCTTTCCATTGATTGAACAAGACACCCATGTCAGGCAAGAAGCATGAAATATTTTGATGAATAGCTGTATTAAATGGCAAGTCTAGGGACCTAGTAAACAGTGGTTCATATTTTACTTGCCTTAGTTTTTAACTTGAAAGTTTATAGTAAAAGAAGAAATACCACTCTAAATATTCATTCTGAAGCCTAATTGCTCGTCTACAACCTGTACTTTAATACTTTGAAATCTCTCCTTGCGTTTAAGAGTATGCCCATATTTGTGTTTGCTAGCTTGGGTCTGATTACTTCATTCTTCAGTTGATTACACATTTCTCAGTCCTAATTGAATCTAAACACACAAGGATATTACTATACTTTATTGAGAATGGAAATTTCAGATCTTGCATTTAATGAAATGAAATAACAGCTTTTTTTTAGCCTGTATCCATCTGATTCTTAGGGTCTGATGCTGTCTCTGCTTACATCTGCGTAAATCGCAGAAAGTCAAACTGTAGGCTGTCAGATTCGACCGGTATAAGAGGAAGGAGCATTGTGTCCTCTCCATTATCTACCTTACCTTCTGAAGTACAGATGTACTTCCATCAGGAGTGTTCCATTTGAATTTAAACTGACCTATTTTCTTTAAATTAACTTTTCTCAAGTGTGTGGAACCAGGCTACAGGGAGCTTGGATAAATAGAATATTGTCCACCTTCAGCTGACCCTTCATTTATAGGGAAGCAATTCTGTTTAGAGGAGGAAAGCATGGCTAGAATATAAGGATTTTTGTGGACAGTATCTTTTACTGGTACAACTGCATGGCTAGGATAGTCTTAGGCAAGCTTTTGAGTGCAGTGGATTCTTCTTCAGGTCTGAGGAAAAAGCAGGAACAAGGTAGAGAGTTTTTAGTCCTTGTAACTACTTCTTTGGGGGCTTGAAGAAGAATGCGTGGCATTCAAAAGCTTGTCTAAGTCTATCCCAACCATGAAGTTGTCAGTCCATCACTACTATGGCTGGAACGTGTGATTTTTACTCAGAGTGACTCTATTAGTATAACTGTGTCTATAGTTGGGATTGGTTCTACTTTACCTCTGTTAATTTATACATTAATATACTTAAAGTATTATAAAAACCACTATGCAAATAAGCCTTAAGAAACAGAAGGGTGAAAACAACAGAAAGACCTACTGCTCTGAGCTGTAAATATATGACTGTAATGTGCAGAGTGCTCTCACTGAGCTAAGTACCACAGTGGAAGTGCCTTGCACTTCCCAGCACACAAAGTATGAAACAATATAAAGCCTTTGTATTTTGACTCTTATAAACTTTGGTCCAGTATTTTAACTTTTAGGAGCTACTGGTAGATCATCATGCGCTATAAACTGGGATTAGTTCATTGATAGCTATCCCATTAGGATGGAAAACATCAAGGAGAGTTTGTTACACTGTGGAAGTCCAGGTTTGTTAGGAGCAGAAGCAAAATTCACAGTTGTTGTCTGCCCTCAGTACCTTGTCACTGACCTTATGTGGAAACCAGTGGCAGAGAGGGAGTAGAATTTGACCCCAAGTTGTGCTAAAATGCAGTTGCAGTTTGTATGTGTTATTACGTGAGAAAAATAAATGTTAAATAGTTTAAACAAAATATTAAGCCATTTAAGAAGGATCATGAAAATTGCACTTATTTCACACATGTTCGGAGCAACTTGGTTTGGTTGTGGTTTGTGAACATGAAAAATAAGAACATAAAAGGAAAAATATAAATACTCATATGGAAAGATGAACAGACATATTGCTGAACATGTGTGCACATATATACTGTGACCTATTAACTCATCTTGTATGTAAAATAATAGAATACCATGGAAGTGTTTTAGAGACTTAAAACTACCTTGTTAAGGTCACTGAATGTGAAGGAAGGAGACAGCAAAATGGTAACTGGCATCTTGAGCTACAGAAAAAAACCTACCACTGAATTACTGGGAAATTCATCTTATCTTTTACTCCTGCTTCATGTTTGACAGGACCTTCTGACAGCTTTTACCCATCAAACAGATATGAAACACTGTTCAAACTACTTATATTCTGATAGCTGAACCCAGTGTTAGGAAATGAACTTTACAGTTATATTGGACATGTAATTAAATACAGTGTCGTCTTGCCAATAGGGACAGTAACAATTGCTTGAGGTACTGTGTTTTTATGCTGGAGAATCTGCAGTGGCATGTTGATTGGGAAGGCCCAACTTGGTTTTCTTTTAAAATTGCATTTAAATATATGCTAGATACACATTCATCACTTTAATCTAAACTCTACTGTAAATTAGCATGTATAGCCTCTGAGATCATACACTTTCACAGAAGTACTCTAATGAAACTTGGCAGCTTTTACCCAGAAACATCATTTGTTCCATTCACCAGCAAAAGCAGACCTCAAACAAGTCAAAACTGTTTTCAGTAATGAGTTCCATTTTTTTGAGTCTCAAATGTCTCCTGTCCTGTACCTATTCTGCCTTAATTCAAAAAAGCACTACAGAGTTACATATATATCAAAGGAAAGTTGGTAAGATCTTGAGATATTTGTCATTTACAATAACCAAACGTAGGGCTTCATTTAGCATATGAGTGACTTGTCAGTAAAGACGCTTTCTACTCAAAACTGGTACATTAGTTGCTAGATGCTTACAGTTGCTGTAACATGTAAAATTGTCTAGTGGATGCTCTGTCATAAAGTCCTATGCATACCAGTTGCTACTCATAAGGTTCAGATGAAAACCCTGCGTTAAAGGGCACTTTGTAATACAGCAGTTTTCTTTATTTTAAATGTTTTCAATGTCTTAGTGCAAAAAATCATATTTTATTACAAGAACATCACTGTGGTTTAGCTAGTGGATACTGATATTGAAAGAAACTCTGCATAAAAGGCTTGTCTTATCCTATTTGAGAAAAGGCAATTTGGCTTAAATTATAAAATTTGAAAATAAAAACCAGTGTGGCAATGATAGTTTTGTCTCTTAGAATATAAATGTATGTATTTGTATGGGTGCGCATCTATTTTTTAAGGGAAATTTTGAGAACATTTAGTCCAAAAATATGAATTGCTGATTCTTGGTTTGGTAGTTTGCCTGGTTTGTCATGGCCACTAAAGAGATGCATAAGCTGTAACTTTTTGTGATGCAAGTTTCCCAATATTTTAGTTCACAAATATGTGTTTTGCTTTTGATTCAGAGCTTCCCCTTGGACCCAGCAGGATATGGGGCAGACAGAGGAAAAGTTGTGGTGCCCTGACTGCATCTTGTTAAACATTAAATTTTAAGCATCTAAGACACCAATTTTGGACGTGCTTACATGTTTAATTTTCAGGATGTACTCTACTGCATTGCTGAATTAGGGTCTAAACCCTTTCTTAATGAGATTTGTTTTTATACGCCTTCATCTCTCCAAACTGTTTTCTTTTTCTTTATGTGTAAAATGTTTTGAGTAGAAAATATAGCTGTACAAAATTGTAGATAGGTACTGTTAGATAAATAAGAGACATGTTAAAAAGATCTGAATTCTCATATTTATAGGTGAGAATTCTATTTTATTAAATTTAACCATAAGAAAATTTAATGGCTCTCTACAAGCCACAAAACAAATCAATATGCAGTCTAATGTCTGCAAAAACCACTTGTATAAAGCAATCTTTTGCCATAAGTTACTGCTTTAAAGATATCCAAATGGGCTGGGTAAAAATCTGCACCACTGTTGTTGAAGATCACCTCCATAAGGCAAGTGATTTTGTAGTCTCTTGGATGATTATTTCTGACTGGTTTCATTAACCAAATTTAAGCTATTATTTCATCTAAAAGTAATGAGACAATTTTTGCCTAATCTTCTTCCATGCTTTTGTAATATAATGTCCCCTAGTAACATGTGTGTGAGTATATTGTTGTGTATTCACATATATATGTGGCTCCCTCACAGTTCCCATTATTCTCCTAATCTGGGAGAAGATCATAGATATGGGAAAGCTCAAACAGTATATGAAAACCAAACATGTCAGAAATCTCTGAACACTGGAAACAGTTGCAGGAGAATTAAAACCTTAATAGCATAAAACTCCATTGGTATTTGGACTCTGTCCCTAAATAAAAAAGGCTGGATTCTGCAAAGGTGCTGGATATGGCCTGCAAGTCCTCTATGGAATTTAGTGGAGGGTGCCCAACATAAAGCAGGACCAGTCCCAATGTCCATTTTATCCTATGTATGTCTTCAGTAGGATAAAGTGCCTAAAAAGAATGTGCTTTAATAATGTTCTTTTATTTTTGGATATTATGTTTTTAATAAAGAAATGAGAAGAACAGAAAGCCCTTTGTGTGGAGCTGTATATGCTCCCAGCTTGGGGCATCAGTAGGATTCGAACACTATGGTGATGTCCAAACAAGCACAGACATGTGGTATATGGTGCTGCAGACCCATCTGTGGTGCCATGCACTGCACATGCAGGCATTTCCTGCGTTGCTACTTCGCAGTGTGGGGTTTTCAGGTTTTTTTGACCCTGGGAGATCCTGGGGTGAAAAAAAATCCACACCGATAGAAGTGGGGTGGTGCAGGCTTCCATGCTGCAGGAACACCATGGCTATAGCTCCTGAGGCTCCCAGGATCCCAGGTAAGGCTACTGGGGTCAGTACAGTTGCTGGCCCCAGCTTCTGCTACCCCACCCAGGGTAACTTGCTGCATGCTAGCGTGCATGTGGCATGGGTATTCCCCAGGGAAGCACACATTCCTGCTCATCTGGAGGCACCCTGTAGATCCAGTGTACAGACCTCTTTCCCCTTGAATCAACATTGGTAGCAGTCATTCTCTCTGTGGATGAGCTACCAGTAGTGGGGTGAGAATCTCTTTATTGCTGGGTTTGAAAACTATTTGACAACAGCATCGAAATGTAGAGACTTACGTTATCTCTCTTTAATTCTAGGTTTTAAAAAGTGTTGTCTAGTTCTTGCAGATCCTTCTGTCCCTGTGCCAAAACTTCTCTCTGCCTTCCTGCCCTGGCTCCTGCTGAACCCACTCTTCTCTTTCTGTGGAACATGCACCACCTCCCTCTTTTGTTCATATCCAACTCTTCCCCTCTAGTTTCTTTCAAACCCTCTATTCTTTAGCTCTTCCTCTCCTATCCTTTCCTTTTCCCCCTAACTGTCTTAATCATGTTCTCCTCTTCCCCTCAGTTGGCTTCTGTCTGTCTTCCATTTTACATTCCATCTTAGCCCCCGTTCTGCAATACTTACTGCTTTCTTTTCTTCTTCTTCTGCATCTCAGTGTGACCCCTTTCTTTGCTAGCTGGGTGCCAGCATGGGTGGGGATCAGGTGACATTGAAAGTTCAGGAAAAACAGCCTGCCTTCTTTCAGTTCAGGTACAGAGCAGCCCAGTGAACCCTGGTGGCCCAGGCACTTATAACTTAGCCAAGTTTGGGTATGTTTTCATAGGAACGTTAAAAAGCACATTTTTGGCATGAGAGTATCCTCCCTGCCAAGTTTCAAACCCTTGTATCACATCATGATGTAGCATCCTGCAAGTAATATCGGTTGAGAAGTGCAGGTTGTAGAAGGAAAGAACCTAGAGGAGGCACCAGGAAGCCAGTCTGTGTGCATGGTTGCCATTCTGTTAATAAGACCCAGTTTTAATTATATCAACATGAAGTTCTTAAATCTTATTATCTAGTGTACCAACATATGCCACCATAAATATGGCAGTAAAAGTCCGTCTAGGAACACTTACAGGAAGGAATAAGTGTGATAAGCAAGAAAACAGAGTAGTACTTCTGCAAAGAAGTCTGTATAAAACATTGAAATAGTTGATAAAAATGTTTGAGTACTGTGACCTCTGGCAGACTGAAGTTCTAGACACCATTGCTTTTGTGCCAGAAACCAGGAAACAAAAGACAGAATAAATGGCGGTGTCACTGAGGCCTCAGCATGTACAGTTGGTGTCAAAAGATTCCATCAGCAGAGAAAATATCATTTGCAAAACGTGAACCCAACGTTCAGAAGAGACTGCTTAAGGAAAGAAATCTTACCTTGGAGAAATGCTTCCAAATAGCAAGGGCAACTGAATTATTCAAGGAAATCATCAACATAAATGATACTCTCTGGGCATATCTGCATGTTTATTAATGCACCTTTGCTACTGCACTTTTAGTACCTCTGATATGAGGTACTACATAAGCATGCTACACAAGCATGTACCTCTAAAATGAGGAACTACATAAAGATGCATGAGCCTGTGCTAATGTGCAGTAGCAAAGGCGAATGTGTTTGTTTGTTTGTTTGTTTTTTTGTGACAATGTGCAGTGGACTAATTCTAGGAAGATAGATGTCTTATGGCATCTTGTGCAGATGTGCCTACTCTTGCAGAAACTGGGCCAGGCTAAATGAACCAGGACAGACATGGGATGGAGTGCACCCTCAGCAAGTTTGAGGATAACACCAGCTGGGGGATAAGGTGGGGCGGGGGTGAGGTGAGGAATAGTGAATATTTTGGAGGGTAAGACTAGGATTCGGAGCGAGCTTGACAAATTGGAGGCTTGGACCTAAATGAATCTGATGTCAGTAAGGACAAGTGTAAAGTCCTGCACTTAGGATGGAACAATCCCTTACGCTGGTACAAGCTGGGGACCAACTGGCTAAGCACAAAAGGACCTGGAGGTTACAGTGGATAATAAGCTGAATATGCCAACAGTGTGCTTTTGTTGGGAAGAAGGCTAATGGCATGCTGGGCTGCATTAGTAGGAACATTGCCAGCAGATCAAGGGAAGTGATTATTTCCTTCTATTCTGCACTGGTGAGGCCACTGTGGAGTACTGTGTCTCAGTGATACAGATAACAGAAAAAGTGGCAATGGTTTCAAGTTGCAATAAGGGAAGATTTGGTTAGATATTAGGAAGAACTTTCTCATGAGGAGGATAGTAAAGCATTGGAACAGGTTCCCCAGAGAGTTTGTGGCATCTCCATCCTTGAAGGTTTTTAAGACCTGAGTAGACGACGCCTTGACTGGGATTCTATAGTTGAGGATGGTCTGGCCGGGGGGTTGAGCAGGGGGTTGGACTAGACGACCACCTGAGGTCCCTTCCAACTCTAATTTTCTATGATTTTACATACTGGAGGAATTAAAAAGCATAGTACATGTTGTGATTTAGAATGGAGAGCCTTCTAGTGAAGAGGAGGATATCTACAGTCTGGCTGTAGCAGATTAAGACTCTCAGTGTGCATGTATGGCAGAAAAAAGATATCCGATTACTGCCATTTTTTGTCTGTGCTATTAAATCAATGACCAGTTTGATTCCAGCTGGGATATAGACCCAGAAGTGCTGGTAAGTAGCAATATTAAACTAGAGAAATGTGACCTATTTAACAGTTTTGCTAGAAGGGAGGAAGAGGCTACAATTGGATCTGGACAGGCTACAGGGGTGGGCGGATGAGAATAAGATGGGATTCAATACTGACAAGGGCAGGGTACTATACCTAGGGAGAAAGAACCAGCACAATACCTACAGGCTGGGGAACTCCCTTCTCATGAGCACAAAGGCAGAACAGGATCTTGGAGTCATTATAGACTCCAAGATGAACATGGGCTGCCAACATGGGGATGCAGTCAGGAAAACTAACCGCACCCTGTCATGCATCCACAGGTGCATCATGAGCAGGTCCAAGGAGGTGATCCTCCCCCTCTATATGGCATTGGTCAGGCCACAGTTGGAGTAATGTGTCCAGTTCTGGGCGCCACACTTCAGGAGAGATGCGGACAATATCAAAAGGGTCCAGAGGAGGGCTACCCGCATGATAGAGAGGCAGCAGGGCAGGCCCTACGACGAGAGGCTATGAGACCTGAACCTGTTCAGCTTCCACAAGAGAAGGCTGAGAGGGGATCTGGTGGCCATCAGTAAACTGGCCAAGGGAGACCAGCAGACAATAGGAGAGTCCCTGTTCCCCTGAGCACTACTGGGAGTAACAAGGAAGAAGGGCCATAAGTTGACAGAGAGTACATTCAGGCACTACATCAGGAGGCACTACTTCACAATTAGAGCAGCTAGGATCTGGAACCAACTTCCAAGGGAGGTGGTGCTCGCTCCTACCCTGGGGGTCTTTAAAAGGAGGCTAGATAATCACCTAGCTGAGGTTGTTTGACCCCAGCATTCTTTCCTGCCCGTGGCAGGGGGTTGGACTTGATGATCTGCTCAGGTCCCTTCCAACCCTACCAGCCATGAAAGTATGAAGCTATGAAACTATGACAGAGTGCTGGTGTTGTATATAAAACCATTCTGAGGCCCGTGGGCTAATGCAGGCTGTATTGATATTTATTTGATATGATAACGAAGAGTGTTATTGGTTGGAGTTTGTGGTAGTTCACACAAAAATAGCACCCAATGCTGAGTAGCACAGCAGGGCACATCATGAATTTATTGTAATCCAACACATCCTCAGTATAAGAGAAAGAGAGAGAATAGTCAGTGTGGGTTCTATTCAATGTTTTAACACCATGAAGACCTATCAAGGCCTTGAACATCTTGGTAAGCTGACATTAGAGTGCCTGATTTCAGTCCAACAGCCCACTGAGAATAAGAGTTTCATTCTCCATGGTGAAGGGATGAAGAAGGAACTGACAAGTTTGTAGTGGAAGAGGCATTACGTTCATTGCAGCTAGCATAGGGTATACCATAAGCCTAGAAGTAAGAACATCTTCAGATAAACTAAGGCTCTGCATTGATCCAAATGTCGAAATACTACCAGAGAAGAAGTATTTGTGCATTATGGAGTATTAAGTTAGATGAGCCTACCTGGCACTTGACAAGTTTGCCGTAAAAATAATTTAGTACAGTTGGGTACAGAAGTCTTTTGACATCATCCCCTTTCCAGAAGTGTTTTAGTATAAACCAGACTAGACACCAGAGGGATGCCCAACCATCAAAACTGTATTTAGCACTCTTATTGTGGCAAAGGGGAATGTCAAGACGGGCAGTCCAAGCATGATACAAAGCAGTAGCAAATTCAGCTCTGGGTCAAGAGCAGAATATTTGACTGAAGCCAAAGTTGAGGATAGTTGAAGCTCCCTATATCAGGCCTCTGTTGTTGTCTGATGGAGAGCATGCTGAGAAACTGAGAACCATGGCCAGCTAAGCCAAGCTGATTTCCTGCCAGATTTGCTATTTTTCCTGCACATTGGGATGGTTTGTTCCTGCACCCTCAGTAAGGTTTCTTTAAAAAACGACCAGGTCTCCTGGATTGTTTCCCCCCTCAGACTGGTCTCTCAGGAGATCCTGCCCACTGAGGGAGTCAAAATCTGCTTTTTTGAAGTCCAGGGTTCGTACTCTGATGCTCTCCTTTCTTCTTCCTTTTGTCAGGATCCTGAACTCGGTCATCTCATGGTCACTGCTTCCCAACTTGCCATCCACTTCTACATCCCGCAGCAATTCTTCCCTGTTTGTGGGCAGTAGGTCAAGAAGCGCACGGCCCCTACTTGGTCTCTTCACCACTTGCACCAGTTGTCTCCAGTGCTCTCCAAAAACTCCATAGATAGCCTGTGCTCTGCTGTATTTTCCTACTAGAAGATGTCAAAGTGATTGAAGTCTCCCACAAAACCAGGGCCTGTGATCTGGAAACTTGTGCTAGTTGTCTGAAGAAAACCTCATCTATGTCATCCTCCTGGTCAGGTGGATCTAGCACACATCCACTACAACATCACCCTTGCTGCTTTCAGATACCCTAACTCAGATACTTTCAACAGGCCTATCCCTAGCTTTATACTGGAGCTCTGAGCCATCCTACAACTTCACATACAGCGCAACTCCTCCTCTTCTCCCCTGCCTGTCCTTCCTGAGCAGTTTGTACCCATCCATGACGGTACTTCAGTCATGCTAGCTATCCCACCGAGTCTCTGTTATTCTAATTGCATTATAGTTCCTTGACTGTGAGAGGACTTCCAAATCTTCATGCTTCTTTCCCAGGCTCTGTGTATTTGTGTACAGATACCTGAGGTAACTAGCCAATTGCCCTACTTTTGCAGGAAGAATGAGGCCTCCCCTGTTGTCCTCTCCTGCTTCTGCTTCCTCCAGGTCTCCTGTTTCTCCACTTACCTCAGGACTTTGTCCTCCATCCCCCAGGGAACCTAGTTTAAAGCCCTCCTCCTAGATTTCATAGTTTCATACTTGGTAGGGTCGGAAGAGACCTGAGCAGATCATGAAGTCTGACCTCCTGCCATGGCAGGAAAAAGTACTGGGGTCAAACAATCCCAGTAAGGTGTTTGTCTAACCTCCTCTTAAAGACCCCCAGGGTAGGAGCCAGCACCACTTCTCTTGGAAGTTGGTTCCAGATCCTAGCCGCCCTGACTATGAAGTAGCACTTCCTGAAGTAGCACCTCTGGTTACTGAGCCTGTCTACGAAGGTGCTCTTTCTTCTCTTTGTGAGGTGGATTCTGTCTCTTCCTAGCAATCCTTCTTGGAACAACAGCCCATGGTCAAAGAAATCAAATTACTGCTGGTGACACCGCCTGCGCAGCCAGGCATTGATCTGCAGGATGTGTTCACTCCTGCTAGAGCTCTTCCCCTTGACCAGAAGGATTAAGGAGAACATAACCCATTCCCCCGTCCCCCTCACCCTTGCACCCAGAGTCCTATAGTCACTCTTGATCTCCTCAGGGTCACCCCGGCAGTATCATTGGTGCCTACATGGATGAGCAGCATGGGGTGGTAGTCAGAGGGTTGGAAGAGCTGCACTTTCCGTGACACCTCAGATCTGGGCTCCAGGCAAGCAACAGACCTCCTGGGACAACAGGTCAGACTGGCAGATGGATCCCTCCATCCCCTGCAGAATGGAGTCTCCGACCACTGCAACCCATTGCTTCTTCTTTGTGGCAGTGGTCTTGATCTCCACACCTTGGGGATTCCTGGCCTGTCTGCTTCCACCAATGGAATGCACTCCTCCTCTGTTGCTAACGCTCCAGATGTGTTCTCCAGGAAAACCACTGCAGGTGGGGATGACAACTTCTTGTTGACAAAAGATACAAGCTTCAAGGTTCCACCTTGCTGGGAGTCCATGCCCTCTTCCTTTTCTAGCACCACCTCTGGCAGTCCTTCCTCCACAGTCCTAGAGGTTTCCTCCAGCATGGAATTGATGAAGTCCTTATGGCAGAGGATGCTTCGAAGCCTTGCCTTCTTTGGTAGCTTTCTTGCCTTCTCCCTGTGACACCACCAGAAGATACTGTTCACATTGCAGGCACTCCCCCACCTGGCTGACACTGTAAGAAATCTGCAAGCTGCAGTCTGCACAGCACTAGGACGTGGTTGGAAGCCTCAATGGTGTGTGGTCTTGCCTCAACACACTCCTCACTGGTGAAAGCAGAGGAAGAGCTGGAAGTGGTAGTGGTCTGGTATTGGGATATCCTCCAACCATGCCTCTGGGTCTTCTATTCTGCTGCCTCTCATTTTGTGTCTCTCTTTCCAAGCAGACCTTCCCTAGCAAACTTCTCTGTTGCTGACTTGTTTGCTGTTTCTTGATCTGAAGCGTTCCCTTTTCCCTGCAACCTCTCTTCTCTCAGAAAGCTTATGGTAAAGGAATGTGAGAGAGAGTTTCCAAGCAAACTCACCATGCTCTGACCTCTAGTTAAACAAGGGATTTAAGTCTTGGTCTAACTGCTGAGTTTTAGCTGCTAAAATAAGACTATGTAGCTAGTCAGTCCTAATTACATATAAGAAGAACTGAACTGAAAACAGAATCTTATATTCGGCAATATTGGATGAAGTTAGCTATAGGCAACATTAATAAATTCACTGATGATGATGATGATACAGTACCCATCTTTAAGAAAGAGAAGGAGGATCCAGAGAATTACAGATCAGTGAGCCTAACCATGATACCTGGAAAAATTATGGAGCAGGTCCTCAAGGAATCTATTGCGAAACAGCCAGAGACGAACCAGGTGATCAGGAATACCCAGCATGAATTCACCAAGAACAATTCATGCCTGACCAGCCTTATTGTCTTCTATGATAAAGTGGCAAGCTCTGTGAATGGGGAGAGAGCAGTGGAAAACTTGCCAAGAAGAATTTTTCCAACTATTTGAGTTGGTCTAATAAAAGATATAGGATTTATCCAAAGAACCTTGTCTGCCTCTTAACTTTAGCAAGGCTTTTGATATTGTCTCACAACGTTCTCGTTAACAAAACTAGTAAATACAGACAAAACAAAAGTACTGTAAGGCGGATATATAACTAGTTGGATCATTGTACTCAATATTTGTGACATCTGTCTTGGGTCTGGTAATGTTTACTATATTAATGATTTGGACAATAGGATTGAGTGTACACTTATCAAATTTGCAAACAACATCAAGTTTGGTGGAGTTGCAGATACTCAGAGGGTAGGGCTAGGATCCAGAATGACTTGAATAGACTGGAGAAATGGCCCACAATCCATCAGATGAGATTGAAAAAGACCTGCACTTGGGATGGCATGATTGCATGCATGAATGCAGACTGAGGAATGACTGGCTAGGCTGCAGTACTGCAGAGAAGGACCTGAGGGTTACAGTAGATCAGAACCTGAATATCATAGGCAACACGTCGGGCAGTATAGGGGGGCATTATGAAATTGGCTCTTGCAGCTGGGGAGTGGGGAGCACCGGCTGGTGCCCCGCTTGAGAAATGTTGGGGCACTTCTGGTTTAGCCAGCAGCACTTCTTCAGGTTTGCTGCTCGTGCTTCTGGGGTCAGCAATTGACCGTTGGGGGACCCTCCACCCATCAGCAATCGGCCGCTGGTGCCCCCCTCCCCCTCCGAGCCAGGAGTGACCAGTCACACATGCTGAATATAAACCAACAGTGTGTTCTTGTTGCCAAAAAAGCCAAGAGCATCCTGGGTTGTATTAACAGAAATGTCACTTACAAATCAAGGGAAATGATGACTCTTCTATTTGGCACTGGTAAGGCTTCATCTGGATTTGTGTGTCCAGTTTTGGGACCTACACTTCAAGAAGGATCTGGACAGTTTGAATGCATCCAGCACAGAGCAACAAAAATGATTAGGGGCCTGGGAAGCAAGACTTTTGAGGAAAGGCTGGAATAACTAGGGTTGTTTAGTCAGGAGAAGAGAAGACTGAAGGGGGATTTAATAATAGTTTTCAAATATCTGAAGGGTGAATAATGAGATAATGGAGATTGGCTTCTCCCTTTGGTTGTAGGGGTCGGGACTAGGAGCAATGACTTCAAGCTGCAGCAGAGTAAGTTTAGATTGGAGATTAGGAAGAACTTCTTGACCATGAAGATGGTCAAGCATTGGAACAGACTGCCTAGAGAACCTGTGGACTCTCCATCCTTGGAAGTTTTCAAGAGCAGGTTAGACAGATACTTGGCTGGAATGATTTAGTCAGGGCTGCTTGTGTCTTGCACAGGAGGCTGAACTAGATTACCTTTTTCTTTCCTCTCACGATATGTAGGCTGTGCCAGAAATGTCAACAGCCCTCCGTCCTTGAACATATTTCTCACCCTGTGAATGGGAGTAATGACTATGAAGGGAATGCATTGCCATCCTGTAACCTCCTTATGGTTTAGGGGGAAATTCTTTACTCTCCATTCTGAGCAGTCAGGATCTCTGGGGTGAAGGGGCACCTTTCACTTTTCATGCTTTCTCTTTTCCAGTTTCCTGTGTATTACCGAAAGCCTGAACCATGGTTTTGTTTGTTTGTTTTTTTAAATGGTGCCCAAAGTTAGGCATAAATGCAGAATGCCCTCCAACTGTAATTGGGTAATTGCAAAGGCAGGTATTCAGCATGTCTGAAAATCAGATGAAATCCTGACTCTGCAAAAGTCCATGGCATGACTCCTAGATTTCAGTGGAGTGAGGATTTAAGTCTTTGAATATGGACTTAGATGCTTGACCCTAATTTTAAGCACCTATTTTTTAGAATATTGGTTATAATGGTTATAAAGTACTCCTGCTTTGTTCCTTTGTGTTCTATAAAGTACTCTGAATAGCTTTAGCTGGGTTTTTTTTACAGCTAACTTAAACTGTAGCATGATTATTTCATGTTGCATGATTATTTCAACTTGGAGTATCTGTACCATGTTATTCCCTTACTTTAAGAAACTGTTTTAAATGAAAAAGAAGATCAAAAGAATGAAAGGCACACACACACACACACACACACACACACACACTACACAACATATTTCAGCGTAGTGGTGCAATTTCTACAACACTTGGGAGGTTGACTATTACTCATAACACCACTTGTTGCACCCTTATGCTGCAAGAGAAAAACATTAGTGCTACAGAAATCAGCATGAAAATTGAAGACAGTTAAGGTACATTAACGGCTTCTCAACTCATACATTCAGAATTTTCCCACTTAAAGGGTTTGCATTCTTTTTATGAACAGTCACTTAGAGAATAAAATTTGAATAGATTCAGCATGCTTTGAGAAATACCTTTGTTAGAAAGAAAAATCAAGCTGCTACAAAATGCCTGTAATACTAGGAAAATTAATCAAATTATATGACTAGTTGCACATTTTTGACACAGGACCAAGTAACATATCACTTTAGGCATTTCCCTACCCCCTTGTTGTTTCCCCCCTGCCCAATGGACTCAGAGGAAATGGATACTACACACCCACCCATTCACAAAAATTCTGGCAGGAAGCCAGCTTCCTTCACTCTCTTCATCTTGCCAGACAAGCTCCAGCCTCTCTTCTTTGCTTCCTTTTTTCCCCCCTTCTTGCTCTCTCTATGCAGTTGTCTGTCAGCTCTACACCTAGTTCAGTAACAAGTAGAGATCTAAAAGGCTTTACTTTCTTCCTCTGACTTTTTTTCCTATCGTTATTCCATGACTTCCTTACTTGTGATTTGTGCTGTACTTCCCAAATGTGCATGCACACAGCTCTGGCTTGTGTTATGTTCCTTTTTTCTTTTCTTTAGCCATTACTTCACACAGTTTTAATTGAAATCAGGAAATAATCTCCCAGGTTTTGATCTCTGACTGTAATTTCAAAGAGGCCATATTGACACACAGCAGTGAAAGAGCACAAAAAGCCATCTCAAATCCATATGCCCATTTTTGCCATTACTTGTTTGAATCTGAAATTGTTAACTTCAAAATTCTGGGCACTGAACGTTCCCAAATGTGGTTCTCAGCTTCCCTAACACTGAGTTTTCAGCAGTGTTGCAACTGAATTTTCCCATGTCAGGGTTAATAATGTTAAGAGGCTCTGAGATTTTAAATAAAAAACATTGACTGGAATAGGTCTTCCCAGTAGACTCCTAAATATTTGTTTGAGTAGAGGAAAACTGCATGGTCATTGTATTATCACAGGCTTCAGACTGTCAGGGTACAGTGATGCGAGGTATGTTATTCTTGGCCAGATTTTCTCAAGGGTTCTGGGTTATTTAGTAAGTCTGGTCGTGTATGCATAAACAGCCCCGAACACTGTGGTCAGGTTGAGGCCTTTAGGCAGTACTAAAATGTGAAAGATATTTCATAGTAATTGTAGAATGATTCATTTTTTTTCTGTAAGGATGTAGAGCTTTGTGTTTTTAGTTACATGCAGGTAAATACTGACTGATCTCCATTGTCTACGGTGGTAAGTGTCTAAGCTTACTCAAAGATTTGAATGTTGTATGCAAACATGTCCAAGATATCTGTGCTAGCTAGATTATAGCTATCAGTAGCAGTGGAGCTGTGTTTGCACAGACTCCCACATATGTAGGCCTGTTGTCCAGATAAGGAATTACAGCCCTGAGTAAATCTGAGCAGTTTGGACAGAAGACCATGTTGCCATAGTTTTCGCTGGAGATGATATCTGAGAGCCTTGTTACACATTCATTTTAGGAGTTCCTGGAGCTTGTAACCCCTGGATTGTCCTCACATTAACACCTGAAACTAGTTGAAAGTACACTTTGGGCAGTTTAAAGTTACACCACTTCAGGGCAGGTTGATCTCTGATCTGTGTTACCCAGCTCATGTCCCGTTAGTATGTGGCCACTTCCCACAGATGAGTTGCACAAGATGCAGTCCTCCAGCAGTCCAAGATACAGTTTCCCCTTCCCCACCCTTCTGTTCTGTGTGGACAAACTTTCCACTCCCTGAACTCTACTGCTCAGGTGGCAGTTCTGTCACCAAGCCATCTCCTCCCCCCGCTGGCAGAGGTGTGACCTTCCCCACCCTCTGTGGCAATCAGCCTGCAGAGCACATGGCAACTAGGACATGGACAGGTCCAGAAGGGGGTTTTAGTGGGGTTGGTGGGAAGTCATAGTAGGGAGCTGGACTGGGTCCCAAGTAGGGCTTCCTTCCTAGGGCAGCTCCCCCAAAAGCACCTTCCCTCACCATTTACAGGTCCCAGCCACCCCAGGAAACATGACTAGACCCAAATCTCAGTTTTTTAAAACAAGACTTTCGTTAATGTTGTTAAATTCTCTTTTTTTAATTTTAATTTATTCTTTAGTTGCTGACTTCCTTCATTTCACCACCCTCATTTCCCTTCCACTTCCAACTTCATTTTCCTGTGGTGGCAGCTCACAGTTGTAGCTCCTAGTTAGCCCCTGCTCACCAGCTCTTTATTGGCAAGTCACAGCTGTGCAGGTTGGGGACAGAGAAGATTTGAAGCTTTAAGGTGCAACTACTCCAAGTTCCAGCTAGCACTAACACCGATCAACACTGAAGCAGCTAAATATGTAACAAGATCTTAAGCTGGTAGGGTTAAAGCTGGTTTGGGAGTATCTTGTGTGCATGTCATCTCATCTGCTGACTGCATTGTAGACACAGGGCACATCTACGTGTGACCCTCCCTCGTTATAGTGTGTAGAAGCTAAAAATGACCATGTGTGGTGTGCCCAGAGCAGTACAGGCTGTTACTGTGCCATCATTTAGTACTTCCAAAAGGAAGTACTACATTACGCTGCAGTAGCAAAGGCGTGGTAGGGATACATGTAGACATGTCCACAGTGTAAGTAGAGCTACTGCAGATTTTCTCTGGTATAACTGAAAATATAATTTGGCTTTGGTCAAAGTACTTTGATTAAGCAAACACAAATACCCCAAAACAACCATTCCCAGCTGTTAACGTACAGTTCTTACCTCATTCTGTCAAAAGAAAACTAAATCTAATGATTGCCTGAAAAATCTGGGATACCTTAAGAGCTTTGCTGGTTTTATGTAAGTAGGATTAGTTAATTCTTTGTCGAGCCAGACTCACTTGACTCTTACAGAATGTATGACAACCGGCGCAAGCTGTGAGCCAAGCTTGTACATTTTATGCAGACCTTCCTTATCACATTTCTCCTCACATTCCTCATTACATGCCCCCAACTGGTTCAATAAAGGGGAACAAGAAGTTTCTCTGTACTATCAATGCAGAAATAATAGCCCAGATATGTCTGACTGTTGCCCAAGTGCACATGGTGAGAGTGCCTCTCACCTTGGAAGAAAGGGCTCCAGTTAACAAAGAATTTAATAATCTCAATTTCCTCCCCTCCGCACTCCTCCTCATTTGTACTTCTTCTAGGCAGTTTTCAGTACAGTTCACTAGGCTGTGTTTCATCAAGGAGTCTACATCTGAAAAAAGGAACTCCTCCTGTCTGAAACTTTTCAAAAGCAGATATTAAGCTTGATTTGCAACCATGTACAAATAGGAATACCAAACAGAGTGAGTGAGAGGCAGTGTTTAGTTTTGGGGGGAAAAAAAACATGCTTTCCTACCTGGCTGAAAAAATTCCTATACTGTACTACAATAGTAAGCTAGTTTGAGTCCCCCTTTAATAATTTATTGCAGCCTTGTGCCTCATCTTTGGCCCTTCCTACTGTTCAAATATTTGCTCTCACCTCCAGTGTTCCTCCTGCCCCTTTCTGTTCTCAATACATATTTTCTGAAGGAGATAAGAGGACAAGCATGTATGCCTGGTCCTAAGGATCTACAGGCCAAGTCTGCTAAGAGTAGACTCACTGCCTGGAAGTGGTAGTAAATTGCTTCTCAGACAGTTATTAGTGCAGACTAGCCTCAAGTGTGAAAGAAAGTTTAACAGGTAGCAGCTAGTTCCATTGAACCCTGTCTCACCACACTCAACTCCCACTTTAGTCCAAGAGGAATTTCACGGGTGGTGCTCAGTGCCTCGTAAGGTTACGTCCTTTATTAGTATTTGCATCAGTGGTGCACCCTCAAATCTTCTTTTAGATAGCTATGCTAGCCTTTGTCTGCAGCCATAGTCATCGTATGCTGTTCTTGTGCTCAGTTTCCACCTACTTCAAAAATTACAGGTTTTTAACAAGCACTTGACCTACATACACAGGAACTGCAAATACTGAAAGCTGCCTGGTGCTGTTTTATAGTGTGTACACACAAGGAAGGGCAGCTCTTCCTTATTTGCTCTTGATCTGCAGTGAAAGGCAGCTTGTGCCCCAGTTGTTGTAAGCCGTGTAGTGCTGCCATCTCTTTTTGACTAATGAGAATATGTCACTAAGAGAAATCCAAGAGCACATGCTATTGTTGATTCTGCTTGTTCACATTCCACTATCAAGAAACAGACTGCTGAACTCAGGCTTGATTGAGAGTCACTTGAGGATGACCCTGGACATGAGCATCAAGTGAGAGGTCATTTTTACTAAAGAGATGTCACCCCAATTTAAACATTTCAAGCTATAGAACAGACAAGCAGCGGTGATTCATATTAGTGCTAAAAATGGTGCTTTTTTTGTTCAGGGCGTGCTTTTCCCAGTGTAATTCTCTTCAGATTAAGTTCACAAGAACTTTATGCAGCTTTTTCTTCAAAAAATTATGTTGATGTCTTTGTCATTACTGATGGATAGAATTACACTAATGTAAGAAGTTGCAAAAGAAAAAGAAATAAAAGAATAAATGCCTGAGGATAAAGAATGATGTCTGGTAGTTAGGAAGAAAATTCAGTTTCTACCTCTGCCACTGATTGTCTATACGATTTTGGTCAGACACTTAACTCTTCATTTTCTCAATGTACCTCTCAAGACTTGTCTTTTTGTAAGGCCCATTAAGATGATTCTTTGTTCTCCTTTCTCTAATTGTTAACTGCTTCATTTATAAATAAAAAAGAGAATCTGAATTGGATCCCAGCCACTGCTGGAGTTCATATATAGTGTTCTTGTTCTTATTGTTACCTCTAATACTACTCTTATTACCTGCTGTCTAAGCTGCTGCCTTCCCCTTATGGAAATCCTTCCCTATATCCAGTTTTTTTATGATGCTGTATAAAATTAGTTCCATTATAGAGACAGTAGTATTACCAGGGACACCTCCCTTATACTCAGCTCTGGCTCTTCCACTGCATCTTGTGTTCTAGAGTCTGACCTCTTTGGCCAAGAGACTGTCTTTACGTTTGGTTACTGTACAGAGTTTAACGTTATCACAGTACTAATCGAATAATAATCTCCATAGAGCATTGCTTTAAAGATACAGACATCCAAATAAGGTGGATGAATGGTCACTGATGAGTGTCCATAACCAACCACTTCAAATAAAAAAGTTTCTGAAGTCTTCAGAAATTTGGCTTTCTGTTTTGTTTCGCAATGGCTTACCTGTAAAATACAGACTGCTTGCATACTTCACACAGGTGCTCCAGCTGGCCACCTCATCCATTTTCCTCCACACAGGGATTCTGTCTTCTCTTCTATTTATCCTCCTCCATCCTCTGAGCTCCAGCTCTGCCTTCCCACCAGTCAGTTGCTTTTCTCATTTGCTAGTTTTCTTAAACCTTTTTCTCTTTTTGCATCTTTTTGTAAGTTTATTTGGCTAGCAGCATTGCTTTTCCCCTTGGTCTCTATTTCTTATTCACCTTCCCATTATCTTTTGCCTACTCTTTCTATTTCTTTTCCACTCTAGATGGCCCTTCCTTGTTGCTCATCTTCTGCTGTATTCTCTACTCTTTCCCTTCCATTCTCCTTTTTCTGCCTTTCTTGTTTCCATTCTTTTCCATTTTCTTTCCTGGATGCTACTTCTTTTTACTTTTCCCTCATGTCATCCTATCATCAGGGCCTCTTCTTGCCATTTTTCCTTCAACTTGTTTCTTCTTCATTTCCCTATCCCAAAGGCCATCTTCCCCCACTCATGCCTGTTGAGGGTACAAGGGAAGAAGGTGCTGTTTCTATGTCCTCTATTATTACTTTGTTCCTTTTAGTGGGCCTGTTACCACACTTCTTACAGGTACTGGATTTTATTCTATTCTGCTCCTCCCCCAGAAGTAAACTCCTTACATCTGAGCTAGTTTCTCCAGGAAGTGGGTCCCTTTTAGTGCTGAGAAATTCAGTGGAAATCCAGCAAAACTGATACAGCTGGAGGCTGCCATCTAAGAAGGACAAATGTATATTTTAGGTACTTTCAAAGGAGAAGGGGAGCTGCTGCTCCGGAACAGGCAGCAGCTGTTACCCTGTAACTGTTAAATCTTCAGGATTCTCTGGTAATACAAGTTAGCTACGTTAGCTAAGTTAGTGACCCTGAATGAAGCAGAGTTAAAGCTGTGATGGTTGTGCTGCATTTGTATCGCTACAGAACCATGTGGACTTATTTTAACAGCTTGCACCAGTATCCTTTAATATCATTAAGGTTGTTATGTTAGTCTATACCATTCGGAGTAGCCCAGAGTTCGTCCCAATAAGACCATCTGTCCTTTGGGGATGGATAATCAGTTCTGGCTGAGGTTCAGGGCCAGATTCAGTTCAAATGTTTACATGTCTAAGTGGATTTAGATGCCTAAGAGCAGCCCTACTGTACCTTGCTGAAAAACTGTTACTACAAAAGATGTATTATTTCTTCTCCTTCTTGTTGCTTTTTTGTGACTTAGTCTTAAGACTTAGTCTTAAGGTGAAGATGATATTGTGCTACAAAAGTAGATGTGTTAATGGGTTTTCAGAGACTTAAATACAGTGAAATGGGGTTGCATTTTGTTACTTGCCAGGTAGTACCAGGGTCTTGCCCTGATTGACTTCCCATGGAGAAGTAAGGCTGACAAGGGGCCACTTCTGTCCTCAGGTAGAAAAACTCAACTCCCTCTAGTTTCAATAGGTATATCAGAGGGTAGAGTTGTACCCTAGAAATGCATAATCATAGGGAAAAGAACCAAATATATTAGCTTGTTAGTCTGAATTGTAGGCCTGTGCAAAGCAGCAAGTATTCGATTTGGATTTGACTGATTTGGAGGGACAGTGATTCAATTCAGTGTTTCGGCTGATTCAGATTTGGAGATTCGGTGCCGATTTGGAGATTCAGCCATAGATTATAATGGGGTATCACTAAAATACCTATAAGTTTGTCACTGTTTTGCAGATTCAGATGAAAACAGCAAGAATGGTAGCCCCCTCTAAGGGCATGAAACCTGTCAAGTTTAAAGGAGATAGGTGTAGGGAATTCTGTGAAAGTGCACCTCAAACTATTGAAAGCAAAACTTGCATCACTTGTGTGTGTTAAGGCAGAGTGGGATGAATGCAGCAGGGATGGTAGCCCCTCGTGCAGGCATGATGCCTCCAGGTTTCAGGCAGAGTGGTGCAGGGGTTTCTGTGGAAGTGCACCCCAAGTTTCTGAAAGCAAATAAAGCAAATAGGTGCGGGGTGAGGAGAGTGGCACACACTCTGTCTGCACGTGGAGCTTGGGGAACGCCACCAGCAGGAGGTTCACCTTCAGGAACATCAGCTGCTCCACCAAACCAGGATCCAAAGAGATGTGGTGGGGTGTCACGACATCCCCAGCAATGCTGAACACTCTCTTTCTTGGAACACTGGCCGATGGACAGAACAGGTGTTTCCGGGCAACCGTGGTCACATCCTGCCACACCTGGCTGTGGGTTACCCAATAGGGGCTGCAGTGCAGCGGCTCCACGTCCTCGGTGAGATAGGTAGCCACTGAGGCCTCCATGATACCTGCCTGATGCTGGGGACTGGTGTCTCTGGACCCCAACATTGAAACCATGCCCTTGACCTACATTGGCAGTGGCTGTGGTGGAGGAGATTGGCTTGTGGTTGGAGTGCTAGCATGGGAAAGTAGATCCCCCCTCTTCTGTTGTCAGCGACCATGAACCTATGGGTGAACTCACCCTACCCAACAAGCTACCTACCCCTGCACCAAGTGGTTCATGGCCACCATGATCTCCCTTGCTGTGTGGGACCGATCCATCACCTCCACTTGAAGGAGAGCCCACTAGTGCCCTGACTGGTCATGCCAGTGCCCTGTGAGGGAAAGGTAGGCATGATCTCTACCCTGGCTGCTCCAGATGTCCAAGGTAAAGTGTAAGGCCACTTGTGGATCTGCCTTGTGCAGCCTCTCCGTCAAGTACTCACTGAGGACTTCTTTTTGGGCATGCTCCCACTGGTGCCAGGCTGAGGAGAAATGTCTCTCCCCCCAGAGCACTGTGATAGGAAGGGAACTCAGAGAAAGATCACAGTCCCTGGCCAGCTACAGATGTCAATATCTTCCTCCACCCCTCAGCCTTTTCCGTATATGGAAGACCACCTCATCCCTGTCCCTCTTCTCAGTTTCTGTTTCCTACAAGCCTTCCAAATGTCTGAATATCTCTGTATCAGTTCGGATTTGGAGATTCGGCCGCTGAATCTCCTCCAAATTGAATTGACTACTGAAGCTTCGCACAGCCCTACTGAATTATAGTTTTGGCCTTTTACTCCATGTAGTCATTTGCTCTGAGAACACTTTAAAGGTAAGACTTAGGCAGGTTTCAGTTTGTAGCTGAATTTGTTGGGGAACTAAAGGCTGCAACAGAACATCTGGGGTGCTACAATGAAAAGTTCTACAGAAATGGTCTGTTTCGAGATTAAGATGGGGGACTGGCATAATAAAAAATGTCTTACCCCTTGAATTAGAAATGTTTTGCGTCATAAATATTTCAAAATAGATTAATATATTATTATTCTAATTGTTACCTTTCTGAGCAGATCAGCCAAAATAATTTGAAAAAATAATATTGCTAGTAAGTAATCCTAAAGAGTGATGAGATTTGGAATCCCCGTAGTCAGTACTGTATTACTAGGGCAGCCAAGGTGTTATACGGGGAAATCGTCAGCTCCTTGGTATCTAAGGTTTATTGTTTTTAGCTTTCAACAGTTTGTTCAAGATCTATATTATTAACCCAGCCTGTGTTACCAGTTCTAAGAAAAGTAATAATAGGATGTATTATTGTAGGAAGAGATAGTTAGCCATGCTATTCTGAACTCTAGTAGCAGCTGGGGTAGATTTGCACTTGGTAGACTAAGTCAGAGATGTATAGCATAAACTTTCATGAGCCCAAGCTCACTCTATTGGATGCTTTGAAAGGACATCACAGCATCTAATGAAATTTGCTCAGGCTTCTGAAGTCTTATGGTATACACATCTCTCATTTATGAGTTTATCAGGTGTTTATTTATCCTGCCTTTTTATTATTGTAGCCCATCAAACAGCTGGGTTAGTCTGTATAAGTGAAACTAACACGTCTCCCAGTTGAACGTGAAACGTATTTTCCATTTTAAGCCTGATTTTCAACCTTTCCTTTTAACAACCTCAGAAAGAACATTTCTACTTCAGATCTAGAAATATATAAACCTCTGAAGCCCAGATCATTAAATTAAAGTACAACATGAAAAAGGCTCAGAAGTGTAGTTTGATGACAGATATGCTTTGTGTTGGAGATGTGTGTGTAGCCAAGTATACAACTGTATTACAATTGTGATTTGCGGTTCACAATTCTGGTACTACACCAAAGAGTTTTACTAATAGTGGCTGTTCCAAATTTAAAATATTTTAGCCATTAAACTTGTGGGCTTCTTACAGATCTTAGCAAACTAACACCATTGGCAGAGTAGATATTCAGAACTGCAAACCCCAACTATTCAAAAATCATAGGGTTGGCTTAAAAATCATGACTTATTTTCTTGCTGGGGTTGAGGCCTTTAAGCTTCATGCTTTTTGACTTTTCTCCAGAACATTAAGAGCTGGAAAGTTAGAACTACTAGAGCTGGGGCTCTTAATAAATCCCATGGGAAAGAAAAGCAGTATCCCAAGATCTATGATAAAATCACAGAGGATGACAAAATTGCCTTCGTGGGAATTAGGGGTAAACTTTCCATGGACTTTATTGGAGCTAGGATTTTCACATTGGGTATGATGAGAACTAACAGCAAAAGAGAAGAAGACAGTTTTACTAAGAAGTGTAGTTGAAAGATTAGAGCTCTGTTAGTCAGGGTGCCTTGACTTCTCATTTGTATGCTTTCACATGTTTAATTTAAAAAATAACTTCTCTTCATTTCTTACTTTACTGTTTTTTCTACTTGGTAACTTTGCTGTTCTTATAATTTTTTTATCCATAACTACTGTTAAATATTTTTACTCTTAACTCTCTCCTTACAATGTTTTATTTTCCTGGGAATGGAATTAAGAGAACAACGCCCTTTGCAGTTTAAAGTAATGGTAAACTTTGACAACTCTGTGTCCATTGGTTTGTGCTTTGCGTGCTACCAGGTGTTTCTGTCTTTTAAAGTTGGCGTGATTTCTTCAAATACAGTGATAGTGACCGATGCTGAGAGAATTCTGAGTTACTTGTACCGAGCTGTCTTGTGTCATTTAACTTAAATGCACAAATACCAATATTTTGATGAAAACTTTTCTCTTTCTCTGACAGATAGAATAAAAACAGCAGGGAGTGACAGCATATTCACTATTTCTGAAATGCCTTACTCTCTTAGGGGTGTATTCTCTTCCCGATAAATGAATTTAAGTCCCATAAGTGTCAATAGGAGTCATGTGATCTGCTGAGGGGAGAATAGGTCTCATAGCATTGGCTATCTTCCATTGTATCTCTTTCTGTCTGTGTCTATTCATTTTTTTCTTCCTGTCTCCCTCTCCTCATACTTTTTTGTGGATTTTGTAATAGTCAATTTGTCTTGCTTTCGAATGAAAGTTACCACGTGCAAATGCATAAGGAAAGACAGCTTTCTTGGTAAAATGTTTTGGGGTTATTTAGCTTTGCAGCTGTTACTCTGCATTGCTTCTACTGGCCCATTAACAACTTGTTTCAATACTTTGCTCAAGTAGAAGGCTCTGTCTGTTCTAGCCTGTTGTGTTTCCTTGTAATTATGGCACAGTTGAACACTGGATAATTGTGGGTGCAGGAATCATAGTTAAAGGTGAGACTGCCTTTCCATTGTAAGGCCAGTTTTGCCGCTGTACATCACTGAAGTAATACAAAGTTTCCAAATATAATGGCTTCAAGCTATGCCCTATTATTGTATTGCTGCTAATTCTATTATTTCATATGTAGCAATGGAAGTTGAGTCTTTCTTTGCCCGTACAGCAGCAGTGATAATCATCAGTGGCTTTCAACCCTACAGATAATCTCTTCAGGGTTATCATTTACTTACAAACAGACGTGTGAAGTATTTGTGAAAAGGCTTTTGAAGTGAAGTTCCACATGGTTGCTGCTTACAGCTGAAGACAAGAAAGTGTTTACACAGGGGCAGAGGGTTTCTCTGCCCAGTGTGGTTCTTCTCAAGTGCTAGTATTCTCTGCCTAAACTGTTTGCCTTTCTAATGAAGTGAACTGTTTGTTTGAAATATGTGGTAGAAGGTATTTAAACAGAGACTAAAGTAAACTTTAGAGCTGTTCAAATAAGCCATGCATATCTGCTTTGTGAAGTGAAGGAAAACAATTTGGCTGCAGCTTACCTCTGGGAAGAGCAGTTAGGGGACTGTTTAAATAATAAACTGGTCTGAAATGGATGTTGCTGAAAACTCTTACAGGCATTTTGTGATAACTGCTGCTCCACTGGTCATTCTTCAGCATCCCGTCTTGACGAGGCTGGGATGCCAAGGGAATTCTGTGGTGGTATGATTTAAATTTGGGATTCATTCATTAACTGTGGAAATCCAGCAACAGTTAAAGCTGATTAAAACCATCCCAATTAGACAATGGACTGTTGAGAGCCAACACGTGCTCTTGCCTTTATAACGTCATTAGTAACCCAGAGTCCCCCACTCTGAAATAAGATCATGTCAGAATATACAGACATCTGTTTCTGCCTAGCCAGACGGAGGTTAGGAACATGACTTACACTGCTAATCCTTGTTGTAGAGAGGAGAGCAGGAACCTGAGGAAGGTAGTAAGTAACCAACAAACTCGAATCCTGATTTTGGCAAACCACTTCCTCGTCAATGTCTGACATACTGCATGCCGGTGGATCTGGTCATAAGATTTATGCCTTAACCACAAGACCACCCTTCTTTTCGAAACTTGTGTTTGTGGTTATGACACTGGATGAGGTCTCAGTCAACCTCAGTTCTGTCCCTGATTCTGCCAGTCTTCCTTATACAAGTCCTTTTAATTTCTGCTTCAGTTCCCATCTGTACAATGGAAATGATAATACTTTGCTTTCTCCCTCCCTGTGTATTGACTATTTGGATTGTAAGTTCTCTGGAACTGGCTTGTACTGCCCCATGCTTCTGAACAATGACTGGCCAAAGGGGAACAATGGCTGAGGATCATAACTGATGACTTTAGACACTGCTGTCAAATAATTTTAATCAAGAGTGTGTCGGTATATGCAGTTTAGCAGTAGAGCTTTTGGTGCTGCCTAGTAGAGGCCACATATTTCCATTAGGTTGTTTTTTTTCCATTTTATGAAGAAGTAAACCTGAACTTTACTGAAACTGCTATGCGATATGCCCTTGTGCCTTTTCTCTGGATCCTGTTCTTCAGAATAGGGTTAGGCAAAACTCTTCATGCCTTCAGTCCAGCATTTAAATTGTGAAAGATGCATAGGAGTGGAGAAGAGAATATAGTGCAAAATTCCCTTGTGTGTCTTTTAATGTACACTCCAATATATTTGGTGTCAGGTATGATTAAAGAAGCATTTTAAAAGCTCAGATACTATGAAAATGGGTGAGCATATAAGTACCCAGATGGGCAGCTGTCCAAGTAACAGTAAACTTTGACCGTTAAAATAATTTTTCATCTGGGCTCGGTAAGAAGCTGCAAAACAAACAAAAAGTCTTTATGCTCCCAGTGTGCAATAAATATGCTAGAATTTCAATAGAATCCAGAAGAGCTACAATAGTAGGCATTAAGAACGGACAATCCCTTTGATGTTATTGACCAGAAAGGGACTGCTGTCATCTCTGTCATGAACATTTAAACTTTTGACCTCCAACCTTTGTGTCAAACAGCTTTTCCATATGGGTGTTAGCATACCTCTCAAAGTGCCCCTGCATTCAGTGGAACTTCAAACACTTCAGTGGCGGGAAACCAGTTGCTTCAATGCTTTGGTAAAGTCCCGGATTTTTTGGGTAGCGTGGTTGGCTACAACCGTTTTTTCTTTCTAACTTGGGGAGTAAAATAATTTCCTTGTGATACTTGTTTTCTTGTGCCTGGAGTATGGCTGGGCCTTGCACAGAACAGAAAAGGAGGGGTAGGGATTATAAATAACTGGCCTCTTGAGGCTTTTTAGTCAGAGAACAGGCGCAGTTTATTGTTACTATGATTTGTGTTACATTAGCATCTCTCAGACTAGGCTTCCCGTGTTTGAAGTGCTGTGTGCACAGACCAAAAAGGCAGGCCCTGAGCACTCACAAGCTCAGAGAGTACCCTGAGCATGGGGACAGCTCCCGGCTCCTTCCCGCCACAAAATAATAGACTATCCAAGAAGGGAACGTGAGACCAATATTGTTCTTTATTTGCATTAGCGTAATGCCTAGAATTGTCAGTCACGGATGAAGGCCTGTTGTGGTTGGCACAATAGACACACATAACAAAAAGATGAATGGATAAATATAAGATAAAGAGCTTGCACATGCTCAAGTGCTTCCTTAGGTAGTAAAGCAGGGCTTAATCAGGGACTCATAGATTGTAAGGGGCCGGAAGGGACCTCGCAAGATCACTGGCTCCAGCTCCCCTGCACTAGGCAAGAAAGATAGATGGGGTTAGGTGACCCCAATGAGGTGACCGTCCGGTCTCCTCTTGAAGATTTCCAGGGTAGGTGATTGCACCACCTCTGGGGGGAGTTTATTCCATGCTTTATTCACACATGTTTGCTATTTGAGTATTCATGTATATATTTTTAGCTGTTTTGCATTAAGTCAGTTGTGCTCAATCTTTTGGATCCACAAGCTGGATGAGTGGTTTGGGGCCACTACACAGGCCAGATTTGGCCCTGCACACTAGGATTGGGCCAGCATGCCTGGTTTGGGCCTTGTGCAGCTTCAGTTGGCCCCCACGTGCTGGGACTGGCTGGATCCTACACTGCATCCATCTAGCCCTGCACACTAAGCCTGTGCTGCCTACGTCCAGATCTGTGCGCCAGGATCAAGGCCCTCTGCCTCCTTTACCCATCCGCATGCATAAGGATCAGGCTTCATGTTGTCCCCGTATGCCCAATCTAGTGCACAGGGCATGACTCACAGGGCTCCCCATGGGTACATGGGGAGCTCCCCAGGCTAGATGGCATGGCTCTTGGGGTTAGGTCCAGTCCATGGGTGGTGGCTGAACACCCCTGCATTAAGTTGAAAATAAATATTTTTTTCTCCCTGTGTGGTGAAAGGCTGTTGAAGATGGTTTCTTTTTTACCCCATCTGATAGACTCAGGCTTTAGATATAATCTTCTGGTCTAGCATGAAAAAAAAAAAAATCTTCCCATTGACTTTAAATGATTAAATTCAGCTAGTGCATTTTGCCTTGTCAAGAGTACGACCAGTTTCTCTATCAGTAGGTAAGTTCTGCTAGGGTTAATTTATCTGTGTTGGGGTCTTTGGTTTTTTACTCCTCTCTTTTAGGCAACCATTTGTTGTTTTTTTAAGGTTTCATGCACATAAATGCACAAGCACTTGCACACAGAGGAAATCCCATAAATCACAGGTACATCCCAGAAATACCCTTATTTTGAATAGCTAGTGAAAATGCTCCTTGGCGTGGGAGAGTAGCATTAAAGCAAAAGCAATACAACAGCATCTGTTGTGAGTGAGGTGGTATTAAGTGGAGCTTGGAAACTACTGCAAGAGTGAATAATGCAGGTCTAGAAAACTGGTCTGGAGGCCCAAACCACATCTGGCCAAGTGTGATCTAGTAATAAATTAAAACATTAAAATAGTGGAAAATTATTACAAGAAATTGCTATTAAAAATCTACAATAAAATAGCATTATGACCAATACACAGAGAGATTAATGGCAAACGGTGTCAGACAACTTCATCACTCTTTTCAAATACAGAATTAGCGAGTGGAGACAGATGTGATAGTGTTTTTATCCGCTAGGCCCAGAGCACTTTACAAAGAATGGCAGTATCAGTCTCCCCATTTTACAGATGAGGAAACTGAGACATACAATGGTGGAATGACTTTCCAGGGTTATCCAGAATTCTGTTCACTGAAAGAATATGTATTCAGAAATCTTAAAGCATTGAGATTTTCCTTTCAAGTATAACGGAAAAAATGTTTGAAAATGTAAAAATAAACATGAATAGTTACATCTAGTGGGAAATAATCAGAAATGCAGGTATTCAGCAGGAGAAAGACATTTGCAGGCCAGTAATGCTGAATGAAACCTAATAGTTTCGTATTGTGAAATTCCAATGAGAAAAAAATCAGCATGATTAGAGGCTCCACCTTTCCATGACAGCATTAACATTGACTTTCATTTTTTTTTCTTTTGCTAGCAGTGTCCACACTTGCTCTTTGGTTATGTTTGCAGGCACTGTGCTCATTCATACTTCTTGTTCAGAGAATGCTTTCACAGCTTCCCTTTAGTGTGAACAGGAATGCATCTCACACAAAAGACGTTATTCTGTTCTTTCCTGGTCATCTAAGTGCCTATGTTTGGTCATCACCAGGACATTATTGGACTTGTATACTCAGAAGAATTTGATTCCTTGGCACGTAGCCCTGCACACACGGATGGCTATGCACATCTATGTAGTTGCACATTCACAGCAGCCATCGTAGCATGCACTTGCCCTCCTTATGGATGTTTAACAATGTTAAAAGCCTGAAAATCGAGTTGGCCAAACACGTACCTATCAGATTAGACTGAGGACTAGAAAATGGTTCTCTGTATGTGTGTCCCTCTTGTTTCCCCATAGCTCAGACACTCAACTGGGAAGATAGCAGACCGGGCTTGTAAGCTTTCCTTAACCAGAGAAAATCTGAAGCTGGGTGTTCCTGAATTTAAAGGATAGACAGTCATGTAAAAAAATCTTATAAAACTACTGCATGCTAGTTTTCTATCTCTGCTGGCAAAGAAGCCATGTTAGAACCCAGTTAGCCAGAACAGTGTGCAAACATTGCGTGGTCTTGTTGCGTGATTTCACGTGGTCAGGATTTTTTTAATCTAATATACTTTCAACTCAGTTTTGCAATCCATCTCCATATAATTTAATGTATCTTTATACTTGTATATCTATTTTTGCTGCTCATACAGCAGGGAAGAGTATGTGGTAGTGATCATCATGCACCTAGAGATGCAATCAAAAGGCAGGCAGTATTGTGAAGAACTTGAATTAAAGTGTTTGACTAGGGATGTTGAGGGATGAGAATGCATGGTGGGTTTTTTTTTAAATCTTCTGGGTGCGGTTTTTAGCTGTGGAGGGGACACTGACATACAATGATGCAAGAAGTTAGAAGAACAAGAGCAGAATAGAAAGCATGTTGCAAAGTAAAAGATAAATTATTTTTTCACCGCAGAGAGTCCATTTGAGGTAACAGAGCAGGGATTTCCTTTGTCAGTTTTCTGGCAGAGGACAATTTGTCATTTTCTTCTGGAGACCACATTATTAAGTTTGTTAAAAACCACTGCAGGGATCCACAGCATATGAAAAAGATGCATACCAAGAGCCAGCTGCATTATAACAGATCATCTTCATTCCAAGTAACATATTGATGTGGCCAAGATGTCTTGTCATGTTCTTTGCCTGAAGCTCCAGCCAATGCACAGACGCTCTCTGGATGAAACAACTACTAAATTTAGTGGTGGTGGATTTTAGCATAGGTTTTTGGTTTTGTTTTTAAAAGCAGTTTACAGCAGAAAGGTGGGCTGTATATCAAGTATTTGGAGCAAGCTACAAATGTTTGGGACAACATGGGCCTGTCTGTATTGCAAGTTGGCCATACCAGACAGTAGTGACCTTAAACCCATTGAGCTGATTTGTGCTGTTGCCTCCGGAGCTAGAAGCTGTAACTGTGTTTACACAGGCGTGCAGGTGTGTCACTTAACAATACATTGTGCATGAGGGCTCTGTTACCTGACTTGGTAAGTTTGTGGTGTAAACCTGCCTCATGCTGATTCTGTTTCTGGCTTTGCTGTTGACTTGCAGATCATCCCTTTTATTGCCTTATTTTTCCAATATACAAAATGAATGTTAGCATGAAATCCTAGAGTCACTTGTATCTTAAGACGGCTTTGCACTCTTTTACGTATAAAAAAGCATCCATAACCACTGTGCAGAGGTATGGTGAATTCACAGTTGTTTTGTGTGGGCAGAGTAACACAAAGCACTTGGACTGGGGAATCTGGCTCAATATATGTAACAAATCGAGAGTAAGCCACTAGATTATAGTGAGCTGGAAAGATTTTAGAGAACCTTGAATTTAAATATCTTTTATATAGGTAAATCATTAATTATCTTAAAAGTCAGTTTTGGATAGATATATTCTTTGAGCATCGAACATACACCATCAACAAGACTTCTTAATATTCTAGAAGACAGTCGCGCTGCCCTGTTTCTTAGACAATGGAGTTTCAGTGACTGGGAAGCATAATAAAGTGTTCAAACTGAAATCAATCCAGCAGTTATTTAGCCAATACCTGCAGCAAATTTGGCATTTTAAAGATCTTCCAGTGCCAGGTAATGTAATCATTTCCAGACACTTTTCTTCCAGCTCACAGATAACTGCTCCTCCATCAAGGATTTGGCAGGACTTTTGTTGTGGAACCTCTAAAAAACAAAACCCCTGTTTTCACAAGATGTTTGGGTTTACAAACATAAAGGTAGGGAAGCAGATGGTAAACATGTGCAATGGCTTGCAGTCTCATTTCTGTGCTTTGCCAAGGTGGGAGCTCTTTTGAATCAGTAACAATAGTCGCAACACAGGAGCAGCGTACAACTTTGAGGTTTACAATGGATCACCTGTGATGTTGATACAGTGGGGTGAGCTCTGACAGAGGTCGAAGCTAGAAACAGAAGTGCAGTGAAAGGAGTACGCTTATGAACAAGAGGCATAGAAATAGGACCATGTATTCTGAAAATCATATTTCTCTCTGAATCTTTTAAATCTACTGAAGTTAGAAATAATACTTAATGTTACTGTAACTGAAATAAAGTCATAAATACCAAAAAAGAAAAGAAAGTAAAAATATAATTTCCTTATTTCAAAGTAATTATTTACTTTGTGCATTTGACAGTTCTCTGTTTGCTGCCAGTTTCATGGTTCCCTCATCCATATAGTCGGTTAGCCCCAAATTATGCAAACACTTAAAACACAAACTTTATCCACTGTGACTAGTTCCAATCTAATCAATACTTTGTAGAAATAGTTGCAATGCATGGAGGTATGCATGAATTTTCAAGACTGCAGCCTTAGTTATTTTCTCCATGATGACAATACCCTTAAAAAATAGAAATGAAGCACATAAAAACTCATTTCTCAAAGTGATTAAAACCAAAAACAACAGGAAGTACTATCTATGAAACTTGTTTTAAAAAAATGACAGTTGGCAAAGTTAGCCATTTAAAAAATGTCAAGTTGACATTGCTGCTTTAAAATGAGCGAGAGAAACTTGCATTGCAGAATAAGCTGTTTGCTCAGAAAAAAACATCACCCTGCCTCTTGCCATAAAATAGGATAATCCCATTAGATGCAGATCAGTGAAAGCAAACATAAACGAGGAAGTGGTCATGTCCTCAAATGGGACCTCAAAACCAAAATATTAGAAAATCATCTTTAGGTGCCCAGTTCATGAATCAAAGGAAGTACAGAAATCTGCTGGCAGAACCACTCAGAATTTTCCAGTGTACTGGAAGGCTATTAAGAAAAAAGTATATATTTTTATAATAGGCTTGTCCAACTGGTAGCCTGTGAAGGGTTAATGTACAGCTCCTGGGCTCCTACCTAGCCACTGCTCCCCGTATTGATCCAGCTGCTGATGTAGTTGTGGTCTCTTGGCTCCTCCTCCCTCCCTCACTTTTTGCGTCCTGCCCCTGCTTCAGGGCACAGGGAAGGGCATACAGCCCAGTTGCCATGAGAGCCCACAGCATGGCATGGCATGGCATGGCATGGCAAGGGAGCTGAGGTAGGGGCTGCTTGCACAGTACAATGGTCATCCATATGTGTGTGTGTATATGGGGGACAGACTGCAGCCCAGGGTCCCATGGCTCACAATGGTGTGGTCCTTGGGCAGCCCTTGGCCACTTAGAGGTTGGCCATCCCTGTTGTTTGTTTCTGATGTGTTTGGGATAACATCCTGGTACTATTGAAATCAGTGGAAAAAAATTCTCATTGATTTTAGTTGGTCCTCTGTTTGTAATGCGTTTTCATGTTAGGTTTACTCTTGGTGTGCAGTGTTTCACTCTAAAGTTTTGTGAGCAGATTATTCAAACAATAAACACCCCCAGAACGTTGCAGGTACTGCAAATGATGTGCATTGAATCCCGTATTTGCTATGTTACAGTCTCACAACTCACATGTGGACACTCATTTCACTGACAGTCAAAGCCCATTGTTTCACTAACCTAGGTGCTTGAGGGTTTGGCAGGAATCCCACTGTGCTTGGGCAGAATAGGTTATTAAAAGGCAGGGTCTGTTCTACCAGCTAAACCACCAAGGTTGAACAGGGCAGATCCACCATCCCAAGTTTTAATATAATAACAGCCTTAGCCTGTCTGTCTGTCTGTCTGTCTGTCCCTAATGTTTTGGGCCAGCTGTGCACGCGTTGCTGAGAGGGCATGCGCTGAGTGGCTGCAATGGCCTGGAGCATTATGGATAGAGGGAATGAGGGAGCTACCCCCCTCTAGATAGGGCCTCACACTAGATAGAGTGTGCTAGTATAGTATACTATACTAGAGCTACCCCCCCTCTAGATGCACCTCACACTGCCCCCCTCTAGCAACAGCCAGCAGGGAGGGAGACGTGTCAGGGAAGAGGAGAGGAAGGGTCAGAGGGAGAGAGGGAGGGAGGGAGCAGGAAGAGGAAGGTGGGGGGGTTGGTGACAGTGTCCCCTTTGCCACTGCCGCATCCCCCACTGTCCAGCCCCCAAAAAAGCCGGCAGAGAGGGTGGGGGACCATGGAGCCAGATGCGGGATGGGGGCTCACAGGGCCAGAAGTGAGGGGCAGGGGGGCGCATGGGCCTGGAGGTGGGCAGGGCACATGGGGCTAGACACGAGAGGGAGGACAACGTGGCGGGGGTGGATGGGGCCGGAGATGGAGTGGCAGAACCACAAGGCACTGGGTGGCGGCAGCCTGTTTTCCCCCCACCCCAGTCATTCATGATGGGCAGTTTACTAGTTGGATAAAAAAGTGTTGTTCCAGAGACCAAAGTCAGTAGAAAGGTTCCCATTGACTTCAGGGAGCTTCTGATCAAGTCGATACATTAGTTTCTTTTGCTGGTTTCTCTTCAAGTGTCTCAAGGAATTACCCAGTAATTATGCTAAAATCATCTCACCTTCTGCTGTATCTACTTGTAAATTGTTAGGGATCCTTAGATCTCACTAGACTTTAATTCTGATTCCCTCTTTAGCAGACATTCATGTTTCTGTAGCTTCTCCAAGTTTGTTTTATACCCCTCCCTGTTGTTGTTATTATTACCTTTACTTGAAAATTCACATTGACAGTACCTACAAGATCTTGTCAAGTTATAAATGTTCACTGATACTATATGCCTGTGCATATACAGCTTATTTGGCTATACTCAATTTTTTAAAGAGATTTGACTGTGTAGCTGTGCGTCTTAAGCATAAAAGATAATTTTGCTTATGGTATTAGAGGAGTATCCAATTCCATTTGAGCAAACTTTTCTGTGAAGCATTACTGGAAATCATGCTTTACTTTAAAGCATTAGGAGCAAGCTTAAGTCTATACATGTTCCATGTTTAGCATATAGTTAATTCTTCTTGAAGTCAATGGGAGTTACCTGGGTGTGTTTGTGTGTCACAGGGTCCTCTCCCCCTCCCCCCCCCCCCAAAAAAAAAATTGAGATGCCATCCCCTATTGGCAGTCAGCCCAACTCTTGTCCACCACACCTTGATGTTAGTTGTTATACAGAATGCAGGAGGCTGCTCTGGTCTTATTACAATGACCACCTGGATTGTGGTCCTCACCTTATGGGCCACTTCTATGGCTCTGTACCTTCCCTACACTGTGCCCCATGCCTTGCAGCAATTGGTAGAACATCTGCAAGGATGCCATCTGATGCAGCCCCTCTCGACCTTCCAACCCCTCGGCCCCACTCTGGGCCTTCGGACTCCTCAGTCTCACACAGCCACTCCCTGGACCCATCCAGTCCTGCACACTAATCCTGGCCCATAGACTGGGCTGATGGACCCCTCTGGTCCCACTATACTTGCTGGGCCTCGCTCTCCAGGCCCTCAGACCTGTCTGGGCCTTCACTCTATTCCCCAGCCCCTTGCTAGGCCACTGGACCCACGTGGTCCCAGTCTTCCCTGGCCTCTTGCTGGGCCATTGGACCCATGTGGTCCACGTGGTCTTCCCTGCTAAATGCTTTTCTGTTGGAGTGTGCTCCCTTAACCTTCCCCCCTCCATGGAGTAACCCACAAGGCAGTGGGAGCTGAGGTTTTTCAGTATTACATCCTCACCTTTTCCTGGAGTTGCCCATGCGTGGTATTTCATGGAGGCTGCCCAGCATGGGCAACCCCACCATGCTAACCAGTCCCAGCAGGGTGCAATTTCAGGTCTTGCCCAGGACCAATCTTTAGCTCTACCTAACCTTACTTATCCATCTCTGGGCTCCCCCTAACTGTCCTACACCCGTCCTGGGCTGTGAACCACTAGGCCCCCTGGCCTGGGTACATCTCCCATCCGAGTCCTCCATCTCTGGCCCCCTGCTCATTCTTTGGCCCTTTTCCTTGATCCTTCCCCCTCACATGGCCTAGCACCAGCTATCATCATCCGTGCTGAATGCACCTTGACCCCTTTGTCTCAGCTGTGGCCAGCTGAGAATTCCAGGCTCTCCAGCTCTGTCGTGGCCTATTTCACCCTTCAGCTCTTTCTGGGCCCTAGCCCACACAGGCCAGTTGAGATTCCCAGGGTCAGTCCTCCAGCTGTCAGCCTTCTTGTCTTTGTCAGTCCGCCCTCTTGGGCCCCCTCCATACATCACTTCCTCTCTCTGGTCTCACCTAGAGACCTCCATAGGTCTTCCCTAATACATCTCCTTCTTTCTCTGGGGTCATTCGGACTGCTCAGTAGGCCCACACACTCTGCCCTACTCACTGGGTTCACTTAGACACTTCACTAGGTCTCCCAAACATTAAGTCCCTCTTTCAAGGCTCACCTGGCCTCTCAATAAGCCCACAGACTCTCAGCTCCTCTCCTAGGGCTCACCTGGCCTCTCAGTAGGGCCCTGTGCACTCAGCTTCTCTCTTTGTCTCTGGGCTTATCCAACTTCTCAACAGGCTCTGGACCCCTTCTCAGGGCTGGACCCCTTCTCAAGGCTCTAGACCTCCATAGTGGTTCCCCAGGAACCTCTGGCTTCCCCTTAGTTCCTACCCAAACCTCCAGATGTTATTCTCCTTGCTGGCATTTAGGAGCAGCAGCCTACCTGCTGGGCGATATTCCTTCACCAGCTCCTAAGATATTACTGTCGGCCCTACTCTCAGGTCTGGTCTGGGATTATGCCCTGACTAAACCTCAGGTATGTGTTTAACACCATGTCTAAACCCAGCCCTCCTCCAATCAGGTGGCTTCCTTGATCATGCCTGGCCTCACCTGCTGGCCCCTGGGGTCAGCTGACTCCGCAGTTAGCCCAGAAGCCGACCTGCCAATGGCTCAGCAAGATTCCTGACCCCCTTAACCTGGTATCCACAGCAAATGCCTTGCCACAAAATGCGTTTTTGAATTGGGGCTTATTGCCCTATTTAGGCAGCTGGCTCTGTATGGATATATTCTTGAGCTCCTGTAGTCTGTTGACTTCAGCAGGGTCCATAGAAGCTCAGGGCTCAGGCTACACCGATAGTGATTGCAAGGTCTAGGCCTTGAGTGATTCTCAACCAGGATGGTGGGGCACCCTGGGGTGCTATCAGATCCTTTGAAGGCTGTTATGAGGATATAAGTATGTTATGCCATGAGTTATGAGGATATAAGTGAGGAGGTAAGCAGATAAGCCAGGCTCAGACTTGTCCCTGCCTGGATGACTCCCACGCCTTCTGGCCAGCCCCTTTGTAAGAAAGTAAGCACTGTAATATATAAACTAGTTTTTGTTATTGGGTGCTGCCACTCAATTCACAAAAATTGCAGAGGGGTGCCTTGAGTCTAGAAAGGTTGAGAACTACTGGTCTAGGCACAAGTTAAAGGAAGTCAATTTAAAATCGTTGTATGTGCTTATAAGAAAGCTGGGCCTGGCAGACACTATCTGTTTTCATCTCAGCCAAATTTTTCACAACAGGTATTTATTTAATGAGCAGTTCATAGATTTCATAGACATTAGGGCTGGAAGGGACCTTGGAAGATCATAGAGTCCAGCCCCCCGCTCCACGGGCAGGAAGTCAGCTGGGGTCACAGGATCCCAGCAAGATAAATGTCCAATTGCTTCTTAAAGGAATCTAGAGCAGGTGCTTGCACCACCTCTGGCAGCTGTCTGTTCCAGGTCTTGGGGGCTCAGACTGTAAAGAAGTTCTTCCTTATGTCCAGTCTGAAATGGTCTTGGAGAAGTTTGTGACCATTTGAACTTGTCACCCCATGGGACGCTCTGGTGAACAGGCGTTCCCCCAGATCTGATGCACACCCCTTATATACTTATCGGCAGTCACCAAGTCCTCCCTGAGCCTGCACTTTCCCAAGCTGAAGAGTCCTGTAGCTCTCAGCCTGTCATTATAAGGCCTAGTTTCCTTCCCTCTGATGTGCATAGACTCTTGCAAGCTTCTCCACATCCTTCTAAAATTGTGGCGCCTTTTTGAGATATCATGACACATCGTGAAGATTCTTGAGACATCACGAAGACTGAAGTTGCCTTGATGATTTTTTTTTTGCTGCATTATGATGGTAGAGGGGAAATTTATGGTGACAAACCCAAAGAGTTTTGTTGAATGTTTTTTAAATTGGTAGTTCATAAATGAAATCCTTTTAGGCCACTTGTCTATCCTTTTGTTAAGGATCTTTATGTGCCTTAGTGGGGAGGTAACAGAGTGGTTGCAACATCTTGCTACTGTTCCATAGGCATGTGTGCAAGCCTCTGCTCCAGATACATATCAAAGGCCACCCTCAGCTGAACTAGCTGTACCTGGATGCTTGGTCATTCAGGCTTGCATACCTTTGGCTATAGAAATGCGCGCACTTTGTTGAATGCTAAGGGTAGAAGGACTCTTGGCTTTGAGGTCACAAGTTGTATAGATGGTGAAGACCTCTGCAGGTATTCTCTTTATTCTTATTCACCCTCTAAGCAACACAATGTAAAGACAAATGGCACAATAAGGCCTGTAATATTTTTATAGTATCTCTAATGAGAAAGTGGGCCAGATTCTAGGCTAATAAGATGACAGGCCTCTCCTCTCCTCTCAGTTACTATGTGGGAAAAGAATGACTAACAGGAAACTGATTATAGTCTTAGTTACAGCCACACAAATATTTTATAATTAATTTCTAATTAAATACATGCCCACAAATTACCTATTTATAGGGTTCCAAGTACATTCTAAGTGGAGTCATAGGTATTGGGGGCTTTTTCAGATATCCATTTGATATAAGAGTATTTTTCATATCAATATTCAACACTCTTCAAAGTGGAGAGCTTTTTGGACCCCTAAGCATGTAGAATTTACTGCTTACCTCTGTGTGGGAACTTATCCACACATGGCAGAATTTGAATTCCCTCAGTAAAATTGATTCCACTAGTTCTGCACATTATTCTCCCTGTCTCCCATTTAGCGTGTTAGTTTGCTGACAGTAGAGTACACAGCACTTAGCAGCTGGTTTGTGGAACCATCAGTCAGGAAATTGTATGATAAATAGGAGGTAGCCAGGTTTAGTGGCACTTTATTCTGCTTCAGCAGTTTTAGCCTGACTTTGGAAAAGTCATCATGTGGTGTTTTTTCAAGGGTTGCAACAGGAGAAGGCTACAGTGCAGTAAGTTATTACACATAGACTTGAGTTATGATGTTCATCGACTGTATTGCTCATGTGTAAATAATAAACTGTGAGATGGATAATAATGCTGGATGCTAGGTATGCAGCTTGGTTCTAGTCATGTGGGGTTGACTTAGACAGCTCCCTGTGCAATGATGGAATACGTCTGTTTCCCAGATGGTAACTACAAAAAAGATGCAACCAAGATGTGCAGAGAAACTTAATGTTAGTAGACCCAAAAAGGATTTTTTTTTAGATTAATCCAATTGCATTTCAGTGAAGATGAACAGAATATATTGCAGTGTATGTCTACGTACAAACAGATGCATCAAATACTAATTATTGGGTACTTTATCTTTCATCTGTATACTTAGACTGACCAGAGTTTTAGGTAGTTTAAAGAACATTCTTTTAGTCCTGAGAGAGGAAATTACAGATCACATTTTACTTTATGGCTAATGCTGTGCAAGATTAAACTGTATTTCAGTGGGTAGATAAAGAGTACTGCACTCTAAAGTAGATGCTTAACTCATATCAGCAAGGATGAAAAGTAAACTGCATTATACACATATTTGTTCACTGTATAGTCTATGCCATCTATACTGTACCATATAGTTTAGATCAGGGATGGGTAAAATATGGCCTCTGGACTGGATCTGGTCCACAGCAAGTCTTTGTCTGGGCTGCAATGGGTTCCTTGGTTGTGCCCGGCACAGGCACAGTCCAGCTGTGGTGCGTCCTGTTGCGTTCTGGGTACACAGCAAAGCTGGGGTGGATCCACAACTGGACTGCCTTTCTAGGCAGCCCAAGTGGCAGGCAGCTCCTTTTGACTGCCACCAGTGGTGGCCCAAGTGCTGCGTGCCCAAGGGGCGAAGGACACGCTATGGGCAGGTGGTGCAGGGTGGGCTAAGTCGGGGCTGTGCCCAGGTTCTGACTGTGATCCGCTCTGGTGAGGGCGAGTCCAGAGTAGGCATGGGGCACACTGGGGCTGCACGCTGCTGGCAGTGGCAGGGAGGGGCTATAGGGTACATGGGCTTCAGGCTGTTGTGGGGTGGAGGCGGGTGCTGACTTGCTCTGGGAGGCATGTTTGGGGAGTCCCATGCACACCCCACCATACCCTCAAGCCCTCCCCTGCAAACCCCACAATCACACTCCCCCACACACACACCCGTGTGCCTCTGGGGGGAGCCACGCTCTCATTGCTGTGTGCACACAGCCCACCCTACACATGCGCCCACACCCCCTCTATGCACACTGCGCACCCCCCCAAACACACCCCAGCCACCCTCCCCCTCAACATACCCCACAAACCCCCCATATCCATCCACCCACATCCACACATACCCCCACATCCTTCTCCTCACCCTATGTACACACATGGCCCCCCCACAAACTTCATATCCACCCCTCCATCCCCCCCCACCCCTCCACACTCCCCTACAATATACAAGAGTAAGACCTCGTTTTGAGCTATTATGCAATCACCTCTATATACACCAGACAAATACACACACATCAGGACAAAAATATTTTTAAAAATAAAATTTAAATATGTTATTGTCAATGTTTGATTTTTAGTATACAATTTGTTTTTTTTCCAATTGCAAGATAGGAAACCCCCTTTCCAAAAGGAGTACTTCTGGGGACAATGGGAGGGGCTTCTGGTGGCAAAGGTCAGGGGTTAGGGAGCAGGACTTCTGGTTCCAAAATAGCAACCAGAGGGCAGGGCACCTGCAAGGGGTGAGGCTGCCCTTGCGGCCCTGGAGAACTCACCAAAACTTGTTAAGTGGCCCACCAGCCAAAATAATTGCCCACCTCTAGTTTAGACAGGGTAGGGTTCTGTCAGATGCAAGTAAAGGTTTCAAAATCTGGCCCTTGGTGCTTACACCTCCTCTGTCTCCAGTGTTCTTCAGAGTTACTATGAGAGATGCAGAGGAAGGGAAGGTTTTATTGAAGAATCTGTGTGTGTGTGTGTGTGTGTGTGTGTGTGTCATAGAAGAAAGTAATGGACATGTGTTTTATTATAAAGGTTAGCAGGCTTTTTTTTTATTTTAAACCCCCAAACTACTCATAAGTAAGAGTATGGCCTAAATTCAGTTCAGAATATTGCACAAATAGGCACATGGTGGTCCAAGAGGTGCACAAACAAGGCATCAAACCATATAGATATCTCTCTCTGTCATTTTTTCACCCCAAAGCATTTTCCTCTGAAGTTATATTATCCTCTGGTTTCTGGGACTGGCGACTGATGCAAAATGCATTTTATGCACTAGAAGCAAGTAACTTTTTGTCCACCAACAACTATTAGTCCAGCTCTCATATAATAGGGTCCTGTGATTTACCCTGATTCCTCTGGAAGCCAGCGGGCCTCTGATTAATGTCCAATTAGTGGCACATGGCTAGAGTTAGTGCTATCATGAATAAGGTTTCCTTGCTTATGTTAGTAAACCAGAATCATTTTTCATTTATAAGACCACGTCCTGAGACGTAAATGGGAGAAATGTGCAGTTGTAGATCTTACTGTATCTAAGATTGTACCATTGAGCAGATTATTTCAAATGTTTCAAAATTTTCTAAAAAAAGTATAGATATTTGTACAGAATTTGTGTGAATCCTCCTCTACCCCTGATATGTTCACTCTGCACTTGGTTTTCTGCCACATACAGTTTTTCAGGTCAAAACTTTGATAAAAAATGATTCTCCTTTTCTGATCATCTCTTGTTGGTATTAGGCAATTGTCTTAATTGTTAACATAATCTGAGAAAGAAATAACAGAATTTAAAAGAAGTAAATACAAATAGAAGATAACTTAAGAGTCAGCAAGCAAGACTGAAACAGGCATCTGGCTTGGTTTTACAGATAGAGCATAATTAAGGATTTTCTTTTTTTAGAATCATTTTAGTGAAACCATGACACTACATAACATCTGTTCTCATTAGCTTTTAGGATCACATAAACATGTGGATTTAGTATAAAGTAGAACATAGTGAAAATAGTTGGTAGGGACCTGCATACCATAGGAAACATTTTGCTTTTCAGATTTGCAGAACTGTACGAACATTGTCTCGTCCATTCAGGAATGTAATGGTGCATGAAATACCTTAGAAAAGGATGTTTTTACATAAAAGGTTGCAAAGGTGTGAAAATGTTGTTTGAGAGCTATAGTAAGTGTTTGCCTTCTCATCCACAATTAGGAAGAGATTTTACCAGACAGTTATCTGGAAAATACAGGGCCAGACTGTGCTGGACCTTATGCAAGCTACATAGCGGGGGGTTGTGGAAGAGACTCTAGGTAACCTTCTGCTCCTGCATACCTCATACCAAGGCTGTCTGGAAGTAATAGGAAGTGCAGTGGCAGCTGCAAACTAGACCTACCCAGGAATAACTAGCTGGAAACAGGGAGGAGGAGTAATCAGAGCAATGGCTTTTTCCCCCTACATGTCAGTCGGCAGAGGTGTCCAGCCACATGGGAGAAGGACGCCTGATCCTTTTCAAGGGCTGCATCGAATTAATCCCCTTGCCCTGAGGCACATATCTCCTGATGCTCCCTGGTGGTGCAGTGTAGCTCAGTGTCTCTCCCAGCACAGGCTCTACTGACCACATTTTCCTTCTAACGTCATTGTGTAATTTACTCCAGATACTACTTAGCGTGCTTGCCATTTTAGTAGTGCATTCCACGGAATTATTTTGTTTTACTGTATCCTATTTGTATTCTATATTTAGGCTTTTCTTTCTCTGACAATTTCACTTGTTTTAATAAAAAAAAGAATCAGGAATGCTTATGAAAGTCTTCATGATCCTTTTGATCTGATACTTCACATATGTGCACTGTAATTATTTATTAAAGACTTCTTTACGTAATTTGCCATTTAAGATATAAAAAGAGAATATTCAAATAAATAAATAAATATTCATGTCAATCAATGCAAATTGAATGGGCCAAACTCTCCTCTCACTTATGGCAGGCTTGCATTGGTAGAGGAGACTTAGACCTAAAGGTATGCTACATGTCATATGTGATTTTAGATGCATAATCAATATACAAAAATAGATGATGAATATATTCAGATTTAGACCCTTGTTTGTTTATTTTTTCAGATCCGCCTCACCTTTTCCCGGCATTCCACCCTCCTGTGCCAATTGATGCAAGACATCATGAGGGACGTTACCATTATGAACCATCTCCCATTCCTCCTCTGCATGTGTAAGTAGTAATGTTTTCCACATCTCTTTTTCTCATGGTGCCAAGAACAAGAGAGAGGTATTTGAATCTTTATGCTGCTTAAAACTGTGTGTCTGCAAAGCTTTGCAGGTCTAGCTCAAGAGGAAGATTTACTTTTGGAATGCATTGAGTTTATCTGTTCATGGGTTCACTGAAGCAAAACCAGGCTGGTGCCTTAGGAATGCCTGTTATAATAGGTAGCTGGCAAGTGTTACCTATATATTTTGCTGACATTTATTCTATATACTGTCATTCTATAAATACTAAATTAAAGAGCACCGAGCCTTGTGAAATACCATTAGACAAAACGTGTATTTTGTCTGGATTAAGCTTGGGATTCTTCATAGCTAAAATTTCCTGTAACGTCAAAGCTTTTTCTCAGTGACTGCTATGAAGTGTAATGAAATTTTTGGTAAATTTTCATAGTCCCTGTTGTACGAGTGCACAGGCAATCAGTTGATTGATGGGAATGTCACCCAAACAAAATGGCAAATGTGATAGAGCACAAGGTTTACACAAAGATAAAAGAAAAGAATACCAGTGATAACATGCATTAGAAAAAGCATGGGAGGACCCTTTAGAAATAAATATTATCTTACTCTGTGTGAAGAGACAAATATCAGAATTACAAAATAAAACAATGATCTTCAGTTGTAATATCCAGAAAACTGCCACATACCATAAAAAATGGAGCTATAAGAAGGGCTTACTTCTTTGCTAAAAGGCTTGATATATATATTTAATCATATCTAATAATCACCTCTCATACCAAGAAAATACAAGAAGAAAAGCACAAGTAATACTTTGAAGAATAATGCTAGTTGTTTAGATGGCAGATTGCTTTGCTATGGCTATTAGTTACAGCTGTGTAATTACATATATGCAGAAGAAAAATGAAGTTGTTTTAAAACAAGTCCTCCTCTGTGAGCAGAATTAATTGATATTAACAATACTAACTACATGCCCAAGTACACACACAATATTTTACTAACAGTTTTTTGGATCAGTCTCCTATTACTGAATTGTAATTTCAGAGCAAATTTGCCTGGAGGTAAGTAATAAATCTGTGTTGCAGTCTTCCATGGGCATTAGAGGAAAAGTGGGTATTTATAGAAAGAGAGAGTACAGAAACTTGTTATTTATTCCACAGATTTTCACTGTGCTGCCTGCAAGTATTTACACCAGAGCCAAATGCACAATAAAATACATTTGAATAAAGATCTTTATTTAAACCTCCCATGCAAAGATGAGGGCATTTTAAATTAAGATGGAGGCATCATAGACATTCACTCTGTTGCTTGTAGGTTTCTCAGTGCACATGAAGCTAAATTCTGACCAAAGATTTTTAGACTCTTCCTGTTATTTTGTAAAATCAGTGTGTGGTTTAAGGCCCAGGGCATGAACCTGCCCCTTTTTTGAAGTGAGTAGGAGTTTTGTCTTTGGCTTTTTCAAGGGCATAGTTGTGTAAGTGATCACAATGTAATAATACTTTGTATTTAAATACTATCTGTCATTCCAAAGAACCCCAAATTCTGGCTCAGTTGTTTGCTTGAGCAAAAGATTGCAGGGCCAGTCCTTGTGACGAATCTATTAACTGTTGCTGAAGTGTATTAGGGTCTTGGACAGATTGCAGGGATGTTTTACCATTGCTGGGGATCAAATGGGGTAAATGGAAATTTTGGGCAGGGAGACTGCAGTTATCTACTTTGAAATAGGATCAGGACTTAGAGCTTGTGCACCTGTACTGACTAAAGTACCACAAGTTCCTCAAACAACCAAAAAACAGTCAGCATGTAATAATACACCTTCTTACACTGCATACACATGGTCAGTAGAATCAGTAGTGTCTCAGAAAGAACTGTGCTGTTTATTAACTCACAAACACCACCATTTCTGCTGCACCCTAGAGGTTTCTCATCTGAGGAGACAACATACGATTGCAAGAGACAACAGATCTTAGCATCTGGTGATGTGGCTGCAGGCAGTTGTCTTAGGCACATATTGTAGTGTCAACCTTAACTTCAAAATTAAAATTCCCTTGATATTATTGCTTTATTTTTACACAAACTTCACTAGAGTTTTCCATTCATTCGGTTCTGCCATTCTTGCACAGGTATGAAATAAACTGGGACCGACCTTTGGTGCCATTATGACCTTGTAATTAAATGTAAATGTGTAATTAGGGAATTAAAAAAATCTGTCACGTTCCAGCAGCAGCTTTGTAGGTGTTAAGGTTTGCCATGTTTTTATCGTTTTCAAAAATAAACACTAAACTGTATGCATGACCTATTTCAACCACTCGCTTGTAACTGTTACGGTTTCTGGTGCAACTGTAGACTAAAGAACATTGGATTTTAGTCTAGCTGACATTAATTGCTCTTTTGGGACCGTTACTTGGTTAGCTGTCCTAATACCAAAAAAAAAAAAATAATAAAAAAATTTAAAAAGCTAACATAAAATTATTTCAGTTTTTAGGAGGTAGGGCATAGGACTGAAATTACGGAAACTGTTTGTGTACTGAGATTCCCTTATCCTTTGCTACATATATTACTCATCTGTCAAAATAATGATAATGATGCTTACTCAACTTTGCAAAGATCTTTGAGATGTACAACCTAAGAACTGCTTAAGATTTGCTGGAATTAGTTAGTTATCATGCAATCAGAAGAAAAGTATACAGAAATTTCAAATGTCAGTATATGTCAACTCCTGGGCTCCCCAGAGTGTCATTTTTGAATGACAGGCAAATCCCAAAAATATTCCATGTTATACACCCCTAAGAAAGGGGTGCATGTTTATGATGGAATTGCTGACAGATGCTTATGTGTAGTAAGACTAAGAGGCACTGCTATAATTATGCTATCGTATCCTATCATTAAAGATTCCAATTGAAAGAGGTTTATAAATTGCTCCTCTTCTTAGATAAACCACCCTACATTAAGGCATCAACGATATGGTACAGAATTAAATTAAAATCTCATAAAATGAAATATGTTCTGTATTAGCTATTTGACACTTAATTTGCCTCTGAATGAGTAGAGGAAATCACAAATTAACCTGCCTTTGTTTTTCCAACCATGGCTTATTAGGTGTTAGAACAACTGCAATTACAGCCCGATAATAACCCCCAACCCTTATGAATATGTACTGAAACATGTCACTTTGCGTTACCGAAACCTGTTTGTTAGGACTGATTTAGTTTTCCTAGGATTTTTGAAGTACATCTTCAATTTATGGCTTAGCAGGAAGACGAATAAAACTTTAAACTGTTCTTCAACAGCAGTATTAAAATAGTGTTACTAAAATCTTTGTTTCATTTCTTAAATTCAGTGCATTTATCTTAATTTTAGATCCTTTCTACAATGATACAATTTTTTATTGAACTTTGAAGCTAAATCATTTTATGGTTTAGACACAAGAGAATTAAAATATGCTAAGTAATCTATGTATTTAGGTTTTTTTTCTGTTTATGTGCTTTGTTCTTTCTTGAATTTTTCAGAATGATTTCTTTAAAAACAAATCATTCTGTATTTAGCAGTACTTTTTTACCCTTTCAATTTGCCAGGCTATCTTCATATAAATCCACCTTCTCCTATCAATCGCCACCCTGTAGGCCATACCTTTACTATGTTTGGAACCATTCTGGAAACAAGTGTTATTCAAACATAGTTGCCACTAGAAGCAGGCTTGCCCTTATTATTATGAAAAGGATTTTCTTTCTTTAAATCAGATTGTAAAGAGGCTATAGACTACCTTGGTTGGAAGTCAGATTGATGAGCATAATTTTCCTTAACTTGAAAGATCACTATCAACACTTTGCACCATCTGGGAACGCTTAGAACCTTGCTATCTAAGATGGAGTAAACCCAGGTTAGTGTAATTAACTCCAACTCAGCTGCTTTAAAATTTTACTTCAATTTTTAAAGGAATTAAGAGTTTTTAATGACTTTTACATTGCAGGAATTGCCTTAGAAGATAAGCAAATTTTTAAGTTTCAGGACTGAATATAGAATAATAGTGCAATAATACACTCTGAGAGCCTTACCCACTTAGCAAAGTAGAGTTTGTGCCCTCCACTCTCCTTATACATCATTTCTGAATTTGACCCACTACGTATGTAAGAGAATGGGTCCAAGTACGTAAAGCAATATAAAGGCACGGTGATAAAATTTGTGTTAAGAGTCCAATGGGAGGTGTGGCAAGTGACAAAGTCACTGAGCATGTAAGCAACCTCGCTGGCTTCTATTCAGTTACTTTACTTCTAGTTTGGAAAACGTATACAACAGCTTGCACGACTGGGCCCAGCTTCAAATCAAACAGTCTGATTCATTAGTACTCTGTATCTTGCATAGTCATTACAGCTGTATATGGGGAGTATGAAATGCAGAAGGGGCTGTTCCAGGTCCAGTCCCTTTAGTATCTTCATTAACGGCTTTGGAAGATGGAACTGAATTTACACTTATTATTAGGCGTGCACCAATAGAAATTTTTGGGGCTAATACCCATAGCCAATTGGCCCGATGTGGCTGACAATTTGGACAATAAATGCCCGTGCATGTGCACAGCTGCAGTGCAGCACATAGACAGCGAGGAGCATAGCCTGGCTCCATAGCTAGGAGAGCTGCATGCAGCTGGTAAGTCTGTTGTGGTTGAAGGGGACGGGCGGGGAGGGGGGAAGGGGTGTGGGGGTGCAAATCATGACTGTCGTGGTGAGGGAAGAAGTGGGGCAGTCGCTGCCCAGCTGGGGCGGGGTGGAGCATGGGATGGAACTGTGGCTCATCCGGAGGGTTTGAGGTGGGGGTGGAGGTGGCTCCCGCCACTGTACACATCCTAGGAGGGTACGGTGGGGGGTTGCAGCTGCAGGCTGGGGCGAGGGCCGCATTCGGCTCTTCCTGGTATGTGGTGGGGGAGGGGGATTGGGCTGGGGCTGTGCTTAGGTCATGTTGGTGCTGGGAGGAGGTTATGGGGGGCCTGCAGCCACCCCAGATTATACCTTAGCTCCCCTCTCAGCACTGCTGCTGCTCACCCTGAGCACAGGCCAGGCCCAAATCCCACTCCCCCACATGCTGGGAAGAATCCAGCGCAGTCCTGGCCCCAGGCCACAGCTGCAGTCCACCCTGCCCCTCCTAGGCAGATCTGGGGGCACACCCCTCACCAGGGTGTGTGTAGCGGTGGGAGGCATCTTCCTGCCCCGCACCCTCTGGATGAGCTGCGGTTCTGTCCCGTGCCTCGCCCTGCCCCAGCTGGGCAGCACCTGCCCTACTCTCTCCCTCACCACAGGAGCCTTGATCTGCCCCCTTCATGCCCCTCCCTCCCCTCCCCTGTCCCCTTTCACCACAACAGACTTACCAGCTGCACACAGCTCTTCAAGCTGCGAGACTATGCCCTTTGCCGCCTGTGTACTGTGCTCTAGCTGCAAGCATGCACAGGCATTTATTGGCCAAATTATCAGCCATATCAGGACAATTTCCTATGCAATCACTTTTTTTTATATTGGTGCTGATCTGATATTGGACTGATATACCGGTGCACCTCTACTTATTACATTTGCAGATAACACTAAGCTGAGTGAGGAAGTAGACACATTAGAGGAGAGGCATAGGATTTGAAATGACCTTGATAAATTGAGAAAATGGTCTAAAATAAATAGGATGAAATTCAATAGGGATAAGTGTTAAAGTACTATAATTAGGAAGGAATAATCAAGTGTATAAATACAAAATGTGGAATGACTGAGAAGGCTGTAGTACTGCAGAAAGGATTTAGGGCTTATAATGGATCACAAACTGAATTAGTCAACAGTGTAGCATAGTTGGGGGAAAAAGGCTAATACCACACTGTGATATATTAACAAGTGTTTCATGCACGCTATAAGAAGTGATTCTTCCACTTCGTTAAAGGTCTGGTGAGGCTGTGTCCCATTTTTGGACACTACCATTAAGCAGAGATGTGGACAACTTGGAACAAGTCCAGATGAGACCAGCAAAGATCAGATATATTGAAAACATGATATATGAGGAAAGGTAGAAAGTGTTGGGATTATTTAGTAGAGAAGAGAAGACTCGGTAGCATTTGAAAGCAGTTTTCAGATGGAAAAAGGGTTGTTATAAAGAGAATGGTAATCATTTACTCTGTGTCAGCATGGTACAGGACAAGAAATAACAGCATAAAATTGCAATGGGAGAATTAGGTTATATGTCAGGGAAAACCATTCTAGCAGTGAGGATATTAAGTATTAGAACAGATTACCTAGAGAGGTTTTAATAAAATCTTGGCCATTAGAAGTTTTAAGTGCAGGTTAGACAAGAATTTATCTGGGATGGTTAGAAATAGATGATGATCCTACCTTGAGCAGCTGGTTGGATGACATGAGCTCCTTTCTAGCCTTATTTTTTTATGACTCAGAAATCAACATTGGTTATGTTATGTCTAACTTGTACAGACATAATGATTATAGTAGGTGCATAGCAGTGGGAAATCATGCCCAGGTGCTCCAAATTACACCAGTCTTATACATTGCCATGGAGTCTGCTCCGTGTAATTCAATGGTAGTTCGACATCCGAGGGCCTTGAGAGAATTGGCTCATAATACACATTTGGTAAAACAAGCATTGCTTTCAGAGTAGGGGGATAAGGGGTTAGGAGGAAATTTAGATTTCCTTGATCCCTTCATCTCCGTTCTTTTAGTTCTTTCTTACTACTTCAGTTTCTCAGGACTTTTCTCCATCAGAATTATTATAATACCTGCCGTCATGACTCTAGACCAGAGTTTGTCAAGTAGTTTTTCAGCGGGGTGGGTATCTTTCCATTATGGGAATGGAAGCCATACCCAGTCTAGTGAATGTTGCGTTAGCTGCTCCATAGCTTGGAATAGATTTCCTGGGACATTCAGGAACCAGAAAAGAAGGAGATATGAGTAGCAACTGATCTATCAAAGGGTGACTGTAACTGGGACATTGAAATGCCATTTGCAAAGAGTAAAAAGGGACCGTTCTTATGTTACATGGAAACCAGTCAAAGAAGTCTCTTCTCAAAGCGGAGAAAGTGCTGTGTCTAGTCATAAGAAGATGTCTATAGCAAGGGAAAGCTTGCTTGTATCTGGGATTGGGGCCTTTGGGCTGGTGTCAAGAAGAGCCAGAGAAGATGGGAAAGGGCAGCATGGAGAAAGGAGTCCCATGGATGGACTCCTTGGAGGGAAACAGGAATCAACAGTTTCTCAGATACAGTGGCTAATAGAAGTCATGGCTGACCAAATTTTGGGCATCCAGGGACTGCATGCAGTTCAGGCCACAGACCTAGTATCCACACGTTGTCAGGGCAGTCCCCCTGAATCCACCCTTTCTCAAGCGTGCAGCCCTGATTTTCCCCACATGCAGCCCAGCTGTTACCCCATATGCACCTCAATTCTTCCCCTTCCCCTCCACCCCGCAGACAGGTGCCCTCTCCTAGCCCCATGTATCATGAGGGCAGCCCACCCTGCTGCGTGGGCAGCCTGGCTTCCTCCAAACAGCACACCTTACAAGTAGCCCACCTGCAGCAAGCAACACAGGTAGGCTGGCTCTCCTCTTTGCTGAGCGCATGGTGCTTGCAGCTCAGCTCCCTCCCCCAACTTGCTAGCACTGGCCCCTTCCCGGCCCTGCTAGCAGAAGCAAGGATGGGAACCATGAGGTGAAGGAGGAAGGGGAACCTGGAGCAATGGGTGGAGTGGCAGCTGGGCCGCACGTTAACCCCTGGTGGGTGGCTTGCAGCTTACCAGCTGCTAGTTGTACGGTCCTGATGTAAGCAATCCACAGATTTAGTTTTGTTATTTAGAGGAATGGAAGGTCAGTAATCAGTTAAGTCAGTTGCCAGCAGGTGTGATACAGAGTAATAAGGACTACATCCTACACGTACAGACTCAGGAGATAGTTTTTTTTCTAGTGCCTGACCTTTAAAATCAGGAGAGAGGAAGCCTGAGTCTAGACTGGAGCTGTGGTCTCTCACTTCAGTGTAGTGTTGCATCATTTAGAATAGTGAATCAGTGTTTTGTGTAGTTATAGTTGCGTGTTTAGTAATGCAGTTCCCCTAAAGTTACAGATCATAAATCCTCATTTGCAGGCACACCTGCAGAATAGGCTCAAAAACAGATCACTTCTTTAAAGAGAATCTAAAAGCCTATGGAAAGTTTGGAAAAGCAGACTATTCCATCTATGTTTGGTAGTGTGGATTTGAGTCGAGTTTTGAGGGATTTTTACTTCCCTTGTAAAGAAACAGTTGTGTGAGAGAGACACATTTTAGTGCCCACATTCAAGATATCACTCTCCCTGCCTGCAGTTGGGTAAGTATTTTAAATACAGCTGTTTTTTTCAACTTATGGTGAATTAAATGTTTTTTGTAACTTTAGCGATAGCTAAAAAATTCTGCTCACTCATTTCTGTTCCCAAAGATGCGCCTCATTTGTGCTAGATAATGCAACCACTTTTACAGGGGCCATTGAAAAAGGATACTAAAGGCTTATTTGAACATTTCATTTTCTTAGGAAACAAATCTTAGATGAAATGGACTTCTAAATCCAAATTCACTTTAATTTAGGCTACTGGATTTTCTACTGCTTTAAATAAATTTAAGTAAGACCTGTTTAAAAAAATCTGCTATTTTTTCCCCCAGAAAATCATGATGAAAAGTGTCCCCAGATTTTTCAGTTATTTGTTTGCTTGCTATCTTGCTTTATTTATGACACAAAACTGAAAACAAAAAATCATCTGGTCATTTTTCTTCTCATCGTCCTTTCCAGTGGACTGGAACTGTTCTAAAGTCTGCCCCTCAGCAGATCTTTTCTTTTGTTTTCCTGCCTTTCTGTTACATTTTCACACTTCAAGGTGTGTGGGATGGAGGGATACCTTCTTTGATGTCCCATTTGCTAAGCAGGGCAGTTAGACTCTAGGACTGCAGTGGCTTTGTAATAGTGCTGCCAGAGAATGGGTATAAAGTGGGGAGAGTAAGGGAAAACCTTTGTTGTCAATAGGGAGTTGTAGGATGCGATCCTTCTTGGCCAGCCCTCCCACAAAGAATCTGTTGTCTGGACTAGACCCAAGAGCAGATTAGCAGAGACTCCTAGTTTACTGTACAAATGAAATGAATATAATAAAGCATAATCCAAAATATTTTTTTTTACTGGAAGCTCCTTCTATGTTTATCAACATTTTCTGTGAAGATGGCAGTCTTACCTTTGGACAACAGTGCCACTTAGCTGCATTACCTCATCAGGGCAGTTTGGTGCTGTTTTTAGGTAGAAACTCAGGCAACCAATAAGATCCAGTTCCAAAGACAGGCTTGCAAACAAGTCTGAATTAGGATATATTGGAAACAAAATAAGCAACTTCTAATATCAATGAAGAATTACCTTGAGTGCTTTGAGTATTGTGTGTGTACTTGGATCTGCATGTGTCTGTATCTTTGTACAAGTTAAATGGCTTTCTCTGGATCTGTCATGGACTTCTAAGCTACCCCAAACACGTACAAATATAGACGACATCAGAACTGGGTCCCAGGATTCTAAAAAGCTGGAAGGTGAAAGAGGAACTTCGAGTAAAAAGTATTTCCACAAAATGCAATGGGAAAATTTTCCATCAGTGGGTAATTACTGCCATATAGCATATAAACATATATAACAAAATATGTAGAATAACCACAATACTATATTTATACTGTTTGAAGTATCTAATATCTCATTTGGTTATCAACTGCAAAGAATGCAGGCTCTAAATATAGTGCATATTCAGAGGCTCTGAGCCTGTGGCTTCTTGGACAAAATTCCTGTGTTCTTTGTGCTGTAGTCAGCAGTATTAGTCGAGTGAGCAGATATTGACTGTGGTATTCACGTTCAGTGAACCGAAAGCAAGCCAACTCTATAGAGGCTGCTGTCAAACCTGTTGCAGTGGCCTGTGAGGTACTGGACTGTGACAGACTTTTTTTTTTGCAGTACAATGCTTCCACTCATGTTAAGTCTTGCTTCAAAGAGAACTGAAACATACAGTCTCGTCTTGCTTTATTTTTTTTAATCGTACTAGTAAGATTGCTACGCTGTGAACTGAAAAATCTATCCTGAAATGAGGGTAAGTATAAAGTGGTGGAAACACAAGTGAAGGGAATATCTGCTGTGAAAAAATAGGGAGCATCTTCCTCCATTCCTTACATTCTGTCATAGCTTTTTGCCACTTACAGTAGTCCACTCCCCCCAGCTCCTCTCCAAAAGACATGCCATTTCCTGTAGCCTTGGAACACAAATTGAGTTCAGTTCGAACTTTTCCTCAAGGAAGAGGTGTAAATGAAGACTAATGTCCAGATTTATAAACACACACAAATAGCTCTACATACATAATATATTTGTTAAGCATACATGTCTTTATGTATCGGTTTTAGACACGTGTAGAGTTTTATACCTGCAATTTGCTGCATGGCTCAGGTCTGCCTAGAAGCAGAGTGATAGGAACATATTTGCTTGTTTTTTCAGGGAACATAGTGTAGGCTTCACTGTTTCAGTCCTCCATGCATATTCTGAGTCAGAATTCGGATCTTACGGGATCCATGTGCCTTGGTCAGCTATTTTCTGTTTCATTTAGGCTGTGCTCCAGATCAGTAGGTCTCAGGATCTGGGTTGTTCTTCTACAATGTCTTTGGTATATATCTGTCTGGAGTTAAGTCTACAGATCCAGAAATGGATCTTACACACAATTTACGTGGGAATAGGAAGAGAATCAAAGGAAAGCAAGTATTAGGTGTGAAACTTGGGGCTATACTGCAAAAAACAAAAACAAAAAAATGGTGGCTGAATGAAGTAATAAACTATAAGAAAGTGGGAAATGGTTATTTGTAGATCCCTTCCCATGAAGATAGTCTTTAATGTAATTGGTTGTTTTGAACACATATGGAGTCACTAGCACCCTACTCAGCTGATCTACAAAATAACCGTTTCCTGCATTCTCAGAGTTATCATCACAGATGTCCTCTGGAGAGATGGGAGACATTTTCTTGTAGCTTCCCAAATAGACTGTTTGTGGAAGGAGAGCAACCCTGCCCATTCAATTTTAGTAATAACCTGTCATATCAATGCACCAGCTCCTGCTAAACTAGAAACCATAAATGCACCGGAAGTGCTGAAAGTGAAGCACCCCCTCACAGACCGCTTACATTCCCAGGATTGTCAGTCATGGTTAGGCTCCTGAGCCGTGTTAAGCAAATCGTTTATAGACATACATATACATATTCTTAAATTTGTCTGTGACTTAGTATGAGAATTTGTAGTTTGGGACCTTACTGTATTTAACATAGCCACTAGTTTGCATTATAATAAATATTACGTTTGGGCTGTCTGCTGGTTCCAGTGAAGAGACAAGAAGCAAATCCAGTATTGAACTAAAAAAAAAAATAAAAAAACCCGCTGAGACCTAAGATCACCTTTCCTGCCAGGATTGTGGTCCCTTAATATTAAAATTTGAGTAAAATTTTCTGTTTGCCACTAAAACATTTCAGTAGAAAATTTAAGGTAAGTAATGTTAGTATTTCAGTAACTGAATTTAACTTTTGAACTCTTTTGGGTGTCTTTTTTTTTTTTTTTCTTTTTAGCATCTCCAGTGCCCATTATGGCATGTAAAATTTGAATTGAAACAAAAATCCCTGTTGCTTAGTCTTGTGGATGTGACTTATTTTAGGTGCTTTAAATGAAAGCATTTTTTTTAAATAGAAAAAAGAAAATGTTACTCAGCATCACAAAGCAGACATTGAGGACCATGTTCATTTGAGGTAATGTGAGAGCCTTTTCAGGCAGCCCACTAGAATAAAGAATGCCTTCTCTATAACCTTAGTGGAAATAGGTAAGGGAAGAAGAGAAGCTCAAACTTGTTGAAATAATAATAAGCACAGCATTCTCAAGCCTAATATATAGCTGGCTTATAAAAATCTGTAGTGATAAATGAATTGGAGAGAAGGATGCTTTATGAAAGATTTCAGTAAGAAGCCAAATACTCTAGAAATATCAAAATGAGTTGTGCACGATATGGAGGAAACACCACATTCATTTACAATAGCATTTGAAGAAAAAATTTACATGTGTGAAAATGGTATTTTCAAAACCTGATTTTGAAGTTAGGTTTTCCTTTTACAGCTCAGTCCTGAAGCCCCATCACAAGGAAAACTTTCCATAAACACACTGGCAGTTTTGCCTAGGTTAGGAATCAAATTCTGATCTCCTTACTTCAGCAGCGCAATCACCTTGTTTGATACCGGCAGCGGGTCCCCAAACTGCTGGACTCAGAATAGCCATGCATTTTCTCTTCAAATGAGTAAGGGTGCACAGAAGCGGGAGTGGCTGTTTGTATTCAGTCTGCCTCCTGTTCTGTGCATGAGACTGTCTGTGATCTATGCACAGCAGAATGATAAATCATAAGTAATTATAGAAATCACTCCCAACTCTTCTCCTAGCATCGCAATGCCTAGCTGTTGTGGGCTTTTTTCTTCCTTTTTCCTTCTGTATATAAAAAACTTCAAGGTTGTTTTTTTAAATACCTTGAGGCATTTTCTGAGTGTTTTTGAACTGGCACACCATTCACTGGTGTATTTGCTTGTAAAGGGGTCTTCTTTGATGAGGTTTTTGTCATCTGCATCAACTGAAGTTTCAGTGTACTCAAGCATTAGAAGAGCCACTATTGGAGTGTCTTTGTTTTCTTTGTTGAGCTGTTTATTTTGCTTTCTTCCCACGCGGTTCCCTGGCTTCGCTCTGACAACTGCTTTTCTGCATGAATTACATTCCTCGGGGCCACAAGTCTCCTAATTCTTCCAGTCGATTTGATTCCTGCCCGTGTGATTAGTCCTCAACTCCAACACGCAGTTGGTCTTTGCCAAGCAAACTGCTTGCTAAGTGCCTTTAACATGAAGACCTAACTACATTTTTTAACCTCATTAGTGTGTAGGGCACTTCTTCATTCCAGTTTAATAACATGGTGACTACTGAATCATCACTTGCTCTGAAACAGGTTACAAAAAGGTTACTGAGTTGTCTGATTTTCCTTTTCATATGATCATGCAGGACAGGGAGTTGATATCTTAAGCACATGTTCAATTTTATCATGTAAATGACCCTTTGAAAGAAAAGCCGTTAACACTGTTATTTGGTAAATTTGCCTTATTGAGACATTTCATAATTAGATGTTCAAAAAAAGATGATTGTGTTCTCTTTGGAAACAGTGAATCACAGTAATGCAAACTAGCAAAAAATAGATTACTGCGTACTTAGTATTTGGGAGGTTTATGGAGGGAACGGACAAAAATCTACTCCATGTTTGAATTCTCAAGTCGTTAGAACCTTATTTACTCTGGTATAATTGGGTGCAAGCCCACTATTACACCAAATTTACTTCAATACAGCCAAGATCTGAATCTGTCCCAGGAGGTCCATTTTAACTAAGCATTGAAACATTGAAGTCTAATTGCAAATTGCTTGTAAAATTTAGTGGGAAGGGTCACACACACATTCAAATGTCATAAATAAATTGGGAAAAATAAAAGTTTCTCTAAAAAGACAACGTCACTAGAGAACAGGGGAAAGCAAGCTAGCACCAGGTCTCATGCCACTTGTGATGGTGCATTTGTGCAGATGCATAGCACAGCCACTCAGAGGGTGAGACTTCATGATTAATGGTGTTTATTCTTGACAGAAGCCTCCTTTATTTATCTGCAATACAGTTTAGCGATTTTATCAGTCACCTGAATGAAAAATATTCAGTCATACCAATATTGCAGTGTAAATTGAGTAGAGTCACTTTTTATTATATCTTTCAGCCTTATCATCTGCACAGTAATTTTCTAGCAGGGGTTTGATATAGAAAGGCTGGATTTAGCTGTACTTGACACAAAGCCTCTTCAATTTCCCCTAAAAGTTCAGGCTGCTCTTAGAAATGTATATATATAAAAAACCCCTCTTATCCAAGCAATTTCAGGATTTGAAAGAATAAAGATAAAATGCACAAACCTGGATGTGAGAAATGTTGTTAATATGAAAACATCTAATAGCTGTGAAGCCACTGGTGAAAGGTTCTTTAGTGTTTAAGCTTGTGGCTTAGTGCAGCGTTTTTTGCATGGCTACGTAGTCCCACTTTCTTCTAATCAATCATCATCCAACTCCAATCAGCATACAGGCAGACCCTATCGTTCATCCTGGGTGTAATTTCAGAGTTGAAGACTATAATGGCCATATACAGCACATTAGTCACTGTGATAACAGCCAGTGGCACTCCAGGAGAAGCGGGGCGGGGTGGGGGGAATAAAATTCTTCTCATTCTCCTGCTGCATTAGTGAAATAGGAGCAAATGTTAAATGAATGTTTATTCAATTAGCTGGCTTAACAAGAATCTGTGTGAAAAGGCAGGTGACATTTCTTTGACCCACTCTTTTTCTGGGGGGCAAAGCAGATGATATTTATAAATGGCCATGTATTAATATGTTTGTGACATGCTGGTTAAACCTATCAAGAGGTGGTGAACACATGAGAACCTCAGAAGTGTATAACATTTGCATAGTCAATTATATCATGTATGTACTAGTCCTAGTCTCAATCTGGGTGCCACAGGTTTCTTTCAAGTGTGCCTTGAAGTGCCACATAATGTAGTGTTGTTAAGTTTACAAACCAAATTCATAAGATAAACCCAGAGGTTTCAAATAGAAATCCATAGTTGTGGTCTTTTTGAGTTCTTTGCAACAGAAAAACTGCTGTATTATTTTTCTGTAGGCATAGAAGAGTGAAAACTAAGAGCTGGAATTTTCCAAGGGGTACTTCACATCTATCCAGGGGTGCCTTGAGTCTAAAAAGATTGAGAACCACTGCCTTAGTGCACTGTAAAGTTGCTGCTGCACTTCTAACCTTGCTGGAGGAACGTGGGTGGGAATACCTGTGTACATTTTGTTACTGTATGATTTAATTATTACATGGTAGCTTCCAAACACTGGCAAAAGCATAGACCTTTCACACCTTCCCCCAATATGTTGTAGTGAAACACAGAGTGAAGAACATAGAAGAAAAACTTTCTTTGATTTTATGTGAAAATTTTCTCATGGTTTGAGTACATTTTAAGTCTATAATCAAGATCTGTGCCTCACATACATTGATGCAATAGTACTCTTGATTTAATATTGGCCATGAGCTGAAGATGATTGATGAGTGAGGAAAATAAATTTAGAAATATTTCATTGGGTCAAATTGGGGAACATATACGTTGTAGTATTTTGTAGTATATTGAAGTCAGCGTGACTAAGTGAGGCAAAACCATGCAAGCAGTAATGTACTACCAGGTATGAGTAAGGGAATCACCATTATTTTTATTTTTTAATCTATCTTGCTGTAGCATCTGGAGACTCCAGTAAAAATCAGAGGTCCATTAAGTGCTGTAGAGATGCATACGAAGACACAGTTCTTTCCTGAAGAGCTCACAGTCTAAGAAGACAAGTGACATATGAAGAGGAACAGGAGATAGATACAATCAATTCTATTTTAATATGTTTGCAGTCCTTATCTTTATGGATAAAGAAATTGCCAACTACACCCACAATGCCCTCCACCTACCTTCGATTAAGCACTGAGGTTTTTTTATAAGCTTCACTACAGAGGCAGGTCTTGAAAAAAGGGAAGATTGTGACCTTGTGGGCCTTTTCAAGTAGAATATGTAAGGAGCCACATAAATGTGGTTTGGGGAGAGAGATGTAAGAAGCCAACAAGTAGACAGAATGGCTGGTATTGCTGGCAGAGTGGAGAAGAGGGGTAATGCAGTGAGAAAAAAGAACAAATAGTTAGCTGCAGATCTTAAATTTGTGAGGACAACAAACCTGAGTTCGATTTGAAAAAACAAGAGACAAGTTTGGTGATCAGAGGAAGGCACTGAAATCCTGAACAACAACTGGGCAGCAAGATAGGCCTTATGAGGAGCGTCTGAGGGACCTGAACCTGTTCAGCCTCAGTAAACGGAGGCGGAGGGGGGACCTGGTGGCTGCCTATAA
>JAGPOW010000261.1:172984399-173080107 GCA_030014935.1 Caiman crocodilus
TCTTGTACTATGTACGGTAGTTGCATCTTGTGTAAGAACAAAACCATAAGAGAAGAACTATTTGTATGAAAGGAAAGTGCACTAGAATTTAAATGTGTATTTATACATTGCTGTATTTTATTATTCATAATTAGAAATATGTTACTGTATAACACATCTGGCACCAAGCGCAACTGTAATGCCCCCTGATGGCCAGCCTACTCCTCCCCCACTCCAGCTCCTTGAGGTGCCCTCCCTTTGTGTTGACAGATTGTATAATATTGTGGGAGGCTGCACCCGAGTCCTCATGTATCTCGTGTTCTGCAGGCCCATTGCATCAGCCTTGCCCTTGGGCACTAAATCCCCTTAGGAGCATTAATTTTGGGCTCCAGCTCCCTCATAGCCATGCCCAGGTCTCATGGGTGTCAATCAGTATCAGCATAGCACTTGGTCCCTCAAGCCTCAGACATTTGTCTGGGTTTGGCCTTCTTGGATCTCTTACTTTGGCTATGCTTCTCAGCTGAGGTCCGCTGCCCTGGACTTTGGCTTCTGGGCCCCAGCCCCGATCTTGCCTTCTCGGTCTCTGAGCCCCTCAGCCCTCTGGTTTTGCCCTCTTGGGCTCCTCTGTGGATCTGTGACAAGGCAAAGCTCAAAGCTGGGTGCCCATCAGGCACCCCTGTGGCTTCCATACCACCCCCATAGCCACAACTCAAGTCTTCCTGTGTAAAACTGAAACATAACACAAATATAAGCAAACCACTTTCCAAACTGAACTTTACCCCCAGTCTAGGTCAGTTCCCACCACAAGCTATACTTCCCCTTTAGCTACACAGTCTAGCTGCCCTGGGTAGCTTAGGTGTCTGTGGGCCTGTTTCCTGAAGCCCCCCTCTCTCAGGAGCTCCTTACCCCCACAGCGCGCAGGGCCAGACCGCTTGCTTTGCCTCTGGCCCTGGGTTTGTGTGTCTGTAAGCCCCATTTCTTTTGGTCATGTGATCCCCAGCCAAGCACAGGGGTTTCCTTTTTGCCTAATGGCCTTTCTGGGTTCCTCTGCTGCAGCCCCACGCAGCAGACATAGCCACCTGCACTCTCTGCTTGACACGAAAGGAACTTCTGGCTCTTTTTATATTTTATTTTGTGTCTCTTGACAGTTTCCTCCATTTAGTTTTAAAAAAATCAGTTTACATCTAGTAGTTATTATCCAGTGTAGTATGCTCATTTCAAACTTTCGCTGTCTTTAAAAGAGAACTTGTAACGCATCCTCTTTTACTTTTAAAAACTAACTGGCAGGGTAGTTGCCAATATAAGAAGTCATTAGTCATGTGTTTTTTATGAGGATTTCAGTGGTTGCAGTTGTAAACAGCAAAACAAAATGACACACTGTATTCTTCAGTAGTGATTATATAATCAAATATCAGCATATCACGCTGCAGTGGTCATAACAAGTGGATATTGAACAACTGTTACAATACTGTGGGATCTGTGGTGCTGTAGATGTTGCTGGCAGCTGTTCAATGTATGTTGTTAAACCACTATGTATACTCGAAGAAATACATCTTTTTATAATAGTCATGGAGGAAAAAATGTCATAAGAAATGGGGGAGAGATTTGCATGCCCAAAACTGGGCCCCTGGGGTCTCCTGAGAACAATCTCACTCCTCTTGCATGGGGTGGCATTCTCACCCCGTCCTCTGAGGGGGTCTCTGTAGGTCAGAAAGTGCACACCCGCAGCTTGGAAGGTGTAGGAGTAGGTGTAGGGCAGTTTGGGCTCGTGCTCTGTGCAACTGATCTCCATCAGCCCTGAAGACACTCCTTAGGTAAGGGCTCATCCAACACTCCTTATGTGAGACAGTGGTGGCAAAGGAAAGTTCAGATGAATACAGCTGCTTTGGAGCCTCAGGACCAATACCTGAGGCTAGGGACAGACATCACACACAAACCAGTTGAAGTGATCAGAAACTGTTTTAAACCTGTAACAGAACAGACATTCAGTGCACATAAACCAGTTTCAAAATGGCCGAAACCGGTTTAAGATAAACCTGGTGGAATGTAGTATCAGACTTAACTGATTTATGCAATGTGTCCCCCAGACCTGAGAGGCTATGTGATTTCAGCAGTTCCTCCATGTCTTAGGGGTCATTCCACAGATCCTATCTGGAGGGGGAAGGGTACTCTGTGCTGAAAAGCCAGGCTTTTCCAGGGAGTCAGTATAATCTGAATCACTGAATAGTTTCATACAATCATCTTAGTATACTAGAATGAAAAACAGAAACAATAAAATGCAGCATTATGTTCTCTCTTCTCAAACCTGGAAACATCTCTTTGACTTCAAGGAACGATTAAGAGTATAAAAGAATTTGAATTAAATTAGAGTCTTTTTGCCAGGGAGTCTGGGACTAGCTACAACAGCACAAGGCCCTGATTCAGCAAAGCGCTTTCATGTGCTCTGAAAGTCACTTCAGTACATGCTTAAGTGCATTAATGAGTACAGCTGAGATTATGCACGTGCTTAAAGGTAAGCACCATATTTCTGAGTTTTTGTCAGTCAGGTACTTAAATACTATAGAAAACGTGGATGGATGGCAGTACTGCTAGTTTGCATAGATGCCTGTGACCTCTGGCTTTCCCTCAAAACATGGAAGCTCCATTGAGGTAGAAAACCACATGCCTGTGCCCTCTGGAAACATCTCACTCTGCAGGAGATGATACAGAGTGACCTCTTCTCATGCAAGTTCACACAGATTTCGGCTTACCTGGTGATGAGAGTGATTATGCTCCAGAGTTTATAAAATGAAACATGACATTGCAAGCAGTTGTTGACATCCTGTAGTAAGTTTGCAAGAAGGAAAAGGACAAATAACGAATTGCTTTGTCATTTTTAAAGACTTCTTTCTGGAGGAAGTGGAATGGTCAGTTTTAAAGCTGTTCACAGTGGAGACTTGGGTGAGGAAAGCTTGAGGGGAAGATTAAATGACATTGGAAGAAACCAGGAGAGCTGAAATTGTGGGAGGAGAGAGTGGATGAAGGAAAGAGTAAAAGGGAAACTAATAGGAAATGAGGATCCAGAGGCTGAGGAGGAGTAGAAACAGGGTGGGACAAAGAGGAGCATGCCCGAGGTGATTAGAGAAGGAAGTTAAAATCCTGTTGGAGAGACATCAGTAAACATCATAGTCCAGAGCTGAAAAAATGAATATTAGAATCTGCTGACATCCCTCCTTGTTGATGCAGAGCTACCGGCAATTGGTGTTTTCCAGGTTCTGATGCTTTTTATATCATCCTCAGCAAGTTGCTTGGTCTGGGCCTTGTTTTTGTGACGGAGGAGTGGCTGCTGGAACCTGGTGTCCTTGAAGGGCTCCCTTGGATGTGGAAAGGGAGGAGCTGACATGCCTGGCTCTCAGACCTAGTCCTGCTGCTGTACTTGGCTCTCAGCCAGTTGGAGAGTGGGCCGTTGAGAATAGCATAGACTTTCAGCTTGCTTGCAAAATCAGTTAAACAATTTACTGTTAAATATGCACTGGATAATACTGAGGCTTTTGCTTGGTATTTGGGTGTCTAAAAGTTCTTGATTTGCATTAACAGCAAAAAACCTGTAAAATGACTTCATGCAGCTCCAAATTTACCTGTTCTAAATAGTTTGCAGATTAAATTTGTTAAGTTTAATTAATCAATCAATATACAATATTTTCTTTGCTGGCCTGACAGGAAACTTACCAGGTAATGTAATCTCCAGCTGTGTTATTTTTTGCCTCTTACATCATCACTGGTTATAAGGATCCTGTGATTTGAACTTTGCCTGACAATGAACCTCAAGGCCAGTTCGTTCTTTCATAAACATTGGTTTTACGCTGCGAACAGAAGTAGCATTTTGCTTTAACCAGTAAAGGAAAGATGACTCGAAAACGTGCGGTGTCAAAATGCTTTGACAAAGTGGGTGCCATTCTTATATGGACATTTTTCTGACTTCAAGAACACTTAAAACACCATAAATGGTTCTTGGTCAGTCATTAGGGTTTGGTGGATAATTTGCCAAGGTGGCAAAGAAGTGAATCTGTTGCTAGAGTGTGTTCTTAAAATCCAATGAATGTAGCTGCATAACATAAACCTTGGAGCAAATGGGCTATTTTCATATGTAGAAAGCTAAAATGGATTTACCTTGAAAATACTTTTACCAAGCCAAAAAGATAACATCAATAGGGAAGGAAGGAAGAAAAGGGGAGCAAAACAAAGTAGGAAAAACCTTTATTTCCCCACTTTTTATAAGCCTGCTGCATTTTTTTCAAGGCAGTTGGTGTCACGTTAGGAACTAATAACTTTGATCTTCGTCCCATTCATACATTAGTGTTTCCAAGCTGATAGCTGAACAGAATTGGCTCTTGCATCCGATTACATTCTGTTAGCCTGTGATAGGTGACGACAACTACCCCATTGATCGCGGTATGTGTACGTTAAAAAAAAATACATTTCTTGTTTTATTATTCTTTGTAAGCCAGCAGCATCAAAGGAATGAGCTGCCCCCACTGCTCTCACAGCTGCTGCCTATGTCTGTTCTATATATACACTAAACTAATTGGAAAAACAGGGACAAAAAGGCATTTAGTTCAGGTCAACCAATTGGACTACCGCAAATGCATGACAGGCTTAATCATTGTCTTTTTCCAAAGATCAGGTTGCTAGCGGCAAGCACTCCAAGCCTTACTTCTGAAAATTGGTCTTTTTCCCCGCCTTGGAACATGGACACTGTGAGAGAAGGCATTCAGACAGACTATGGGCATTGTAGCAGGGTGTGATGACAAGGATATTTTCAGGAAAAGCTATTTGTCCTGATCAGCTATGAACTCAAGGTTCAGCCTAAGTGCCTTAAGACTTTGTGTGAAGCTTGAGAACGACAAAGTGTTCTCTCTTGACAAAAGTGATGCGGCTAATTAATGAATTCTTGTAGTGGAGTATTGTTGTAGCTACAACCTGAAGAAGGGCAATTTGTGTCTTGTGTCTAACATCTCTCTTGACTAAACATTGATCCAATAAAAGCTATCAACAAAAAAAAATCCTTGAATAGTTGTAGACATCAAATCAGTTTATGGTACCATATCATGCTAAAAACATAAAGGAGAATTTTTGCTTTGTTGCAAAGCTAGTTTTTGTCATCATCCATGCAAATGAACATTGGCAAAAGTAATTTTAAAAAGCCTAACCCTCTTAATGATTAATGAATTCTGGATCATCTACATTTGCTTTCATCACAAATATAGGTGTGCATTTACAATAGAGGTAAGTCAGTAAATCATGGAAATTGGCAAAATACCTTTCCTTTTTTTTTTTTTTACTTTTTCCAATAAATGGGCTTTTTAGAAGTTGTAAATGACTAGCCATCTTAGCATGAATTCTGTATTGCAGAATTAATTAGTATGTGATGAACAGAATACTTTTTCACACTAATTAGCATTATTTTCTTTTGAAATCTAAAGGAAAAATATACACCAAAAATGGCCTTAAATTAAAAATAGATCATGAATCAGCTGATCTAGGGAATTCTTTGTTGCCTAGTATTTTTTCTCTGCATGTAGTCGAAGTTTGTAGAAATTATTACACATACAGTCTACTTGTTATTCTTTTATTGAAAAAAAACTTTGCTTCCCTATTTCTGCTGTTGATTGTATCAATAATCTATTTTTTCTCTTCTCTTTTTTTTTTTTTTTAGGCCTTCTGCATTATCTAATAGCCCAACATATTCAGATCTTCCGTTCATTAGAATTTCTCCACACAGAAATCCAGCTGCCACCTCAGAATCTCCCTTCAGCCCTCCTCACCCTTATATTAACCCATACATGGACTACATTCGATCCCTGCACAGCAGCCCTTCTCTGTCCATGATCTCAGCAGCCCGAGGACTCAGCCCAACAGACGGTGGGTTAAGAATGGTTTCCTGTTTGCTGTCATTGTGGCGACTTAAGTTAAATTAATCTTGTCAACATTTTTTTCTTCATACAAAGCAGCTTCAACACCTTTGTCAGATATATTCATTATGTCATAAATGTTTCAATACTTCATCAGCCTATCACTGGCCATTTGTATATTTCACAAATGCTGAAACTTTTGCAAAAAAAAAAAAAATCCTCATGCAAAATTTAAAATCTAAAGGGGCATCAGCTTTAGAACATCTTTTGTCTGTGGGATGGACTGTGGGTGTGATTTTGTTCTTTCTTTAAATCAAGAATATCTGCACTGAATCAAACCAAATTCTTAATTAGTGAAAATTAGTGGAGCACCATATTTGTTGGGAAGTTCTTTTCTTTAATTAAAACAGTAGTTTTATTATCTTAAGTCTGTCCTCACTGGGTACTTTGAACCATCATAGCACTGTTTAATTTCAGTGGAACAGTGATTTCTTCTAGGTGAGGATCTGGCCAAATGAGATTACATTGGAATAAAGTAGGTGATTGGTGATCACAGGCAAATCCCATGTGTTTAAATTAGTCAAATTTAGGTAGCATAGTTAGGAAGTGTTGTTTCTTTTAGGTTTGGCTGGTATACAGATATTACTTTCCTGTTTATTTGGATGTGAGTTAACATCTGCAGTCTCTCCTCTATCCTTATTCTGGCAAAACTCCCATTAATTTCACTGGGCCTTTTCCCTGAGTGAGCAGTGAACAGAATCACATGTGGGCTGGATCCTGGTAATTATTTTGTTTCCATAGTTTAGTAGTTTGATACTTCAAAATGATAATGTTTTGCTGAATAGAATTATAATGTATTAATAATGTAGTGGCAATAATTTAACTCCTTTTTAACTAAGAAAAAAGATCCTTCCAATGCACACACAAATTTACAAGAGACAAACTGCCGTTAGCTGAATTTGAAAAATGAGCAGTACACCCTGCCCAAATGGATAACTAATGAATCCTCACTTACAAGAACATATACCTTTACAGCTAATCCATTAGTTATGGGTGCATATTCTTGTGAGCATAAATTTTAATGACTTATTGTCAATCAGAGTTTATGCATACACATAAGGCTTTTTTGTCAGTGGTACGGACTGTTTGGTGATTGTGTAAATCGTTGTTAACTCCATGCTTCTCTAACAAAAGCTCTGTGCAGTGACTGGAAAAATTATTTTAAAGGAACTTGTCACTAACTAGTGTAGAGTGCTTATCCTGCTTCAGAGACTTTTGATAGATTTATTTTTAAATAAAGATGTTATAATTATGTGTTTCTCAGTTTTTTAATAAAGGTTAATATTAAGGTCAATTCAAGAACCTTTTATCGAATCTAATTCCAAAAAAAAAAATCACTTACACTTCGATTCTACTCCACTACACGCATAAATAAAGACCAATGCATACCATCCATTTGGCATATCTGGCATGAGGTGTCAATAAAATGACCTGTGTTTTTGAAGGCAGGTAAATATGTTACACAGCTAGCTGTATGTGCTGGTCAAGCACGGAACCATACAACCTTTATTTAGAGAAAGCTTCCTAGGATCATGCCATAATGTCTCGTGTTCATTTATAGTCCCTGCCCACTTTTGGGTACTATCAGAATGCAAATTACAATGCATAACAGCATATTTGTTGCATATACGCACACTGCTAATGTCAGAACTGAGTTACTAATCCATTCAGACATATGCACAACATGCACTTGAAGGCGAATACAATTGTGCTGTTTTCCTGAAATACATAAAAAGGTACATATCATTAATTAAATTGCTTTAGGCCATTTAAATTATTGTTTCAGGGATCAGTATACTGATGCACAGATCCTGGGATAGGTGGAAACTAAAAAAGCCTAGAATGTAACCCAAAGCAAGCTACAGGTCTGCTCTGTTATGCCTTCTGTAGCCTTTTGGTGAAGCAGGGGAGAACATAGCTGAGTGCCTTGCATCCTGCCCTGTCACTTTTAGGAACACCAGTGATGCAGAACTATTCAAAAACTCACTTCAGCAACACAAAGCAGCCAAGGACTGGGCCCATCCAATTTGTACGTCTTCCAGTACAGTCCCAAATGGTCTCAGTGTTGTCCACACACAAAGACGACACAGGGGCTCACTTTTCTGCAATTTACACTTGCATAAAACTGGAGTGACTCCACTGAAGCTACCATGGGGTAAAAGCTGGTGCAAAGTGACAAAGACCTGGTCTCAAATTCTAAATGACCTGTGTCACAGCAGGGCTGGATTTAGATCACCTATTAATGGTGCAGTCCTGCCAAGATGCCCATGAGTAGATTTATACATGTGCATAGTTCCATTAAGTTTTGCTTTTTCCAAAATACTTATATCTATATATATCTATAGATATATATATTTTGGAAGCTGAACTTTGCAGCTAAACTCAATTACTCATCAACTAACGCATTATTAGTTGTCCAATTTTTTTAGATTTAAAGAAGGCTTTCAGGAAATCTTTCTTAAGTAAGCCAAACCTTGAACATATGGAGCATTAGTAGTACAGTTATATATGTTCATCTATGCCTTTGCTGGTTCTGCTGCTATTCCTTCTGAGCTTGCAGTGTTATTATTAGTTAACCCAGACACTTATGTCAGAAAGCTCAGGAAGCATTTTAAGTGCGTCTGGAAAGATATTGCAGTTGCCTACTACTGTAAAATTTTAAAGTCAATGACTCAGTATAATGAGTTTTTTTTAATTTGAGTCAAATGCTTTTCTTACCCTTTTACAAGAGGTGACAGTGGGCTGGGAAGGGATTCTAATTATTTTGTAATTTTGATGGGGTTCCTTTTTGGTTCAGTTTCTTTACTATCCTTACTCCTGAAAAGTCCTTTTCTAAACTCCTTTTCTTTTTCCAACCTTTTTTCTGAAAGTTTGGCTTAAAATAATGTATATTCTTCAATGTGTTGTCTTTATTATATATCAGCAAAACGTGTTTCAGACTATTTTATCTCTAAGGGTAAATTCTGTTGCTGTAGGAGCTTTCACTCTGACATCACCATTTTTTCCTTTCAGACAAACTTTGGTGCTTGTTTGCTTTTTGGCAAACAAAATGCCAAAATGCCTGATCCTTCCAGTACAGATTCAAATAAGTAACTTCACCCATATTAGTAATCCTACATGAATAAAATTATTCAAGTGTTAGTGTTTGTAGGAGCAGTGCTTGAAGTTTTACTTCCACTCAGGATATGCTAAATGAAAGCAAAGAGAAATGTATAATGAAAAAGTATAAATTAATCTTAAATTCAAGGATGTTAATGAATGTTAAAAACATTAATGCACTGTACTGAACAACATCTGTAAGAGTACAGTAGGACAATTTTGTTAACTCCGCTTTACAAAGAAAGCAACAAGAAGACAGGCTAAGATTACTTAGCCAAGGTTGCATGGTCACATGGTATGCCATAGAATAGAACCAAGCTTTTCTAATGTACAGGGTATAGACAGATGAGCATGTATACCACTTTAAAGGTAGGGATGCAGTGGGGCAGAAAGCAGGGTGACCTACCATACAGGACTGTCAGTCAGCTGATGTGTGATGTGTGTTGTGTCTTCACTCCTGTAGGATGCAATAGATGCACCACAATAATATGTCCCTGAATGAAACAGGGAGTAAATTATTGTGATTTAGCTTCTGCATACTGTGGAATAAAGCAGATAGAAGAACAGTTATAAGGGATTCCTCTGAACTATAGCGAGTGCCTCCCCACTTCTAAAACACCATAATTGTGTAATCTGTCCTACCCCTCACCTTCTGCTTTAAGCCACAAAACCACCTCCTAATTATTGTAGTAGTAGAGGCCCACTTAAATGGTGTACTGTTAAACTAACATAGATTGTCTCATTAGCCCAGGGTTATACCTCATTTAATGTCACAGAATTTAGTAATACTTCACCAATTTATGGGGAAAATAGTTTATAAATGCTTTTTATAGAAGAAAAAAGTGTTTGCTTTTATAAGATTAAAATAAGTCATTGTCAGAGGACTGGATGACTCATAAATTTGGTAATAGTGTATAGAAACGTCTCCTAAGTCCTGCAAACACTTGGACATAAGTATTTCCATTATGTTCATTTGGAGTGCTCTCATAAGTACAGTTACATATGTTTGTAGGAATGGTAGAAGGCTTCACTCAACTTGAATTCAGCCTAGATCAAAAATAAGTTGCTCCCATCTGAGAGCTACATGATCTGAAGAAGTCAGCTTGTCCTGCTTCAGCTCTGCATACACAAAAATCTTTGCCATAAATTAAACTCTTTTGGTTTTCTCAACAGAGCCCAGAGACTAGAATGAGCTTTGCTGCCTCTGGAGATAGTTCCTTCAAGACAGGGCTGAGACATATTGGCAGAAGGCTTCGGAGAGATGCTATTGCTACTTGCAGTTAGCTTTTATGTGACTAAATAAAACATATTAGTTTCCAGTGCTGTCAGTCTCACCTGGAGATTCACTTACAAAAATAAATATAAAAAATGAGGTCACCATGAGCTAATTAATATTTTATGTCTTGCTGTTTCTGAATGGTGTCTTTGCATTATCATTGGTTGAAAGATATTGACCACAGTGGCATATTGCAGATGTTGCATTACATTAAAAGATAAACATGCTGATTTAATAGCTAAAGGGAAACAGTTGTGTAATAAAACTCTGCTTCTTGTTTATCTTACGTCATTAATAGCACTTTTTATGTTGTGTTTTTAGCTCCCCATGCTGGAGTCAGTCCAGCTGAATATTACCATCAGATGGCTTTGTTGGCAGGTCAGCGCAGCCCGTATGCTGACATCATTCCTTCTGCTGCCACTGCAGGAGCTGGTGCCCTTCACATGGAGTATCTTCACGCCATGGATAGTAAGTGACCACACCACATAGAATGAGGCAAATTACAGCCTCAGTCCTACAAAGACAACTGCATGGGTCGACCTCTGTGAGTGCATGGAACCTTGCTGATATCAGTGGGACTTTGTGTCCCCATGCTTCTTTTTACAGGATGCTGGCCTGAGTGTATTTTGGGAGGAATAGCACTGCAAATTTGACAGTGATCCTTAAAAGGGAATCAGGAGGGAAATTTGACTGATCCTGCTCATAAAGGGCTATGACCAAAACTGACCATCAGTGGGACTCGGGTACTTTTAAAAAGGTTGCCTTACACATCAACTAGATGCAAGTCAGTTTTATCATTAATGTTGATGTATTCACTATTACCAAGGAAAGTGTTTGCATCAATTTTTCTAATCCTAGTAAGTGTCATTCTTAAACAAAAAAAACCCAAACAAACCCAAAACTAAATAAATAAAGTGAACAACTTGTAAAATGTGCTGAAAGAGTTTTTGGAGAGAAACAGCAGTGTTTCATAATTGTACAACATTGCACTGAAGCAGCATTGAGGTTGTTCTTGCTTGCAGTTATGGATTGTTGGTCCCTGAGAACCCCAAACTAAATTTCTATATAGCTTCCTCCACCACTTAACCTTCTTTGAGACCTTTCATCGTTGTCTAGCAAACAAGGAATTGAGAGCACTCCATGTAAAGCTGTTCACTGCTACTGGTTAATCGGCCAAAAAAAGGGTTGCTGTTGAAGCAGAACTTAAGAGGTGCTTACACTGTGTGTGGAGCAATCTCAGCTCCCTGAAACTTGGGAAGTCTGAGGCTGGGACTAGAAATCAAGCCTTGTTGACTCTCACTTGGCAGTAGGGAACAGTACTACTGTATTAGACCACCTGTTTGGCCTGTAACTTTTTTAAATCCTTGCTAGTGCGTGGTTCTGTAATCGGCCATATTCCATGGCTGCTGATCCCAAGGAGTTGACATCAAATATGAGAGTTATGAGGCTCCCCCACAGAATGTATAAGAGCATGGGAAAGCTGCTGTTGTAAGGAAATCCTTTGCAATTTGTTTGAATACGTTTGTGTGCATATGTGTGCGTATATGCATGAGTATGTAAGAGATGTGATGGAGTAATCATTTTTTCAAGACTCAGGCAAACTGTACAGAGCAGGAATTGAACATGCAAATTAAACATCTTCAAAATGTTTATTTAAAGTAAATAAAATGAGCATTTTTTAACTTTAGTCTGTTTCTGTTAATAATGATATATTGTGCTGCAGCTGTGCACAATGACTTTCAGTAGGTAGGTAAGATATCCTAAGCTTATTTATTATTTCCTACTTAAAGAGGCCTATAATGAATATGTACAAGTAGAGTTGACATAAAACGAGATTTGCAGATATCAGTCCTGCTGAGCTTCACAGAACATGACGCTTTCAGAAGGGTTTTCAGGGTACAATGCAAGAAATGGGTGATAAATTACTTTTTGCTGTTATTAATGCATCTAGAATACCATACTTACTCAAATCCAAGATGAGGCCTTTTCCCACCTGGAGTGGGGGGGAGGGGTAAGCCTCTCATCTTGGATTTGAGTCCAAGGCAATTGGGAGGCGTGGGAAGCAGGTGGCTTCTGCACATGTGACTCTGACCAACCCAGAATAGCCGTTGCTGCCCACCCCTCTCCCGCTGCCAGTTCTGCCTTCTCCCAATCCCCCGCCACCCCTCCACTGCTGCTTGCCCTCCACTCTGGCATGTCTCTAGCCCTGCTGCAGTCCAGAACACAGAGTACATGCTCCAGCTCCAGCTCAGCCATGCAGCAGCCGTAGCAGTAGCAGCAGCTTCAGTCTCAGGTCAGGGTTCAGGGCTGGGTGGGAGCTGCTGCCACTGCACTAGCTGCTGCATGGCCAGGCTGGGGCTGTAGCAGGGCCAAGACTATGCTAGTGACAGAGCCAGAAGGTAAGAAATGGTGTGGGTGGGAGAGGAGGGACAGAGGTGCAGAACAAGCAGAAGGGCAGAAACAGGGGGTGCAGGCAGCTTGGGGGAGGCAGGCATCAGGAAGGGGAAGTAGTGCAGGTGAGGACACAGGCAGCAGGGAACAAGGTGTGGGGGATGAGGAGGAGGGGTCAGGCCACTTGATTTCCCCATAGCCCCCTTTGCAGCCTTCCCTCTTTTTACTGCTTTCTCTATTGAAGCAATGGGGGGAAAAATTAAGACAACCCTCCAATAATAAGATTCTTTACATGGAAAATTATAATAATATAGAGTCTTAAATTCAGAGTCATCTTGGATTCGGGTAAATACAGTATGTCCATAGCAGCTTACAGCAGTTGGTATTATGCACATTTCTGGTTACATAAATTCAATTGCTTCTACTTTGTAGCTCTGTTGAGGTCAATGGAACTATCATATGTGGAACTAATTGAGATTTTGATCCACCCAATATAAAACCTTGAGTCTCAAAGTGCTATAGAGAGAGTGGGCACACTCCAGACCATCATGGAGATCTATTGTAATTTTCCTGTGCAGTGCTTAACTACTATGATGATGGGCACTCTATGAAATCCTAAGACTGGACACTGAAAAACTTATACAAATAATGACAGCAACACTGAAGAATCTATTAATGTAAGTAAAGACTAGAAGAGACGCTGCTCTAATATTCATAAAAAACCCAGCTTTAACATCACAACTGCATAACCCCTTCTTAGATGAAGGGAGAATATTGGCCTTCACTGCTGATAACTTCATTCATAAAAGAGTGTGTCACGGCGGGGTCCTACAGGAGGGCTGTGATCTCCTTAAGGTCCCTTCCTCCATGCCAAGTCGGCCCAAGGGCACCCTCAGATTCTTGCCTGCCACATCTTTGATGTTTAGGTAAAGTTGGGAGGCTGCCTCACGTCTCCTTGGGCGCGGTTAGTTGGGACCTCTGTCCCCATGTTTTCCTGGACCCACCGGGGGTCTCCCTGTATGATGGGTGCTTCCCAGGCACCCTAGCCTTATGGGCTTGCTATGCCCACACTGGGCTTCTCAGTAGTGCCCCTCCTGGGGTTCACCATGCCCACACTAGGGCTTCTCCATGACACCCCCCGTCTGGGGCTCACCAGGCCCAACTTGGGCTCTCCAATAAGGTTGCCCCCTTTCTGGGGCTCTCCATGCCCACACTTGGGCCTTACAAACACTCCTCTCTGGGGCTGGGGTCTAAGCACCCCATAAGCTGTGCCCTAACTGGCACTGGGGCCCCCATGCCGCTGTGGGTCCCTATGAGTATGCTCCGCCCTCGCTGGCACCAGGGTTCCCACACCGTTGGGGGCTCCCCCTGAGAACACTGCGCCCTCACTGGTACTAGGGCCCCATGCCCCTGTGGGTCCCTATGAGGCCCCCTCCAACCCTTCATAGCCTCACCCTAGCCACCGGTGTAATACGTAACAACACAAACTCGAGCCTCCTGGCTATAACAACATTGTTCCACTCTGGTCAAGCTGTACTTGCTGTTAGGCTTCTTCTCACATCCCAACTCCAGGAGCTCGAGCTCGAGCTCAAGCTCCTGCCCCTGCCCCTGCCCCTGCCCCTGCCCCTCTGGCTGCTGGCAGGGAACTGCCAGCCTGGCCTGAGCCCTGGGCTTTATAAGGGCCAGGCCCCGCCCCTTACAGCCAGCTAACCACTGTCAGGTGTGGGTCGTCCGCTGACCTAGTTGCCCTGGCAACCCGCAGGTGGGCTCTTATTCCCTGCCAAAGCTCTCTCCCTGGCAGTCTCCGCTCTCTAGGAGCAGAGCACCAAGGTGCCCTGCGACAGAGCGCCTTAACCATATTCACAGATAGGAACATTTCCTGTCACTGGACTTGGACACATGGATATTTATTATAACCTATTTAATTTGTTTGTGTTTGTTTTTAAATTGAGATCAGGCATTTGAAATTAATTAAAACAGCAACTTTTCAATGAGGAATTATTGTGGTGGTAAAGGCAAAAATATGTAGCAATGTTATGCAAATGGGTTATTTTTAAACAGTAAACAGAGAATTAAAGTGAGAGCGAATCCTAAGAAGGTCACTTAGGCTTACCTTCTGTGTTTGATGAAAATGTTTTTAGTCAGGCAATAACTGCTTTTATCTTAATAGGAGATGAAGTTACCCTTTTACTTTGTAAAAACTAATTAAAACTATCTTAACTTGCATGGGTATACAGCAAATTAATTGTCATTAAGTAGGAATCTGAATGTCCTATCATTCATCATGCTAAAGAAAACCCCTTTCTTCTTTGTCAGAATTTTAGATTAGAAAAGAGAAACAAAACAATTAGCAGAAAGGCGATATTAAGATGCTTTTTAACAATATGAATGCCTATGTTTACATTTAATAGCTAAATGCTGTGATCAATGCAAAACTAAGTCATTTGTATGGATCTCTCTTCTCAAGGGGTTTTATAGTGATCTTAAAAGTTGTCCTTCCCCACCGTCTTGTCACAGAGAATGAAATTGATATTTTCCCTCATTATCTCTCTAATCAAATTCTGAGAAGGTAACTGACTCAATCCACTGAAAGACCCTTCTCATTTATTCCACACAACAACTAAACAAAGACAGACTGTTCTTTATTTACAAAATGGCAGTTGTCTCTTAAGTGTTTGTGCATACAGCATCTAGCACAGTGATCTATTTTGGAGCGTCTAGATTAATACAAATAATAACAATATACAGAACAGATGAGTGCATTGTATGCAATATGAGGAATACCTTTCTTTGTGGTGTTGGAGAACCTTAGTAGGGCAGCAGTCAAGGTGCTTGATCTTGTGCAGAGGTTTAAGAGTTTCTGCATGGACTGGAGTCTAATCTACCAAGACTTTTTAGTTTATTAGAAAGGAATAGGGCCAAAATTGTCTTTGGATCCTTGACTACGTCACTTCTTCCTCCCGTGTCCTCCTTTCAGAGGTTTGGACTTTTACTTGATCTTCTTGAATGCTACAAGCCTTTCTGTGGCTATTTCTGCCACAAAAAGGATGTTCTGGCACTAAACAGATTTTTTACTTGGGTTTCTGCACAGATTTTCTCTTTTCCTCTTGACTAGTCTCAGACCATACTTATTTTATATAGTGTATTTTAATTATATCTACATATAACTAGGGGAGAAAATGGAGCTATGTTCCAGCTCAACAGTGGCAGCACTTATATATACTGTAAGTTTTGTTGGGAAGAAATGTCACCCTCATCCCTTTTTAAGTACTTACAACTTTCTGAAAAATTGCCACCTTGATGATTGAATGCTACTTAAATTCTAGAACTGTTTTTTTTCCCCTGTTTTTGAACAGTTCTTACTGTAATGCAGCCATAATCCTGATTGAGGTGTTTGGCTACTGCTGCAATATAAGATAGCGCTAACACTTCAGCTTACAGTATTCATACTGTTTACCCTCAGTAACTTTGAGGGGAGGCTCATTGGGTGGGATGCCATGTGGAATGCCTGGAGGACCAGCCAGACCCATGTTATATGCTGGTGTCCATACATTGCAGTGAACCAGTTAAGAATAGCACTTGATTTTCAAGGTGCACTTTTGAACCACTCAGTATAAACCATATTTAAACTGCTCCACGTGATATGTGTTTTGACTGGTAGAGCCATTCGTTTCACTTGCATGTCACTAAGAGATTTATCATTTTGGAAACCAAGACAAAACTCACAATATATACTTCTATAACATTAAAACCAAATTTCTTTTGATGCCTGTGAACCAAAAACCATTGAATTTAACACAATTCTAATTATTATTTTTTTAAGTTCAACTGTGTCATGTACACAGCTTTCAGTAAAGACCAACACCTTGGACCTGTGTGAAGAAATTTAATTTAAAGGAGTGAAGTTATGTACATCTAAAAACTGTTACATAAATAATTGAGAGGTGCTAAAAATTTCAATTCAGAAATAAAGTTAATGAACAGATTTGCAGTATGTGGTATTCCATTTTCTAAAGTACTAATTGATATTTCATATTTTAGAAATAAACTGTATCCAAGAAATCAGATTTTTATGAATCGTGTTTGCTTTGATTTTTGGTCATTGACTCAAATCTTTACTGTATTCTTACACTTTCTTTTATTATAACTTCCACTCCGTATTCTTATGCAGTTATGTCTTCCATGCAGTAGAGCTCCAAAATCTATTTTCCATTTTTACTTACTGACAAAACTGATGGTTTTTCAGTACTTTGTGTGGATGGCAAATAAAGTTTCTAGTGAATCATTGGCCCTACGTATTTTGTTTCCAAGAATTTTATGAAGAGGATGGAATGTAATGCTTCACTAAAAAAAATCGTAGATAGATAAATATTTCAAATTGCTAAATAAATGCTGAAGTGTTTATGTTTAAAATAAATAAAATAAAGGCAAAGCTGAAAAATTTATGTTAACAGACAGGGATGGATATTAATTGTAATCTTTTTCTTTTTATAGTTATATACTAATTAAGAATGATATTATGCTAAACGAATGGTTTAAAACATTTTGCAGTATAATAAATGGTTATTTCACATTTAAAAAATTTTAAGTATTTAAAACCTAATTAAACTGTGAAGACCAGGAAAACAGTAATTCCACTTAATTGTATTTTCCATTTTGAAAGTTGCATCCTTGCTTGAAGCCAAACCCACTCTTCCATTATCGAATCCTGTAGAGCTCTCATTCAGCTATAATCATCATCTTCTACTATACAACAGGAATGTTTCATTTACATGCAGAAACTATTGACCCTCAGGAAATTGGCCAGATCCTAAGTGAATGATGAAGACTGACTGTCTTCCATATCTAGGTGAGGTGACCATCAAGGAATTGTCCCAAGGAGAAGAAAAGGTTGTTGGCTATCAAACTATCAGGCTGAGTTTAGGCTCCCTGCTATAAATCCAGTTCACTTAATATTTACCAGTTCTTCAACTACAGCCACAGCTGTCATCTCTCCAGAATGAGAGGTTGGGTTGTTCTGGCATGGAGCCTAGACTGGCTTTGTTCTGAAGAGCAGGGTGGCTGCTAACAGCAATTGGAGAAGAAGAGGGAGGTTTAGAGAGGATTTGGGGCGGGGGGAGACCTTTTACAAGAGCCAGAGTATAACTTAGGACAGTGGTAGAGAATGAAGAGATGGTTCTCTACAGAGAGGAAAGGAAGAGGAGAAAAGTGCATTTTTGTGGAGTCTGGAGTGCAGACTGAGTACTCAGTAGCCATCTCTTCAGGACCTGAAGAACTAGTTCAGATGTAGGTGACACATTTAATGTATGGGGCTTAAGGATTTGGTGTCATAGTTCAAATGGTTCTGATGCTAAAATGAGTTGAGGCTCTGACTGGAAGAAGCAAACCCCAACCAGGCTTATGGTAACTTAGCAGGCAGCCTAACTTCCAGTCAGAGCTATAGTGATAACAGAAGTAATAATAAGAGATAACAGATATCTCTTAGGAGGAGGAGGAGGAGGAGCACGTTCTGTTGGAGGAATATGCCAGCCTAGGCTTCCCCAAAGTTGACAGAATTGAGACCACTGCCAACAAAAAGCAGTGACAGGTGGTGGTAGTTGGAGAATGTCTTCTGTGGGGGACAGAGGCATCCATTTGCTGGCCTAACCTATGTCTTGGGAGGTCTACTGCTTGTCCAGGGCCTGGATCCAAGATGTCATGGAAAAATTATTGAGACTTGACTGGCCTTCTGACTGCTACCCCATGCTGCTCATCCAGTGGGCACCAGTGATACTGCCAGGGGAGACCTTGAACAGATCAGAAGTGACTACAGGGCTCTGGGTGAAAGGGACAGGGACTCAGGTGCTGTTCTTCTCAATCCTTTAGTCAAGAGGATGGGCCTGGCAAGAAGCAGATGCATCCTGCAAATCAATGCATGGCTGTGTAGATGGTGTCACTAGCAGGGCTTTAGCTTCTCTGACCATGGGATATTGTTCCAAGAAGGATTGCTAAGGAAGTTGGGATCTACCTGACAAAGAAAGGGAAGAGCATCATCACAGACAGGCCCCCTAACCTAGTGAAGAGGGCTTTAAACTAGATCCGCCACAGAATGGAGATCAAAGCCCTGAGGTAAGTGTGGAAGCAAGGGACCTGGAGGAAGCACAGGCAGGAACGGGCAACAGTGTAGGCCTTCCTGAGAAAGTAGGGCAACTGGCTAGTTACCTCAGATGTCTGTATATGAATTCATTGAGCCTGGGAAGCAAGGAGGAAGAACTGAAAGTCCTTGCACAGTCACGGGACTATGATTTGACTGCAATAACAGAGACTTGGTGGGATGGGTCACATAACCAGAGCACTGTCCTGAATGGGTATAAACTGTTCAGAAAGGACAGGCAAGGGAGAAGAGGAGTGATCACAGGGGAGGAGTTGTGCTTTATGTAAAAGCTGTATGATTGCTCATTGCTCCAGTACGAAATGAGATAGGTCTGTTGAAAGTCTCTGGTTTAGGTTCAGAGGGGAGAGAAACAAGGGTGATGTCATGATGGGGTCTGTTATAGACTACCAGACCAGGAGGAATTGGTGGATGAGGCTTTCTTCTAACAGCTAGCTGAAGTTTCCCAGTCACAGGCCCTGAGTCTCATGGCGGACTTGTCACCCTGACACTTGCTGGGAGGGTAATACAACAATGCACAGGCGTCTAGGACCTGGTGCGGGTATTAGAGAGGCCAACTAGGGGCCAGTGTGGCAGGGCACAGTGGGGCCATGCAGAGAAGCTGCTCACCACTGTGAGCTCCGTGCTGCCCTGGCAATGCGCCTCCTGTGTGTGGGGATGCAATGAGGGGCGCAACCCTGCGCCACTGCCCTCAAAGCAGCCCCACGCACAGGAGGTGCAACGCCTGGGCAGCGTGAAGCTTACAGTAGCAAGCAGCTTCTTTGTGTGGCCTGCCGTGTTGGGTCATGCCCCCCAGGAGAGGGCAGCAGGGAGTGAGTCCATGCCCTCAGCCCTTGCCTGCCTCACGCACAGATCTGGGGGGCGCAGGTCCTCCCTGCCCCCCTCGAGAGTGCGCGCTGCAGCAGGGAGCCAGCCCCACCCTCCAGTCCCCTAGACCAGCCATCCAGGAGCCCATCCCACTACTCGCTGGGGCCCTGCAGCCACGCATTGTGGCCCCAGGCCCCAAGCCCCACACACACCCCAGCTGGACAGCAGCCCCAGCCCTACCTACCTTCCTCCTTTCCTACATGGGCCTCAGTCCCCCTCTTACCCCCGCCCTCCCACCTTACCTGCGGGAGCTGCTCTCACTGTCTGGGGCCATGTGCATTATAGATGCACGTGATGCCTCCTGGCTCACCGTCCTCCTCCTGCTCTCTCCCAGCTCCCTGAAGGTAAGTGGGAACTGCCAGCCTGCAGGGAGCTCATTGCAAAACTGGAAAATCTGCAAGTTTTTCTAGTAAAACAATTAATCCGTGTTTGCCTCTGGCAAAAGGTAAAATCTCCTGTTTACTCCATTTTTCCATGGGAAACAGAAAACCCGGATCCCTGATCATCAGGCCCAAAGGGTAGTAATCTATGGCTTCCTGTCTAGTTGGCAGCTAGTGTCAAGTGGAGTGCCCCAGGGGACAGCTGGGCCTGGTTTTGTTCAATGTCTTCGTCAGCGACCTGAAAGATGGGACAGAGTGCACCGTCAGCAAGTTTGCAGATGACACCAAGCTTGGGGGAGTAGTAGATATGGTTGGGTTAGGATTCAGAGAGGCATCAACAAATTGGAGGATAAAACCAAAATGACTCTCATGAGATCCAATAAGAACAAGTGCCAAGCCCTGCACTTAGAACAAACCCATGCACCAATGGGGACCAACTGGCTATTCAGTAGCTATGCAGAAAAAGGACCTGGGGATTACAATGGACACAAAACTGAAGCTGAGCCAACAACGTGCCCTTGCTGCAAAGAAGGCTAACAGCATACTGGGCTGTATTAGTAGGAGTATTGCCAATAGACTGAGGGTAGTAATTCTTTCTCTCTCTTCTGCACTGGTAAAGCCACATCTGGAGTAATTGTATCCAGTTTTGAGTCTTCCTTCCCCCTCCTGCCCAACTACAGAAAGCATGCAGACAAATTGGAAAGAGTCCAGCAGGGGGCAACAAAAATGGTTCGGGGACTGGGGCACATGACTTCGGAGGAGAGACTGAGGGAACTGGGCTTATTTAGTCTGGAGAAGAGAAGACTGAGGGAAGATTTAATAGCAGCCTTCAGTTACCTGAAGGGTGGTTCTGAGTAGGACGGAGCTAGACTGTTCTCAATAGTGGCAGATGGCAGAACAAGGAACAATGGTCTCAAGTTGCAGCAAGGGAAGTTTAGGTTAGATATTAGGAAAAACTTTCTCATGAGGAGAGTAATAAAACACTGGAACAGGTTACCCAGAGTGGTTGTGACATCTCCATTCTTAGAGGTTAAGACCCAGCTAAACAAAGCATTGGCTGGGATGATCTGGTTGGGGATGGTCCTGGTTTGAGCAGGGGGTTGGACTAGATGTCCTCCTGAGTCCCTCCTAACCTTCATTTTCTGTGATTCTATGATGTATTCCAGTGGTGTTCATGTTACAGCGTTTTTAATAACCACTTCATTCTTTGACAAAAACCACTGAATTATGCGTTTCAGTTATTTCTTTCTAGAGCCAGTTCTTTTGCAAGAGAAAGCCCTTGAATAGCTATATGCTCTCTTTTTTTCTCTTTTCTCCCAGCACAAATATAATGCTTGCCAATGGCTATTCCTTTAAGGGCCTCAGCACTGTTTGGGATTGCAACCCTTAAATGTAGATCATTAGTGGGGTCTCTGGGATGATGCACAGGGGTCCTTTTCCCTATCCCATTTGTTGTAAGACCAGAATAAATGTGCTTCTGATATCCCCTCAGTCAAATGGAGGTACTGTAATAGCATTTACTCATTTCCAAAGCACTGTGAGTGAGATGATCAGCTGAAGCAAACTGACATGGCTCCACTGACTTTAGTTGAACTGTACTAATTTACATTAGCTGCAGATCTAACCTGTAGCTTAAGTTCTATAATGAGTACACAATATTGTGATTTAATTATTGCTTTATCTTGAATCTTTTATATGCTTACTAAATACACAACAGCTCTTTATTGCCACATCTCATATCAGCCTTTCAAAGTTTCAGGGCACTGTACTTACTAAAGTAGCTAATTAACACACAGTACAGTAGGAAGCTCAAAAAGAGAGAGACAAAGCAGATAACATAAACAAGTTTGTTGTACCTTTAAAAATGCTTTAAAATTTGAAGTAATAACATCAAATATCAAGTATAATATTTGGCTGAATACACAGAAAGAGGGGTGTCCCAAAGAGATGCCAAAGGAAAAAAGTCAAGTAAAAACAATGTAGCAATGAAAATTGAGGCAAGCCTCATTATTCAGTGCCATTTTGCCCTTTAAACAGAATAAAAGTAGAAGAATTAGGAGGAAAGCAATGGGAATCATAGAGTCAGGAGAGAATCATGGTATATACCATGGATTTGCTGCAGTTGTTGAGTTCTGCAGGTGATTGGTAAGTGGAACTGATATATCTTTGCAGTTGAAGCCACGTGTGAGTAAAACCACCAGTCATGGTCAAGAGATGCTTTAGATTATGCACCCTTCAAATTAATATAGTTGGGAATCCACAGAAGGTATAAGATAAGTAGACAAAGAACTTCAGAGGATCCAGGAAAAGAACAACTCTCCTACATCCGCTGTTTATAAAAAAAAATGTAATCGGAATCTGTGTACTCAAAAATTTCCTTAATTTAACGCCCATGAATAGTTCCATTGCTGTCAATAGCACTCATATGTCATAAACAAGTCTAAGTGTCCCAGTGAACCACAATATTTAGCACCATGTGGAAAGAAGCATAAGGAAAGAGAAAAAGAGCCAGAAGAGAAATCTGTGACTAGTTGTTGACTACTTGCACAGAACCTCAAGCTATCCAAGAGTACTTAGAAGAATAGGACTTGAACTGAATGGAAGCAAAGCAGTGGACATGAAATTTCCATGACAATCCCTTTTTTCTGATTAAGGTTATTAGCATAAAATATGGAGGTGGTGGTATTCTTAAAGCAAATACTTCAGCTCTAGAACTTTTGTTAAAATTATATGGAGATGGAAATGAATCAATGTTTAGATTAAGCTAAAGTGCCTCCTGTTCACAGATTTGGGAGTTGTGGCTGCATATCAAGGAAGGGATAAACTTTATGGTTAAGCTGTGCACAGAACTTAACCATTCATTATCTGTTTCTTTTAATGGAAAGTGTGTGGCTGAATCCCATATGCTGCTCTGAATACTTAAACCTATGTAAAAAAAAATAGAGACCTATATAGATGTAGATGCATCCCTTCCCTTTCTCCCCCCCTGCACATCTTTAAATGCTTGAAAAAATAAAATAAAATCCTAATGTTTCATAGCGTAATGCTGTAAATGTCAAATTGATTACTTTTGTTGATAGAAAAGTTGCTAACATTACTTTTTGCTATCTTTTTTATTTTTACATCCTGCTCCTTTTTATTTTTGCATCCAGCCTTGGACATGTGACTTTCTGATTTGCAAAGGAAAAGCTGCATCTTAATCTCTATTTTGTATTTTAGAAGTCTATTTTTGGCTGTTTGAATTGAAGTGGCAGGGGTTTGGGTTGGCTGGTAGCTCAGATCTGAACTACTATCTCATCGCTTGTGGTTGAATTAATGATGTGAATGTCTAAGCAGCCATCAGATTCATAAATCACCAGAAATGAGAAGGATAACACATAAAAGTCTTTTCCTTTTGTTTAGCAATTTATCATTTTGCTTGCACATTAATAAACAGAGCTCCCCTGAGGTAAGCCACAGGAAGATAAATTTTTCTTCCTAATTTTCCTCAATTGTAGCCAGTAGATCACAAGTGGAAAGAGTGGGCTTGTCACATCATGTTGGTGTTGTGTGATTCGTTATAGGCATCGCCAGTAATAATAAATAAAGGGGGTAGAGTGCTGTGGTGGATAATTATTTTTGTTTACATAACAGGCGCCAGGTTTCCGAGTCCAAGGCTGTCAGCTAGACCAAGCCGAAAGCGTACACTGTCCATATCGCCCTTGTCTGATCATAGTTTTGACCTTCAGACCATGATACGAACATCTCCAAACTCCTTGGTCACAATTCTCAATAATTCTCGTAGCAGTTCTTCAGCTAGTGGTTCCTATGGCCACTTATCTGCGAGTGCAATAAGGTAAGAACTCTGCAAAGTATTGATTTTTTTTTATGATAGCATTTTTAGTTTGTATTGTACATGGTCACTCATATACCACATAACTGAATATTTGCAGAGATACACACATATACTCAGAGGTAAATAGAAATACAAAATATTGCTTTCTTGCTTAGAAAAATAAGAAAATAGAGGTTTTTCAGGCATGTTAATACCTGGTGAAGATAACTTTTCAATCTAGAAGGCAGTGTACACTTGCACAGCAAGATTAATATTCACATAGAAAGCCACAGGGCAGGATTGGGACTTTTTTGGCCCTTCATAATTTAGGCCTGTGTCGGCTGGTGCTCAAGAACACTGCTATGGAAATACCCACCGCCAACTTTCTCCTGCTTCACGTGTTGTGTGCCTAAAAGATATCTTGGAGCACCTCGCATGAGCATGTCCAAGACTATGAACATGAGAGTGGCCCTCATGTCAAGAAGTGGCTATATGATGTGTGTTTTGGCTTATGCAGAGTGGGATGGAATGAGTGGGTACATGTTTACAACCGTAATCCCTACTGTCTTTCGACATGGTGTGTCAGTGATACTCAGCCCTTTTAGAGTCAAGGCACTCTTCACTAAGCTGAAGGCTCCCCTCAGAAAATGGCTCTAAGCTTTCATTTGAATGTTGACTATGGAAAAATAATGGGGCAGTTGTTCTGTTGCAAAGAACTCAGAAAGACTACAGCAGAGCAGAATATTTTTGACAATATTGATTTCCAGTTGGAACTCTCTGGGTTTGTTTTATGAATTGTGTGTAGGTGTTTGCACAACCTACCCATGGTGCACTGATTGAAAATTGTTGGTGTAGACTAGTGGTACCCAATCTTTATCCTGGTCAGTGCCTGCCCCATCTGTAGGTTGGATCACTGTGGGAGGGAAGTGGGGAGCAGCTTGACCCGGATCCATCCATGCAGGGAGAAGGGGGCCTGGCACAGCCCTACGTCTGCACAGGAGGAAGGGGTTGTGGCCTGGCCCCAATCTGGCTGTATGGGGGGAAGGGGGCATGGGAATTTGGCAGCAAGTAAGGGTGGTATTATTAATGGCCATTTCTCCCCTACTGTCTAATTTTCCTACACATGGACCAGATGCAAATATCTCTACCCTGTCAGCCAGATGCAGTGGGTGCGTGGGCTGTAGGTTGAGCATTTGGCCTGTCCTGCAGGCCATAGGTTGAGCACCCCTGGTGTAGATATACCTTTGGGCGTCTTTTGTGAATCCTGCCCATGAATACAACAATCAACAGTGTCCCAATGATACTATAAGAATAGAATGAAGCACAAATGTGTTCTGATAGCATTGGTAAAACTCCAGGTGTCACTTTAATGGTTTTCCTTCAAAGTGTACTTAAAATTTATGTTCTATAAATTACATGTATCTTTACTTTCACCGAACAAGGATTTCTTATATGCTTCTTATGGCTATGTGGCTGTTTCCAGGTTAAAGCCTGAAGATACCGTGCCTGAAAATAAGGCTGATGCACTTATAAAGAGTGTGGTAGGCCAGGTCACTATATTGGCACAGCGAGGCGCCTCTGTTATTCTCCCCTGTCACTTTATTTGATTTCCCTTCACAATTTGCCATTGGGAAAATGTAGAGGAAGTATTCCCCATCAGTCCTGGGCATTTCACTTTCCTGCTTCACTTGCATAGAGAACTGAACGGTGAGGTAGAACAAGAAGACCGAAAAGGAGAGGAGCGCAGGGAGGAAGGATGTGAAAGGAATTTTCAAGGAAACAAAAAGCTGGGAAGGAAGAAAATGGGGCAAAATGTGAGGAACAAAAGCAGAGTGAAGGAACAAAAAAGAAATAAAATTCATTTGGGGAAAAAAGGAGAAAAGGCATGAGGCTTTCTGTGCGACGACATCTTTGAACATTAGCAGCAAAGTTCCTTTTACATTCCAAAAAAATCTCAGAAGTCTCAGAAAATATTGATTTTGCATTTATGGCACTCAAAGACCACTGCTGATCCCTGTGTTAAAAGCAGCCTCCACCGTCAGTCTGCAGCTAGGGAAAAGAGCAGGTCCCCATAGCCATTACTTGAGATTAAATGTCCATTTTTGGCAACGCTGAACATGCTTTTCCAACACAAATGACACACTTAAAGCTTCAAAATGGCTGTGGGGATTTACACTGCCGGAGAAAATGGTGACTGCGAGTGGTGCGTAAGAAGCCATGAGTCTGCCAGACTTTTAAAGTGACAGTGCTGTAAATATTTGGTATTAACATAAGTACAGTTGGTGTTTTGGAACACTTCCAATTAAAGAACCATAAGCTGATGTATGTATATAGCTGTATAGCTCTGCAATACAGCTCTGTAGTCCATCTAACCGCAATTCCAATCACCAAACACCACAGCTATGGAAAGTGAATCATATCAATAGCTGGCACTAGTGTCTGGCATATCTGCTACGTATGGGTGTCTATACCTGTGCTCTGATGCGTTCTAATTAGAACATGTTAGAGCAGGCTTGATTAATTGCGTTTGCTCCACATTCTAATTAGAATGCTCTAGCATCATCACAGTGTCACGTGTATAAGTCCTTTGGGTTTAAAAATGGGCGCTGGGCAACTCTAACTAAATTTATTTAAAATGTCCTACAGCCATTTTTAAATGTGCAGGGGCTTAATACATCTGTCAATGTGGTATTTTAATTAAATCGGCTCTCTAGGAACCACTCCCTCCCCCGCATGTGTATAGGTAGCCTATATGTACTGTAAAGGCAAATTATCCACGTTGTCATTAGGTTGGGATGACACTTTCAATATTTTTCTGTTGCTTTTAATTTAGGGGAAAAAATCATGTGTAGGCAGAGGCATAATTTGGTTTCTTACTTGAGGTAACCACCCTCCCCAAATGAGAAATTCTCTGGTGTAGATGTGTTTGACTGATGGCTTTGTGAATATAGTAGAATGACCAACAGCGTGTCCTATCAGCTGCATATGTCTGCATGTTATTTCTGTGGTTCAGTTTCCTTCCTTCTCTTACAGTTTTGTAAACCTTCTGTTCTTTTCTGATTAGGAAATCTCTTGTTGTTTGTTATAGCTTAAAATAAAAACACTTTCTAGATTTCCTTTTGTGAAGTTTAAGTACATAGAAATGACACAGTATTAAGAAATGCAATCTCTGGGCTGTAGACAGAGGTAGCTTTTAATCATTTTAAAAGGGTAGGGGAGTTACTTTAGGAGTGTCCATCCATTTTTATGCTGTAATTGTTACCTCCCTATGCTACTGTGAGGATACAGTGAGCTAAATCTTCATACTGTCAACCATGAATGAAGCAGGGTTAAAGTTGCAACATGGAATTAACAACTGCATCCTATGCTTACAATCAAGGACATATTTCCATACCCATGCAGGGGGGCAGTCCCACTTTATGCAATTCTTCAGTGTTCTTCTATAGTCCTGCACATCCTTGTTTACAGGGATAGTTTTGTTTCGGGCTGCTGAAGTTATCAAAAAGTTCTCAACAGAGACCGAGGAAGGTCTTAGAGATGTAGTTCAGTGGGTCCTGTGAGTAAGTATTACTGAGGAAAATAAGGTTTGCTAAATTAAACCTATGGTATTTTGTAGTTTTCCCAACTTTGTATTCCTACTTTCTCATTATGAAAATCGCAAAATTTCTCAGAATATTGAATGAATCATTCTTTCTTTTCAATAAGACTGTACATTTTCAATATCAGAAGTGGGAAATAAGTTATTCTGTCTTTCTCTTGGAACAGAGGAAAAAGAGAGACAGACTTGAGATCCTTAAAAAGGGTTGCATCTACATGTTCATTAATGCACTTTTGCTATTGTGAATTAAATTTAATACCTCTAATGTATATGTGCATTAGACTGCCCTAATGTGCAGTAGCAAAAGTACATGCTTTTTCAGTGAAGCTTAATGCTCAGTAACCTAATTTTACTATTAGCACAGGTTTTGCTGTGGAACTGTAATGCACAGTACAGTAGGCTACTGAGCGTTAAAGCACATGTATGGATGTGTCCAAGGTTACACAGCATATTTCTAGCTCTTTCCCAGACCTTGCCACTTAGTGTTTGATTTACAACACTTAAAATGCTTGTAAAAATTATGCCTCTTCATTTTAATGTACATCTGCATAGAAAATAGTTAAAACAAAATGAAAAGCAACATATGTGCAGCCTTTGTCAAGTAAATTATTTAAGCATGAAAAAGTACGTTTTGTAGTTCAGAAGGTCCACAAATGCAGTTCTGAGTTGCTGTAAAAGTTTGTAATTCAGGACTGAAGACATTATCATCATCATTATATGCAAGGCTGACAAGACGCACTGCAATTAAGGTTGTTTAATGCTTCTCATGAGAACCTGTTGTCAGTTTCTTATAACTCTGCAAAACATGAAATTTTGAGGTTCAATGTTTTCATACCAGTTATGTACCTAAGGCTGTTTTTTGTTTTTTTTTAAACATCAGGTTGGGGAGAATCAACCCATTCCAGAAATGAGATTGGGGGAAAATGTGCTTTCTTGCCCACATTTTAAAAAAAATGTATAACCGTTTATTTGAGAAGCTCTCGTTCCTTCATGTTTCAAGGAGCGTGCTTGAAATTTGGCATGGGGTTTGCCCTGGGACTACCAATGAGCCTTTCACTGTCCTTGAAATTATATCTGTTCATTCTTAGCTAATTTATAAGCATGTGTTCACTGGAGACTTATTAGACTTCCTCAGCTAAGGGCATATATCTACACTGACTGTGCTCCTCTAGAGGCTGCAGCTGAAAAATAAGCAGCCACCTACCTCCTCCTAAACTGCATTCTCCAGATCCCAAATGGAGCGTGAGAATGCTACAAGGACAAGCCTAGCAACAGCTCTCAAGATCTCAGTTTCTGGTTTATTTGAGACCAGTGGTGGCAAATCATCCCCAGAGTATCCTTAAGTCCTCAGTTCGAAGTTTGAAGCTTGCAGAGCAGAAAGGAATGGGTGGAGCTCCGAAGTGGTGTGGAAGTATAGTGAATGTACCTTGAGAAACCAGAACTGAACTATCCGGTGCTCAGAATTAGTGGTTATTTTTTACATGCATTTCTCTGTGCATGAAAGCAGGAGAGCACTGTCCTTTTTCTTCACTGGGTGGTTTTGAACTTAAATTAATTATCATTTGTGAGGCACTCAAATATTGTAATGACATGTGCCATAGAAAATCTCATGAGGAAATTAATGATTCTGCATTCCAAACAGGGTTTGACTAATGTGCAGTAAATAAGGCATGTGTTGAACAATGGATAAAGTAAACATTGAGTAATTGCTCATTAACCAAGTGCTGCCCATCTTGTTGACTGAATGAGGCAAAGATCCTGTGAAATAAATGTGTGATCATGTAATTAAACACCACATCCTAATGAACTGATGCTGTATTAATGTTGCATGGGCAAACTTAGTTCCGACGTTGATCATTTAACATGTTGTGTGTGTGCACGCGCAAGTGTGTGTAAGTGCACTCATGCACATATGAATTGTAGTGTGGTAGCACCTCAAGGCTCTAGTCAGAGGCAGAGCTTTATTAAGCTAGACACTGGAAAAATACATTAAGAGTACAGCCCTTGCCGCAAAGAGGTTACAGTGTAGGTGTATACAGTGTGCAACCTGTGGATGAACAATCCTTTGTATGGGACTAGAATGTGGAGGATGAAGTTAAGTGAATAAGGCATATGTTTCCGTTCGGTAAAGGCCACACCCAATGAGACCCTGGTTCCTTATCCTGGGGATCCTGGACACTACTGCAGTGTGAAGAAATAGTGATCTCTTAGCAGAATATGCCCAGGTTTGGCATGACATGTGCCATGTCTTCCATAGCAGACCATGTCATGCAGTATCCTGACAAGTGGCTGAACACTTTGAAAGAAAATGTTGCTCCTGCTGACAGCAAGTGGTGATTCTCTTGTACCTCACCAGGTAGAGCTTCTACTTAAAGAATTAAAAAAAACTGCTTTGTGTCTCCATTGGGAAAGGTTAGGCAGAAAGGAGGCAAATGAAACGGCATCGAATGAGGATAGTCTTCATGACATCTACTCATTTGGTTACTTTGCTTAGCCTGCACCCCTGCTATTAATCTTTTGTCAGGATGCCTTGTCAGTTGTTATATCTGCTAATAGTGACAGTTATTAAGCTATGCACTTCTGTAGCATTTTGTACTTATAACACTTTGTAGCGATGCCCAGGAATGTGCATGTGAGGGGTAGCAATTTCCTCAACATTAAGTTTACCAAATCTTCACTTTAGGAATAGGTTCATTAATAAACAGGAGAGGTTAGGACTTCATTTTTATATCATCCAGGGATAAGAAACTGCACCAGCACAGACCCTTCACAAAACCATTTCTACCAAGTCATTTTCAAAACATATTCCAAATTCTACTGTCAGTCGCACATGCTTAAATCAATAGTGCCATTGACCAGGAAGGCTTTACTTTGACTGCTGGCAAGTGTAACAGAGAAGCGAAGTTGACCACACAACACTTTAAAACTGCGTTTTTTTGGATGAGGTTCAGAGTCTTCTGAGCTCGCCTCCAAGGTTTGAAAACCAGTAAGAAAGCACAGCAGCTCTTGTTTTCTCGGCTTTACTGCTGTGTCTCCCAGTGGCAGGTGTTGCCTGAGCAAAGAATTGAAATTAACAAGATCTGGTTAATTATAGCCATATTCTGCATTGTCTGGTTCATGTCACTTTGCTGCTGGGAGGAAGTGAGGCTGAAGCCAAACATCATTGGAGAGAGAGAGAGGACACATTTCAATAATGAGTGGGAAAGATGCTGTTGAACTGTAGGGTATGCATAAGTGGCAGTAGACATGATAATGGGAGGCGATGCGGAGTAGTAATTGAATATAAGACCTGTGCTTCTCTAAGGGATAATTAAATAGATTCTCAGCGATTTCCCCTCTGCATACAATCTCCTTGTGCAGAGCATCTGAAAAGGCAAACTAACTAAAATTAGTCAGTGTTCTTCTTTATTAAGTCTTTGATACAGAGAGATGGCTGTAATGGAAAACTGACTTAATTCATATCTTTAGTTATTAGTTTCCTTTGGAGCAAGTCACAGTAAAAGCCCCTTGATTCAGAAGGTCACTTCCTTCCCCAAGCCTAAGGAGGGGCTAGACCAAAGGGCAAACAGTGCCCAAGAATGGGATGATACAAATGAGACTATGTAGGTAGGAAATGAGGCCATCTCAGAGGAAGGTTTAAGAAATCTACCATTTGCAGATGTGGGGCAGATATGTAGACTCAATTAATCCCAAATCTCTAAGAGTTAGATTTGAAGCATCATGCTTTTCAGAATTATAATGAACTAAATCTTTCTGTTATGCACATAGATGCCTAATCTCTCCTTGAGACTTAGAAAGCTCTTGGTCTTAAAAACATCTGGTAGCAGTGAGTTCCACTGTCTATGTACGCATTGTTTGAAGGAGCATTTCCTTTTATGGATTTTAAATTTTTAATAGCTTTAATACAGTGTGTCCTGGTTCCTGTGTTACACTATCTTTTAATTTAGATTTTAGGTTTAGTTGTGCATGTAGTGTAGGCTGCCTAAAGGGACTGATAGAATGTGTTGTTTAATTAAACTGATCTTTTAAAGGTGGAACAGAACCCATTTTACACCTGGAGCAGGTGGAACACAATATGTTTGGAGATACTTTGAAGGTATTCTCTTATGACAGAAGGTTGCACTGATTTCATTATGCGCATATATAGAAAGACACACCACATAAAAGACTGTATTAATACTACAGGCATTAAAGGTGTTTTGTTCTTTTATTGTTATTGTTACTTTTTGATTTGTATAAGTCTGACATAACATTTACTTTGGGCTAAAACTTTTCGTTCAGTGTAAAGTCTCGGGTAAGTAACATGTCATATATGTATTTCAAATTACTGTTGTCATTTCAAAGATCTAGAAATTCCGTCCCCAAAAAACCCTAGACCTCCCATGGGTTCACATACATGCTTGTACTTTTAAATAAGGCCATAACAGTTAATTGTCCAAATCATTTGTGTTTTAAACTCCCTAAAGAGGTAGAAAAATAATTTATGGAAATATAATTTATGTATCTGTCAGTGAGTCAAGTTCTGCCATTTCTTTCATCTATGCAGCCCTGCTGAGCCAAATTAATACCTGATATAACTCTATTGAAATGCATCTTGTTATCATTAGATTTACATTATGCACTTACCATGAAGGGCATTATTCTCTGCTGCCTTATATGATGTAGATTTAACTATAGCAAGTTGGGTTTAAAGTATTGTCACATCAGAACAGCCGTGTTTATCCCTTTTCCAAGAATATAAATGTCTATGGAGAATGACAAAGTGATTAGAAAGCAAATCTTACAGCAAGATTGGAAATAAACTCCAAATCTAGCCCTATGAAAATGGATTTTGGTATGTAGACTCTTCTTATGAAAATGATATATAAATTGCAGGATAACAACATTGTTCTGGGTATCATTGCCATTCTGTACTAGAAGGTCATAGGTGTTTTCCAAATACAGAGAAAAACCTACAGGTTAAGAAGTCAATTAAGAAGTTTTTCTTTGTCCTAAAAACCTACAGGTTAAGAAGTCAATGGACAAAGGATAGAAGAAGAAAAATGTGTGTGTATATTTCTGCATGACTATATCAGAGTTCTTCACAGTTATCACTTTAGATCAGACTGAATGTGGTTGGCAGAATTGTAAGGTCACTGATTCTCAACCAGGGTGCCACACTGCCCAGCCTCTTCGTTAGGAGATAAATGTTCTCTTCCCCCTGTCCAGTTCCTGCACCTGCCCCAGGTACCCCCACAGTATCCCAACTACTTCTTTGAGGACTGTCCCTCTCTGCCCCCAGCAGCCCCTGTGCTAGCTGCCCCTGTACTCCCAGGATCATACTCTGCTGTGGACACACAAGTGGGTGGAGATGGGGCCAGATCCTCACTTTGCATCTGGGGGCAGTTGCCGGCATGTGGGACCCTGCAAAAGCAGCCTCACAGGTAGGGACTGCCTTTTCCCCTTCAGCTACCTACTGGGGGCAGGAATGGGGAAGACAGTGGTACTGAAGTGGAAGACTTATTTAGTGGCAGTGGTTCTTAACCTTTTTAGCTTGAAGGCCCGCTTCTATAACTTTTCTGAATGTAAAGTCTAGCTCAGTGATTGTCTACTGGGATACCATGACGTTCATAAAATTCATGGAGGGTGCCTTGAGGTGAGGCCTAAAAGGCTGACAGTCATGGAAGTGGGTACTGGAGCTCAGTGCTATATTATTCCAAGGAAAAGATTGTAGCTAAAGAAAGTGTACAGATATCTAATGCATAGTAGTATGTAAAATACAAGTAGTAAAAATAATTTCATAGACATTTCATACACATTAGGGCTGGAAGGGACCTCGGAAGATCATTGAGTCCAGCCCCCTGCCCCAAGGGTAGGGAGTCAGCTGAGGTCACAGGATCCCAGCAAGATAAACATCCAAATTTCTCTTGAAGGTGTTCAAAGTAGGTGCTTGAACCACCTCTGATCGCAGGCTATTCCAGACCTCAGGGACTCGGACAGTAAAAAAGCTCTTCCTTACATCCAGCCTGAAACCGTCTTGGAGGAGTTTATAACCTTGTCATCCTTTGGTACGCTCTGGTGAACAAATGTTCCCCCAGACCCTGGTGAACACCCCTTATAAACTTATAGGTTCCCATCAGATTGCCCCTGAGCCTGCACTTTTCCAGGCTGAAGAGTCCCATAGCTCTCAGCCTCTCGTCATAAGGTCTGTTTTCCTGACCTCTGATCATGTGCGTGGCTCCTCTCTGGACTCTCTCAAGCTTCTCCACATCCTTTTTGAATTGTGGAGCCCAAAACTGGATGCAGTACTCCAGCTGCAGCCTCACCAAGACCAAGTACAAGGGGAGAATGACATCCTGGGATTTGCTTGAGAAGCATCTATGGGTGCAAACCAGTGTTTTGCTCGCTTTACTAGCAGCAGTATCACAGTGCAGGCTCATGTTCATCTTGTGCTCAATCATGACCCCCAAGTCCCTTTCATCCATAGTGCTAGCCAGCATAGCACTGCCAAGCCTATAAGTATGCAGCAGGTTTTTCCTCCCAAGGTGGAGAACCTTGCATTCTTCAGTGTTAAACACCATCCTTGTCCTCCCATTTTCTCAGCCTATCAAGGTCAGCCTGGATCGCCCTCCTGTTGGCTCTGGTAAGTTGGTGCTCCTATCCTGCCTAACATACTGCCTACCTATGCCACTCAGTGTAGTGGAACAAAATACGCTTCTTTATCACAAATATTTATGGCATAGAATTGCAGTTATATTCATTAAGAGTTCTACACTTCCCAAGGCAGGCAAGATAATCAGAACATGTAGGCACAATGGGTTATGAATGTACTGCAAGCTTTTATGTATATATATATATGTCCTGCTGAAATGGTTATCCTCAGGAAGGTCAGCCAGCTTTTTGTTCTTGGAGATTTTATGAAGGTTTTGGGTGTCCCCAAGATCTTCATAAAATTGAACTCTCATTACATATGTGCATATCTGTCTGTCTGTCTGTATGCACATACATAATATATAAAAGAGAGGAAAGAATTTTCCTAACTTTGAATCACAGCTGTTTTGTGGTAAATTCCACAGCTGTGACCAGAAACTGGATGACCTTGTTAGTAGGACAGCCACAAAGTAGCCACAAAGTTTGGTTTTGATTATAATGTCTGTTTTTCTTCTTCTTGAAGTCAGTCCCTTAAAATTTGATGTGCTCATGTAATTGCAATGTAGTTCACTGCCCTATTTTACCTCTAGTAGTGGGATTTTGAGACTTTTGGGAGAAAGGAAGAAAAGAGAGAGGGGGAGAAACAGAAGTAGCCAGTATGGAAAAATAAATGATGTCGCTGATTTTTCTTCATCATTAACTACTAAATATTTAAAATAAAATTGCAACAATATTTTTCAAGCTTTTCCCTTCTCAAGACTTTTATCTTTAAAAAAGACAGCCTATCCCCTTAGTTTTATAGACATCTATCTTTTTCTGTGGTTCTCTCTCTCTCTCTCTCTCACACACACACACACTCTCACACACACACACACACACACACACACACACACACACATGCAAAAATATAAAGATCTAGTTTCTATTCTGCCTCTAAGGCATTTAAGTCCTTGCCTCAGGAGAATGATCCTGTTCTACCCAAAGAGATGCATAACTCTAGCTCTTTCAGTGAGTAGCCTTATGCACTTCTGTTAGCAGGTGGGATTTTTTTTGCTGGCTACAGTTTAAGAAGGCCTTTTGCAAACTTAGGCACCTCCACAGTGGAACTGTATTAAAACAGAGGATAAATGGAATTTGATATCCAAGTGCCTTGGATAATGTCCGAGCATGTGCAATGTATCAGATGTCAATTGTAGGCAAAATTGGACATGTGTAAGGAATACAGGCATCTTGACAAAATTCAAGCTGTTCAATAGGCCAGGTAGAATCATGTTTAATGACTCAGGTGCCTAAAAACTATAGTAGTCACCTTGGTGCCAAAATAGGATCTAGGCTTAAGTGCCTCTCTTATTGCACATGTTCAGTAATCCCATCATATGTGGCTGTAGAAGAACAGAATTTCAGCAGGCATATGGTATTGAGGTTTTCTTTATTACAGATAGTTTGAACACAGAAATTGTAGTTAAATGTCCAGGGTCCACTAAAAGACCTTCAGATATCAAGTACTCTAATTTAGCCAGTTATTAAATACATTGCTCATTTGATAGGGATAATGAGGAAGTTAATATTTACTCCAGCTGCACTGGGGATTGTTCCACCAACATTGACTGTGCTTCTGCATCACTGTCAAATCCATTTACTATTTTTGCCTTGGCTTCTTTTAACAAGATAATGCAGAGTGCCTCATCCCTTCCTGATCACAATGTAATAAAGCATGTAGCTGTAATGTAGCTCTAGCATCAAAGGAGTGGAATCTGGCCCGGTGTCAGTTCCCCAAGCCATTCTACATGGAACAGCTGGGCTGTTCCCGGGCGTGATAGAACGGACACAGTTATACCATATACAGATTAACAGCATGTCTGCCATGCTTTGCCTTCCATCTGCTGGCTCATGGAGAATATCCCTGTCTGTCATCCCTTCCCACCTGTGCAGGGGTTTATAGTGATGCTTCTATGGCTGTGTTTCAGGTGCAGAGCTGGCTTTACGAAAAATGTTGCCTTAGACAAACTTGTATTTTGGTGCCCTCTCCCCCAAAGTCAGAGGTAGAGGCAGAGGTAGGTGAGTGGGCAGGCCCCTTGGAGTGCAGGCAGAGGTACCGCTGCAGGCAGACCCCTTGTAGTGGGGATCGGCTGGGGCAGGGCAGGGTGGGACAGGGGAGAATGCTGCTGTGAGCATGGGCTGCTCATGTGTGTGTGTGTGTGTGTGTGTGTGTGTACTCATGTGTGGTGGGAGGGTGTGGTGGGACGTGACCATGGTATCCTGGGTGGTTGCCCACCCCTAAAATTGGTTTTGTTCAGGTAAATGAGTACAAGACTTAAACTTGTAGTTGTCCCCTGAACAGGAAAGAGGTTTCTCTTTATCCTTTCCTATCTTGTTGAGCTTCATACAAATAGAAACAACCTTGCTTGTAGAGTTTTAAGTGGACTCTTACTATAAGCTGTGGTACAGTAGGGTTATTTAACTAGATGCGATTAGAGCAGGGATGGCCAACCTGTGGCATGAGTTCCACAAGTGGCACTGGCACCTTCTGTGTGTGGCCTAGACAGAGTAGGGAGAAGACAAAAACCAGCAGATAGGAAAAGTAGAAGACAACAGAAGATGCATCAGGGACCATAGGTCAGGAGGCAGAAGGCAGAAGCAAGTGAGGCAGGGAGCATAGAGTAGGGAGCAGAAAGAGCAGCAGATTGGGCCGGAGGAAAGAGAGTAGAGTGACACTTTGGGTGGATGTGGGGCTAATGTGTTGCCCTCCTGTCAAAAAAGTGAGCTCCCATTGAAGTAGAGTATGTGGCATTAGCCATTAATGTCTTGTGGTTTATTACCAAAAGGGTTTTTTTTTTAAAGACAAAATATATCATATGGCATGGGATTCTGAGAGAGAGAACACATATTTCTCAGTCTGTAAGAGGTGGAATGGAAGAATGCACTGCAGACGCGAAGCAACTCAGAAGAGGGAGCGACTGAGGAGACCCCATGTCCTTTGAGTCATTTTTGGTGGATGAGTAAAGCTTTTCTTTGTCAAAGTGCATTCAGTGAGTGTGTTCCTTGAGAACAAAAGCACTGTGTTGAAAACACATGAGGCCCTTCAGTCATGCAAATATCTAGTCTTGATCTATGGTAGGGGACAGGCAAAGCAGATTTTAGGCTCCTGCTTTGAAGGGACAACTGGATAAAGTCAATACTCTTGCTTTCCCTTTCATGTTAAGGCTATATAACTCAGCTTAGTTCCAGTACACTGAATGTGATTCCCCTGCTTTTAGATAGAAAGGCTGCATTGCTGGTCTTGTTAAACTTGCCACATGCTAAGTCAGGAACTCCATTCCAGATTCTCTCTTACTGTCAGCAATTCAGGGTAACAAGATATTTTTGGACCTTACCATCAACTACAAAGTTCAGCAGCGTGAATGATTTCTCAAACACAGCAAAAGAGCTGAGACGGTGTTCTTTAGACATCTTCTGATCCTTTCTGCTTCCACTCTTCTCCGAATGACCAGCCCAACTCTCTTGATGACACTCTCCTGTATAAAGATGACTTTGAGCCCAGCCTGCAAAGTGGTTTTCAGAAACAGTTTGAGAGAATTGTTCTGAGGCAGGAGTCTGAACTAATTAAGATGTCATCCTCATGTCTCTGCAGAGCTTGCCACTTCTGAGTACTTCCACTCAGATCTACTAGCTAATCTCTGTGGGTGCAACTACACGTTCGTTATTGTGTTGTAATTCTGGCACATTGTCAGTGCCTGTAATAACAGGTACTAACAATGCACTATAATTGGTCCTATTGTGCATTAGGGCAGATGAATGGGTTTTTTTGGTGACACTGCTGCGCATAAGACTAAAACTGCTATGCATTGGTGTATTAGCACGTGTTACCTCACCGCATCTAAATGGCTCTTTGTTTAAGTCTGACGTGTCTGAATCTTGGAGAGTTAGGGCCTGAATTCTAGATTACCAGGCTATACGTAACTGTACATAAAGACTATAGTACCTTGGTCTCTCTCCTTGTAGTAGGGTCCTGAGCAAAAGGGAGTCAGTACCAGTGCCAAGATTCCTCCCCTTTCCAGCGCGTCTTTCCTCTGCTAAGTCTTACTTCATCTACCAGTGAAGTTGCTACCTACCAGAATACACCATTGGTCCCAAAGATGGAAAAAGAGTCTAGTTTGTCTGCAGTGCTCGTAGCTGCTTGCTTGTTGTGAGTGTGACAGCTCAGAAGGGCCGAGTTTAGGTATATCTATGGAGGAGTTAAACTGCAGGGAATCATGCCTTCTCTGATCATGCCTTTCCTGTGAAGAAAGCGCTTATGAGACAGCGGTCTATGGACATTATCATTGTAAGTCATTTATTTAATACATGCCAGCTACTTTACACTTACATGGGTGTCGAGTAAATCTTACTCTTTGACAATGTATGTTAGCTAAAGCAAATAGGAAGAAAGAGAATGTTTCTACAGAACGAGGTTTGTATTTTCCATGCATCTTACAAGTGGATAGGAGCTAAGACAACTTCGAAGGGCAGGGGCGAGCAGTTTTTCAGGCAGAGGGCCACTTACTGAGTTTTGGCAAGCCATTGAGGGCCACATGACAGGCAGCCAGGGGCAGATAAATATTAATTTTCCAAATTTTTTATGAGCTCCTCCGGCCGGATAGAATGGCTTGGCGGGCCACGTCCGGCCCGCGGGCCACATTTTGCCCACCCCTATTGTAGGTGCAGAAGTCGTATAATACCTATAGTGTTTCATTTTAAAGAGGACATCTCCATAGTGGAGAACCTTTATGTGAAATGTAGCAATATATGACTACACTGAGAGTTTTCCCCAAGCTTGGTGTGGTTCAGCTGCTGTTGTCCTTTGGTGTGAAAGGCATCTTAATTTTTGAGATAAGATGATTGTGTTGCTCTTGGTAACATCAGATGAGTTCAGCAGTGGAAAGTGGGAGTGTTGGCCCAGAGGAGGCCTCTTTGGATGACTTCTATTCCTGGATGAATTAAGACAAGAGTGGCCAACCTATGGCACAGGTGTTACAAGTGGCAGAAGAAGCCTCTATGTGTTGCACATGGCAGATTGCAGGGAGGGTGGAGGGGCAGGCAGCACAGTATCATATAGGTCAGGGAACAGGATGGCATCAGATCAGCTTGGGTAAGGAAAAGGGATTGGATTGGCACTTTCAAGAGGGTGTGATACGCCTGCCAGAAAGGTTTGTTTCCACTGAAGTAGGAATATTACACATATGATTCATTCATCTCAGTATGTATAGATTGACAAATGAAATCCCTTTGTGGGAGTCCTTGTAGTTTTCACATTATCCTGCAAAAGTCCCTGAGCCTAAGCTAACCAATTCCATATTCCAGCTCACAGTGTCTCTAGGCCAGTGGTGCTCTGCTCCACCTTTTTATCCAGCAGACTGGACCGGCAGTGCCCAGTCCCCCTGTGGGCCAGATCCAGCCTGTGGATGCAATCTGGTGACCTGGGCAGGTGCTCTGGGGCTCCAGGCTGCATGCAGGGGCAGTCTGGCCCTGATCCAGCCATGCCAGGGAACGGGGCTTGCCCAGCCCCAACCCAGCCTGGCTGTGCAAATGAAAGGGGTTGCGGTCTGGTTTCAATCCACTATGCAGAGTTTGGCGTTTTAGCAGTGGGGAGGGGTAGAAGTGCTGCCACTGCTCCCCTGCCCTCAAATTTCCCGACCACATTTGGCCCATGGGCCAGAGGCTGAGCACCCCTGCTCTAGCCAGTGGTAATTAAGAAGCCTATTCCATATTCCTTGGCAAAACAAATCTCTGTTTGGAGCCTGAATGGTATTTCAGGCACTACTTCTTTTAGGGCTAAATTGTATTCATGGATGCAGGTGAACCTTTGTGTGTAATTAAAAGGGATTTCATGTAAGTTTATGAGACTATATTTTAGCCATTTGTATCTTGTAAATTCAAAACTAAACTTTCTTTTTTAAAAATATATATGTTCTATAGAATACTGGCAAGAGTTTTCAAACCTGGGGGCCTAACACTATATTCCTAAAAGCACATGTAAACACCCAAAGGAAAGTGGCTACATTTTCAATGATTTTGCACACCTGCAGTTCTCATTTTAATCAATGCAACCATTAAACTGGTGTGGTTCCCTGGATAACCAGGAGACTTGTGTCCTAAATGCAAACTATCTCATATTCCCTAGCCAACAGAAAGAAATACAATATCATATACTCCATCCATATAATTTGTGCTCTGCATTTGTGGATCTCAGAAAACTGGTATGATCCTTGGGACTGCGCCTCCTTGTGTTTAGAGAATAGGTGACTAATTTATAGCATTTATAGAAACAGAAATGTAGGGGCATAGCGAGGAAGTGCAACTGCTGTTTCAGGCCCATGTATGACATTGTAATTGTATGTTTTTTTAATGAACAGAACAGAGTAGTTACACTTAGTAATGTTTGTTCACTAAAAGGGAAAAGGGGTGTTAAATCATTGTGTTGTTTGATGAATGGCTTGTACACTGAAGAATAAATTGAACAAACTGGCATAGAGCTCAGTGAACATGAAATCAGCTATTAGAAGAAAGCTTGTGAACAAATTCTGAGCCTGATATGCATCTTTTGATTAATGTCCTATCAATCATCCATAGTGGCTACCTTAGCTAAGTCGTGCTGTAATCATTCATGGTTGCTTACAGGAACACTGGCAAGGACTATAGGGCTGCAATAACTGAATATTATTACTGATTTCTCCCTAACTCTTGCTGTGAACAATTACTGTTTTCACTACATTTCTGCTTCCCTTTATTAAAAAGAATACAATGCAAAATGAAAAGAGAGTTCCTCAAAGACTGGTAAAATTCTCCCAGGGTATTCTTAATGATATTCTGTCCTAAATGGGCAAACTATTGTAATGTAGAGTTCTCACCAAGAATAATAGTAATGTAATCACATTGAAGCTGTCTCTTTATGGATTGCAGTCAAACAGACAAAATGTATAGTCAGATTAATGAACACTGAATATCTGTAGAATTATTACTTAAAATGGTTGAAATGGTTTTAATTCTTTTTGTATCACAATATTTTCAGTTAATGTGCTTAGCAGTAACAGTAATTAAGACTCTAGACTTTAAATTTGCATTAAATCCACCTTTGACATTACAATAAACCTTGATTCTTGTAAGGTATTGCTCACACACTTAAAAAAAAAAGCCCAAATGTTTTTAATTTAAAGGCTTCTATAAACCAATTTTAGATGTGAGATCTGTGAATACAGATATTTTTGTTGTGATTGCAAATTTTTCATTCCAGATTGCAATGATTTCATTCCAGACTTTCATTCCAGACTATTCATTTCCAAAGTATGGCACCCAGAATGGTTTGGCAATATCAACTAGTGAAGAGATCTCTTCAGACTACAATGTAATTTCCTCAAATTCACTGTAGTCTGAAAAACAGAGTAGAGTAATCAAGTGATGACAGATATTAGCATGCATAATGGGCTTTAATAGACATTTAATGTTGTGTAACTGGAAGAGGGAGAAATGCTTTCCCATTGGAATATTTCTACATTGAAACTCATTGATCACCAATTTCAGAGGGGAAAGGTTAATCCATCAGTTTCTGTAACCAAACGGCACTGATGGAAATTCTTTAGGTGACATTTTGGATGGACTGAGCTTTCCATCTTTGCAAACAAATGAGTGATATGACAAGTATGGTGTTCAAAACACATTTAACCAATTGATTTTCTCTCCTCTTGTAATAAGATCTAGAGACATATGAAAGAGTATAGCGTGAACTAAGATTAAAGGAATTGTTTCATAGACGAGAACATACAGAACTATATTATCAATAAAAGTACTATAAAACATGTAGTCGCCCATTCTTTTTCTTTATATAAAGTTTGTTATTGCAATAAATAGCTGTTATTGAACTGCTTGCCTTTTATTTCAGGCTACTTTCAATGTATTCCTGGTAAATGGGAATCTTTTTTAAAAACATTTAAAAATGTTGCTAGAGTGTGATTTTTCTTTTCACTTATAAATTCGACCTTGAACTGGAATTTTACGCCTATGTTCATTATTTGTTTTAAGGGTGGAGGAACATATGATGGGAAGAGATTGTTTTATGTATACATTTGGTACATTTTAAAGTTTTTACCTGTACAGTTGCACACAGTGATGATCCTTCTCTTTCTCTCTCTCTCTTTTGCCATTTTATTCCTGCTTTGCCCTCTAACTCCAGTCCTGCTTTGAGTTTCACATACCCTCCCACACCAGTTTCCCTTCAGCAAATGCATCAACAAATCATAAGTCGCCAGCAAAGCTTAGGTTCAGCCTTTGGACACAGCCCTCCTCTCATCCATCCTGCTCCAACTTTTCCTACCCAGAGGCCTATCCCAGGCATTCCCAGTGTCCTGAACCCTGTCCAGGTCAGCTCTGGCTCTTCTGAATCCACACAGGTGAGAGAAAACAAAAGAAACTGTTGAAATTTGTTAATTTTAAAAAATCACATTGTCATGTTAGCAATTAATCACCACTGTCAGTGAGAACCTTGGATAACAACTTTCTTGCGGCTATGGCATTTGCAATCCCTTATTATAAATCACAGGAGTGCATCCATGATTTCTGATTGGTAGAAAGCTTTCTATTCCTCATAAATATTTCAGTAAGCTGCAGTGGCTTCTCATTCCAAACTGTCTCTCCTGGATCAGACATCTTAATCCAGGTAGGGAGTAAGGGAGGAGGGAAAACATATACAAGAAACCCTAACATTTTAAAGGTGAACAACTGCTTGTCCCCAAATTGATTTGAAGATAATCTAATTGCTCAATTTACTGACCAATAAAATAAAATGGGGAGAGGGATTTGACTCTGCCTCACTGGTGTAAATAGAGAGAAATACCAATGATGTTTCAAGGTTTTTTACTGATCTATGCTGAATTTGACTCCAGGGGCTGGCTTTAGCATTATTATCAGTGCAGTTATACTGGCTTAAAACAGGACTACTGCAGTAGAGTCAGGCCCAAAATTTGGATTCATTTCCATTCATGTCATTGTCATTGTTAATCAGCATTGTTTATCAGAATAGAATTAGTTCCTTCTTGTGCTGGCAGCTGTATACCCTGGATATAGTTTCTGAAAATCAATTTGCTGTGACATGCTCCTGTGAAGACCCAGTGACTACAGTGGACTCCATGCAGACTCAGATATGGACTCAGCAGATCCATTTGCCAACACTAATACATATTGACAGCATACACTATATAGCAGCCTGGGATAAAGGACATGAAATCTAGGGTCCAGTGGTGTTAGTGGAAGTTTTGCCTGTGGTTTCTTATTAGTGTTGTTCTGTTCCTATGTCACTACTGTAATTAGCTTCCTAAGTCACTACTGTAATTATCAGGAAAATGGTAGAGATTCCTTGATTCCTAGATACAAAACCTTTCTTATGTGTAAATACATAGTCTGCTCATGTTGATTGTAACCAATACACAATAATTTCACATATCCAAATGGGAGTTACCTTTTTTAAATTCACAGTTGTGTGGAAAATCAACTTTTTCCTGCCCTTTCCCATCCCTATGAAAGCAGTGATAGTTTCTACAGTGAGCTGCACAGAAAGGGTCCTTTATATTTTCTCCTCTCTGATCCCAGTTTGAATGATGCAGCTTTCCTGCAACTTAATGCTGCATAACTGAAGGACAAAATAATAGCATATCCAATACGATTAACAGAATAGCTTCTCCAAATAAAGTTGCTTAGTAGATACTGCGTGTTTCTGGTTGGCATGACACATTTATTGCAGTTTGATTTTGTCTTTGGGGGGATGAAATGCCTACAGCAGAATAAACCCACGAGTGAGTCAGCGGTGAGCAGCACTGGGGATCCAATGCACAACAAGCGTTCAAAGATAAAACCAGATGAAGAGCTCCCCAGTCCAGGAGCAGGAAGCATGCAGGTACGGCATTCAGGTTTCTTTAAGCAGGCTTTCAGCAAGAGGCACGTCTTATCGGTAGCACATATTTTAAGGCTTCTTACCCTTCATGGCATTTCACCTAATGCACACCTAGGCTGCATCAATCCATAATGCCTTATCATAGAATTAAATGTAAGCAGTAACTTCTCTTCTGCTGTATGATTGAGCAGGGGGAGGAGATTTGCCTGTGTATGCCTTTAGCAGAGTTTGTATCTGTTTGCTGTTTCTTAATAAAAGATGAACCTAGGGCACTCAAGCCTCTATTTAGCATATGATTCATACTCAGTGGAGCATTTATGTTCGTGCTTAAGGTTAAGCACATGCTTAAGTCGTATTGACTTGTGATGGCTTTATTGAATTTTCACCTCAGATTATGATTTTAATTTCTTTTTATACTGATGCAACTGTACCAGCTTCATTAGAATAAATCCTGAGGTATACTGAGGTAGGTGAGCTAAAACTCACGTCCTCAGTCTTCTGAATACATCTGTAAAACAAAACAGCCCCCCTCCTGAAGAGAGGTTTGAAGTGAAAAATAATATGACTTCATAATGTGAAACAAATGTTTAGAGGGACTTTTTACGTCTGACTCAACATGGGCAAATAACAGGCAGGAAAGAATGAGGATAATTTAAGAACTGAGGCTAAATAATGAAACAAAGGGAAAAAAACAACATACAATATGGATCTTTCAGATATCCTCAACTTAGCAGACTGATCTGGAAGTTTTGTATTCAAAGCCCTTCACTGACTTCAGAATAAAATATATTTTAGGTAGTTGGTGACCTTGCTTACCTCTGCAACCATAGCATTTGGGCCATATTCTGGTGTATTTCTTCATGCTGAATAATATCGTACTCAATAATAGTGATTTTATTAGGGCTGTGTCTGTCTAAACAAGGCATTACTAAATGCACATAAAAGGATTAGAATCAGAACGTTTATGATGTGATTTTACATTAATTTCATGTGACTCCTTTTCTTAAAAAAGGGTTTGACCCCAGACTCCCTCATATTTATCCTCACTTATTCAAGTGACACACAACACCAGCAAATTCAAATTATTCTTCTGAACCTGATCTTCCTAGCCCTTTTTTTCCCCTCTGTTTCCCTATCAATTTATATCATACAACACTATTCAAAAATAGTATTATCAAAGGGAAGCATCTAGGTCTTAAAAAAATATCCTGTTTCCTTGGGTAGTAAACTAGGCCTGACTGGGGGATTCTCTGTTTTATCTGAATGAAAAGTAAAATAATCCATATTAAGCCTTTTCCCCCAGTACCTGTTGTTCAATACTAAAGTAATTCACCTTTCTTCTACCTCTTTATAAGGGTTTCCTCTCTCTTCTACTCACTTCTGTTATTCTTTTCCTCTTCAGGAACAGCCAGAAGGAATGACCTTAGTAAAGGAGGAAGGGGACAAGGATGAAAGCAAGCAGGAGCCCGAAGTGGTCTATGAGACAAACTGCCATTGGGAAGGTTGTTCACAAGAGTTTGACACACAGGAACAGCTAGTGCATGTAAGTTAATGGTATTCAGGAACTGGGTTTTAAAACTATGTGACCTTTTTCATGGGGGTCAGGTTCTCTGACCCTGTGCTGAGTCAAGTTTCTTAGCTAACAGCATTGCAAACTGGAGAGGGGTTTATGAGTTTCTGAGAATAAAGAAAACTCTGAGCCACAGTGCTTGACCTGTTCAGTCAGCTAAAGCTTAGTGTAAAATTCAATAAAGTCTTCAATAGAGAGTGTAATGGCTCTGATCCTGTAAGCCAGAAAACACTATTTGAGTTAGAGACTTTGATAGTTATTGAGTAATAGTAAGCTGGACATGAATTATTATTAACCTTTAGCCAAGTTTGATTTTTTTTCCCCCAAAAGGGACTGTAACAATAGAAAGGGGAGCAGAGGAAATTCTTCCCCTTCTCTAAGGATTTGTAGTTTATTTTATATATCAATTTACTCTTGTGTGTGAAGTAAGGTGGATTACTCGGTTGGATATGTGTAGGCTGTGTTACTGCCATCCTTTGAATTAAGGCAAACCTCTGAGTCCTATTCATTGCAGTCAAGAAGTTAAGTCAGCATCCTCCCCCACCCTTAAAGACAATTTAATGTTTACTACTTCATAGTATGGTTGGCTAAATTTTGTGTCCTAAACTAAACAATTCCTCTTAGCAAGGATGCCCTCTCCTGTTCCCAGGCAATGGCAACTGTGCCTCCTTAGTTAACCAATGTATTTAGACTAAAGGTTCCCATACCTTTTCTTATTGCATTCCCCCTTCCACATTTACCAGCTGTCCATGTACTCTTACCAGCGTACATTTTGTATTTGAATCCCTTAAATGCCAATTATTATTATAATGAAAATTAAATCTGCCATAACACAATTTCTCTTGTTTACCCCCCAGAGATGCATACCACAGTTTGGGAACCCCTGGTTTAAACAAATAATCTGACTAATTTGATTGTGAATCTTTTCAAGATATTCTGGTGTGCACTGACTGTGCAAAGAGAGACAGACAGGGTGCTGATCGATGTGGAAAAAAACTCTTTACCAAAAGCCAGCAGCATGTTACTTCAATCTGGCTCTGCAGCATCTGTACAGATTGGGCACTTCAGCAGGGCTTTTTGGTGCTTTTATCTAAAGCTGATTCAATCAGCTATCAGATAAAAATGCCAAAAAAGCCCACTAAAGTGCCTGGTCTACACAGACATTGGGAAAGCTGAGTCCATCTAATACGATGCCTCTTCTGGGCATGTGCTGGGCTCAGCACAGGGGCATGTGGAGTTTAAAGTGACGTGTTGCTTTTTGGGTTCTCTCTCATGTCTGCAAGCATGTGCAGTCCTTAATAGATGAACAGAAAAGGGCATAAAAACATTGATGTTTCCTGAAAACCAGTGAATGGGCTACTGTATATATTGCACAACTCATTGCATTATTGAGCCCACTGCATTACAGCAGCCTGTCCATAACTATCAGTTCTTTCCAGTTTTTAAAGTACATTTTAGAGAAGAGGTGTCAAATAAACGTATAACCCATGTACCAGTTGGACCCAAGGAGCTTCTCTATCCAGCTCACCTGGTTACCAAAGGGCACTGGAAGTTAGGCCCTTTGGCCCTGTAGAGCACTGCCATCAGTGGCAAGCTTGGCTTGTAGCCACCAGATCCCACACTCCTGCTGCTGAGCCCTTGTGGCTGCCAGTGGACCCTGCCCCATCATTGTCCCCATTGCCAGGGGATCCCATGCCATTGTAATGGCCACTGCTACAGCTCTCATACCTTGGGTTGCATGTGGCCCACAAAGAGCCAGCCCAGAGCCCCAGGTGAGTTTGACACTCCCCACTCTAGAGTGCCAAAGGCCAAATCCTCAGCTGGTATAAATTGATGCAGCTCATGTTGAATTCAGTGGAGTAATGCCAGTTCACAGCAGCTGAAGATATGAGGGGTATGATGCTAGAAATTGTCCATCAAGAAGCAATGAATAAAAAATAACAGCATTCAGTGGAAAAGGTACTGCTGTCACAGGTGAGAACATGCTGAGTAATTTTAAAATAAATCTCTTTTAATTGTAGTGTATTTCTATTTTGTTACCCAAGTGTAACCTGATTTTTTATAGAGCATGTGAATAAGTTTTGAGCAGAGCTTCCCTGAATGAAGTGATATTTTTTATAAAGAGCAACCTTTGGAACAGACGCCATAAAGACTTTGAAGCCTTTAGAAAAGTAAGCTTGACTCCTGCAACTGATTGAATGAAAACTGCTCTACCCACACTAGGGTCCCCAGCAACTTCAGTCAGGTTCTGAAGCACTGCACAATCTGCATATTATGTGAATATTAATAAGTGCAAGCTTGAGGCATGAGGATGTCTGAAAAACATTCCAAATGATGACTAATCTTTTACACCAACACAATAGAAATAAAATACAAATACAAATTAAACAGGCTTCAGATAATGGAGAAGAAGAAAAAAGAAATTTTACATTTTCCAACATAAAATTTAATTGGACTCCTTTGCAGCTGTTGGCTAGTAGTTCATAGCAAATGCATTGCAGTTGTAAGTTAAGTTGGCGGTATTCTGTGTCTTTTTAAAAATGGAGGAAGCTATTGTTTTCTTGTTCCCATTATGATCTGTAGAGGGACTGATTTTGCTGGTAAGAGTTAGCAGCAAGAATGACATGGAAATAGCATATTACGTATATTTTAGAATGATGACAGCATCTGGAGTGGGACTTCAGAGCATTATAAAGGGAAATAATTCTCCATGACAAAGGCTTTATCCATATATGTTTGTTTGAAGAACAGTAAAGCCCCCATTCTGAATGGGGACTCTCAAAACAAAGGAAATCCTCATGCTAACACCTGCCACTTTAAAGGAGTATAAATCAAACTATGGCCATGTCTGCACTACGTACAGCCAAAATAGGCAGCCCCGAGCCTGAGGGCAGGTCTGGACCAAACAACAGTTGCATACAGGTACAAACAGTATGCACAGACAAATTAAGTTGGGGATTTGATTTCAGGGCAGTTCTCCATAGTGTGGTCAGAAACGTTATACACAGGATCTGTAAGAGCCAGCATGGTCCAATGAATGGGGTATTGGCCTGAGAATTATTTTCCTACTCTGGTATTGATCTGTAGTGTGTGACTTTGGGCAAGTAGCTTTCAACAAGATTTTCAGAGGTAATGAGTCACTTAAATTCCTCAGAAAGATGTTGTTTTCTCTCTCTGTGTATCCTTTCTCACAATTTGTGTGCTTGTGATTGTTGGCCCCTGGGAGGACACTGCCTCCTACTGAGTGTATAAGTAAGTGTACCTATAGTGCCCAGCACATTGGTTCTGATTTTATCCCAGCAGACATTTCTGTACAAAAAGTAATAATTACCTGCAATTGACAACTGGGCAGGCATCTCTGTGGGACAGATTCTCAAAAGAGTAAATTGCCTGGGCCTTTGAAAAATCTCCCCTGTACCTTTAATTTTTATTGGTGTTAATAAATATTACTGACTGGACCTGAGCAGATGTACAATGGTGTAGGTCCATTGACTTCAGTAGAGCTACACAAATTGAGTTTTTTGCCCCGTGTAGTGTTTGCATGTGCTCACATACATGTGCATATAAGTGTATACACACAACTTCTGTAGGATGTGAATGTGCATATTGTGCAGAGAGAGTCTGTCCAATTCTGTGACACAGTTATGTTAATTATTATGTAATAGGTATGTTGCAGTAGCAGCTGCGAACCTAACCCAGTCAGGACTGGGAGCCTGTTATTCCAGATGCTGTATAAATTGTAGAAGAAGAAATCCTTTTATCAGTTTCAGTTTGTGATGGCCACAGGACTCACGGCTGATATAGACATGAGTGAGTTACATAGGTCTTCTCAAACAAGTGCAAATAAAACCTTTTTCTCACACTGCTTCATCATCTACTCTGTGTTTACTATACATTTTACCAAAAGCAAGATGACTTCACAATTAACAATTGAAACTATTTTTAGTATCCTTTCACCTGTAAACTCAGGCTGCTCTAGCACCCTAAAGCAACTTCTGAAATGTCAGGATGGGCAAAGGGAGGAAAAATATAAAATTTTAGAATCTTCAAGAATGACCTAAAAATGTTTTCCATGCGTTATAATGAGGTTGACTATCACAGAATGGACCTAATTTAGAAATGTTAAGTCCCAAAAGAAAGCTGAAAATTTCCCTTTTTCAACAGTGTGAGACTCTGCAGGTTGGCAAGATTAGTCTGGACTATAAACCTGTGCCTGGTGCAGGACTGAATATTATCCATGTGTACTACAGCCTAATGTTGGTTGGGAGGAACCTCTGATGTTTAAGAGGTACACAAATATGTTTCTTTACCAAATCGTTAGGTTGCTAGAAGGCTTGGTCTATAAGATCCGTGGGAAATGGGTAGGAACAATTGCTGGTGATTCATTTTATCTTGTAGATGCCATCACCACTATGTATATATATACACACCTGTGTTTTTCTGTGTAAATCTCTAATGCTGCTGTCTTGCCAGTATAGTTGGCTCCACTGTTGTTTGCTCCTGATTTACACTGAAGTAAGGAATAGGAGAGCCAGACCTGTTCTATGTCTATAGACATGCACATGCTTTATTTAGGTAGAAGTAGGTGATACACATGGAAAGGCAAATAAATGTATGTTGCGTGGAAAGAAACACAGTGGATATATGAGACCGTTTCACAACACAAAACTAAATCTTGGGCACTTTAATCAGTATTTAGTAGTGTTTTCCAGCAGCGCTTAGGCTTCATAGTATCCTGCTGACATTAGCATAAATTGTGGGTGCTCAGGGAAAGCAGGACTGGATAGCAACAAATGGTGTTTTTATACTGAATTTATAAACAGAGCTTTACTTGCTATGAATTAATAACTGAAAATGTACACAAAGGAATTGTTCCAGAACCCCCTTCCCTCCCAAAGGATATGACACTGTAATGATTTCAGTGGTGGTTCTTATTTTCAAGTGATATGTGCCACTTCGAACTCAACATGGTTAAATTTTCATGATACATACGCCGAAAGGCAAGGTGTTAAACCATTCAGATGCTCTGCCTTATTTATAGCACCTATCCATCCTTTTTTTCCCCCCTCTCTTACAGTTAATAGAAAGATTCATGATTCTTCATGGTTGTCTATCTAGTGTCTGACAGTACCGACTGCCCTGCTAAAGCAAGTCACTATCTATAATTGATATCCTTCTATGGAATAGGGTGCCGACTGCAATTGAAGGGCTTTGCTGAAAGCTCTTAAATCCTGACAAGTTCTGCCCTTGTTCTGGTTCAGTCGCCGAGCTACACTGCTGGAATGCTAGGGTTATTTGAACTTGGTGCAAAAGGAATGCATGTGTTTCACATTAGCAAATCACAAAGTTAGAGAGCAGCATTAGGGGCCAGTTCTGTGCTCGTCTGCCAGGTAGTCTTATTCAGAGTACATGGCCCTCCTGAAAAGATTACTTACTTGCATTGCTGCTTAAATGTGTGTGTTATATATTTCTCTTACCATTCCTCTGAAAAAGGGATCTTATTTATTTTAGAGCTTCCGTTTGCTGCTGGGATCTTTATCATTCAGCTGTTTAATTAATTTCTCTGCCCAGTGAGATATTATAATTGGGCTTAGCTGAGCTTGAGTTTGTTTTAAATATGTGGTAAATTTACTCGAATGCCCAGAAGCTAATAAGATACTGTATATTTTTCTAAATCTGCTTTTTGTTGCAGTTTGTCTTTATTTCCCAGAAATCAGTTAAACTTGAAGAACAAAATGCTGCAAAAGGGTTTGGCACTGAAGATAAAAGTTTGTTTAAGAAAATTATCCTAAAAGGGAACGACTGAAGTTATTGTTAAATATTAATACAATGGCAATCAGAAAAATGCAACATTGCCTTTTTCTCCTTCCCCCTTGCTGTGCAGCCTTGATGATAATTACTTTTTTATTTGAAAACACAAATAGATGTGCTTGAAGAACCGTAGCCCTATTTTTGTTACCATTTTTCCCTTAATCATATAGCAATAAAATCCTCTTAACATTTTTATGTGAGATTACAAGAGATCAAAAAGTCTTAAGCTCAGAGTGACTTCACCAATTCAGCATTTACTTTTCTGAAGTATTTCTGGATATTTGAAAGACTGTCCCACAAAGCATATGGGGATGCCCTGGCTGTCTACAGAGCCTGCTGTTATAACTGATGCTTGTACTGAGGTAGCAGGGAGGCTTTTTGTTTTCCGCCTTGACCTTGCATATACACACAAGAGCCGGCCACAGACTGGCCCTCAGCATTTAGAAAGGTCAGTTCACAATATGTTACTTCTGTAAGAATATATTGAATTCCATTTGCCAGGCTTCCTGAATATTCTTCCTTTGATGTAGAGGGCTGCCCTTCACCCTCACCACAGAGGGGTAGGGGTTGAAGTCCTAAGATCCATGCAGATCTGCCCAAGAATAGTAGGAGGGGATTCTTAGACCTACTGGAGTAGCCAGTAATTATGGGTGCTTCTGCCTATGCATCTGCAACCCAAGATGCTTTAAAAGGAGCCTTGATTTTCAAGAAGCAGTAAGCCCCGGACCTCTCAATACAGGCCCCTTTTAAGTTAAGGCTTTTTGGGAACCCCAAAATCAAGGCCCCTTGGATTACCTTGGCAGAGTGTTTATGTGCCATTTACCTTAGTGTAGTTGTGTCTGCATCTTGTTCCAAGCATATTAATAAATACAACCCCTTCTAAATATGTGCAATCCTCTACTTTACCATGTATTTCTTATTTCAGCACTGACACTGTTTGCTGTTATTCCTGATACGAGGCAAGGCCCGCTGAACAGAGGGACTTAATAATCCCAAAATCTTTAATTATGCATCCAATTTTCATGTGCATTTAATGTACTCTTTCTGTTTGAGAGGACTGTTTTCAATGAATTTTTATTATTTTATACACTTATATTGCATCAGCACCCAGAGGGCTCGAGTAGGTCAGAGACCTGTATTTGGCAATGTAAAAACATGTGTTAAATGACACCCTTGTTCTGAGCAGCTCACAAATGTTTCATTTACATTTAAACAACTAAATAAGTTAAAATGTGAAATACCCCATCTTTTTACTTTGGGAGAGAGGGAGAGTCTTTTACTTATATCTAAGCTAAAGTCCTTAACCTGCTTGGGTCTGGACCAAGTATATTTTTCAAATTTTAAGAATTAATCTGCCTATAAGAGATATCCTTCTTTCAATATCATCAGTCCAGTCTATTCCAGGATCTCAGTGGGGGAGGAGAGGGGAATTGGTTTACAAGGGTTTCTTAGCTGTAACAAGTGACGCATCATCTTTGTGAACTGTGCATTGTTTAGCTGTCTGGGAGTAATAGTAAGGGGGGGAGGCGCACATATGTAGCATCTTGGAAGATTTGAAATCTTCCTCTGCCACTGCCCCACACACACACATGTTGTTTGTTAAAAACCTAATTACAGCTAAAACCACCCCTTACTGTGCAGGGTCATATGGAACAGGCTGCCAAACCTACGGCTTTGAGGGTAAAGACAAACACACAGATGACAGTGCGTTAACAGAGTGTGCACTTACCAGTTGCTGCGCAATAATTGTTCTTGTGCCTCCTTTCACATGTGGTAAGTGAAAGCTAAACCGGGACAGCTTAACCCACAGTGTTACCGGGCTCGATTGCTGCAAGTCAGCTTCCACTTCCTGCAGTTTAATAATAGGCACAGAGAGTCACTATGGTGTAGCTGATGTGGGGTAAATCCCCAGTCTCTGTTAACTTTCTGTAATTTGTTCATTTAGCCATGATTGGGTGTTATTTATAACACCAGCTGTGCCTTATGTACTTTATGAAGAAGCAGATCCCTGCCCTAAAGGCTCTGTGTATGTGTGTGTGTGTGATTATGTACTTCATCCAGTTTTATGTTATTCTACATTATATTTCTATTCCTTTATACAGTTATAGAGTATAGAATAATAAAGAATGTTTTGTTAAAAAAATATGCTAGTAAATTGCATCCTGGACCTCTAACCCCCATCAAAAGTAACCGTGTCAGTGCTGTTGCTTTTAAGGTTAACTCACTCCAGATGAACTTAATGGTTGCTGCACAACTGTTTTGCATGTGCAACGTACTGCGCCAGTACCCTGAGGGCCTGGCACCCTCCTGTCCACCTTCAAAAACATATCTTTGCTCTGCTCTGCAGGCAGGCCAGGCATTTGCAGTGTTCATGCTTTTCTGCAACCCAACAATATATAAAGTATAGGTGCGTTGGGTAGATCTCTTGATCACATTGGGCCTGATCTAATGGAAAGATTCCCCTTGGTGCAAGTGGACTTTGAATGAGGTGAGTGGCATTCTGCGCAGGGCATGTAAGCAGTAGCCATCACCTGCTGTTGTCGAACGTTGCTTTCAATGAGCCACAAAATAAAAATGAAATCGTATGTTTTTCTTAGAGAGATGTTTAAAAAAATAAAGTCCATTGTAATCTGTGAGGAATTAAAAGGTATTTAGAGAGAGAAATGTAATCGCATTTTATTTTAATTCCTGTGTAATTAGCATTTCTCACTTAGCATCAGTAAAGCCTGTTGTTAACCTGCTCCCGCTGTTCATTTTAGCTGCAGGAGCTATCCTTACTGCACTGCTTTCACTGAAGGGATAGAGAGGCTATAAAATGCAGTTTAAATAGTAGACCTGCAGAGGAGAAGGGCCAGGTATAATACTGAGCAGAGGGCTTGAGCCTGGTCTGTGCTTTTGAGTACAAAAGTTGATAGGGGACCCTAATGGAAGTGACTTTCATTTTGTCTGTTTATGGCTGATAGCAATGTGCAGCTGACTAGTGAATTCTTCCTAGTTTAGTTGCACTGGGTAGGTGATTTCTAATTTTAATTCCCTGTGTGGGGAGTTCCTGGAGAAGAACACATGGGTTGAATAAACCAGTGCTTAGACAACTGTGAGATAAAAGCATTGGGCTGAGCTTTGGACTCCTCAACCATAGTTTATGGGAACTCTGTTGGTAGAGTGTTGAGGAGAGAATTGCAAACCCAATCCTTTGCTATCCTTCCTTATATCTGAGCTTGGTATAGCAGACTGGCACTGGTTGCCAAGGATCTGCAAACTTTTCATGACTTAGGGTGACCCAGCCCTGCACCACAGACTTCAAGTGTCCGCCTCCCAAGAGCAACCCCTCTGCAGCATGGCTAGCCATAGATGCAGCAAAGCAGCAGGCTCTGCAATGGAGGGGAGCATTGGAGAGGGGATGGGCAGTGGTGCCGTATCATCAATTCCAGACTTTGTGGGCCAGATTGGACCTCTCAGTAATCCATACATGGCCTGTGGGCTGTAGGGTGCCAGTCCCTGCACTAGCCCTTAGCTTAGGTACCAGTGTAAGTTGTGGGCACGCCTAATATGTCATCTCTCTGTACAGGACTGAGGTTTACGCCCTGTATGTTGACTGTGTGGCCACACTATTGCTAACTAGGTACTCTGCAGTAATGCACAGAAAGCTGCAGCATAGCTTAGCTCAGTGTCACCAGTAGTGTAGGGTGCCCCTAGCTAAGTACTTTGTTTTCTGGCATGGCATACCGTGTTCTCCAGGGGGCATAGAGTATTTTCTGTATTTTGTCTCTTACGTTGGTTGGGTGCAGGTTAAAGGGACAGGATTTGTTCTACAGTGCAGTAAATTCTGTCTATAAAATCTTTGCTATGAGTACCATAGCACGGCCCCTAAATTATGTCCAAGTGGTTTGTGTGAATGTACCCATTGCACTTAGAAAATCTTGTATTTATGGGTGTAGGTCAAATTATCATATGCTTTTTTTGTTTGTGCATAGAAATGGCAGTGTTGTGTGTGCAAACATGAACCTTGTGGGTACACAAGGCATGTATGTGCTCAAATTCAGCATTGCAGATGGCTTAGAGATCTTGCGTCTCTCTAAAGTTTCAATTTTGCTGTGCCCTTTGTTTGTGTAACCTCTTAATAGAAATACTCAGCTGATCCTTTTATCAGGGTTGAGCAAATCCATTTTTTTTACCTCCGGAACTTTTCTGCTGGTGTGACTTTTCTTCAAGGTGTCGGGTGTCTAATCTATAAAATGAATGGGTGGCGTTTTTGTCAGGAGTGGGAAGCTCTGGTGGCTTGTACTGCAGGTATGAGGTCTGCCCATACCATTCTTACGTGCATCGCGAGGCTGAGATGCTGCAGTTCTTAGAGCAAGATAAAGTAGTCAAGCTGAAAATGAAACAAAGCTCTAACTGTATTCCTCCTTGTGTTTAGCAGAGATAAACTTCAGTGGAGTCTCAGTGCTGCTCCGTTTGGCTTCTGGCAGGAGCTTTAATTGGTAAAATGCAGATTTTTTTTTTTGATCAAGAGAGGATTATTCTTGTTATCAGTCTGGAGCATCTTATTTCAAGATGAAAAGGCTTTGCTGAATTACAGATGCCAACATTTTTACAAAGCACTTTGGCGATTGACATCTCAAAGAGAAAGTATGATTTATTAGCCTATAATGGCTAACACTGAGCACTGGTCTAGGTCCCACTGATTTGTGAAATTGCTTAATATGAATTGCCTTTTTGTGTAATTCAAGCCCCAGGTTTTCAAATAAACTTAGTGTCTCAAGTGTATGAAACATTACGTACCTGCAAAGAGAAGGGAGGCAGAAGGGCCAGGGAGCAAAAAAAAAGGAAGAAAGAAAACCTGCTTCTAAATCCATCTTGGTGGTGCTTTTTACAGTAGTTGGGCTGATAAGTTGGCAGGGTAAAGATTAATAACAAGGCTTGTCGCTATCAGTACCTGCTTGTCGATTCTCTGTAACAGGGCTGTCTGTTCAGCATGGAAATTATTGATTAAATAAAAATTGCTATTAGATTGTGATGTGATCCATAATCACAAACAATGGTGGACATTCCTCTTTCAGCTCCCAAGCCATGCATCAAGTTTTCCCTTGCAGTAATTTATATTGTGCTGACATTCGCACTCATTAGGCTTTTATCCTCTCCTACATGTGTCAAGAAGGCACTAAAAGAAAGAACAGCAGCAGCCCAGCGGCAGGTAGAAACATACTAAATTTTCAGCTGGAAGGAGGCGGTGAAGGAGCTCAGCAAGGTCCATCCCTCCCTTCTAGTTAGCAACTTACCCACAATGGTTTTTCTCCTCCAACCATGAGCTTGATCTAGCACTGTTCAGTGCGGTGGGAGTTTTGACATACATTTCAGTGAGAGCAGGATCAGGCCAAATGAATAGGAATCCTTCAAATGCTTGTATTTCCATTTGATCTACTGTGTCCTTGTTAGTTATTTTAATTACTGTAGATGATATAGTTAATCCAAATATCAGGGGGCATAAGGCCGTTCATGCCACTTCAGCCCCATGGCAGGATTGTATCTGAAGAAGGGGAAGGGCACAGATAGGTTCTGCGCTCTTCCCCCTCTTTTGTGTCATGGAGGGTCAGTGGCTGAATTAAGGCATAGTATTCCATGTTGCTTTAGTTCAGATGTTTCCTGCTTGTTTTTATTAAGACATTTACAGTTTAGGATAAGTTAAATTAGCAGATGATACACTTATCATCTAAAAGCACCTATAAGATGGCAGAGGCAACCTGAGCAGGGGCAAATCAGCCTGTGCAGGACCTCCCCCAGATGCGAGGAAGCCAGTGGCAGATTTGGTGGTGGACGGTGCCGAGCAGCCAGAGGTAGCAGATTCAGTGGTGGGGGTGCCAAGAGGCTGATCGTGAAGCCGGCGGCAGCGCAGAGTTGCTGTGGCCGCTCCATCTAGCTCCATGGGGGCCCCCATAGTACGGTCGTCTCAATCTGCCCCCCTCCCCGGGATGGCCCTGTATGATGGGAATAGTACCATCTTTCATTCTCCTGTGGTTTGCCTTTATGGCTTATTTAAATGCTGACCAAACACAGAAGTTGAAAGTCCTTCCTGAGCCTGATTGCTTGTAGAGTTTCTCCCCACATAATTTCTTTAACTCTACTTCTACTGCCTCAGAAGTTCTTAAACCTTAACCTTGTATTTCTGTCAGAGCTGATCTGGCTGTGAGAGAATCAGCCATAGCTGATCTTCTTTGGGCAGTTACACAAGTTACATTTTTGGCGTGATTTGGCCCCTGAATGCATGTTACAGCTGTGACATAACACATGTGCATGGCTGAAGAATGCTTTTAAAATGGCCAATTGCACAAAAAATTAACCTTCATCAAATCAAAGGAAGGAGCTCTAAAGCAGAGTACTTTAGGGAACTTGCGTTCCCTCCAGGGATAATTTTTCCTGATTTCCAGGGGCAGGCGAGCACCAGTGTGCACCACTCCAGCCCTACCCCAGGGGCTGTCAGTGGGCAGAGGGAGGGAGCAGCAGACAGCTGGGGTACTGGGGGCAGCTTGGCCAGGTCCACAAAATGAAGGGGCTCCATTCCACTCCCACCCCCCCACACCCCCTAGCTCTGCCAGGCAAAGCTGATCCAGCAGCTGCTGCTGCTGTCAAAAAGCCCAGGTGGGGCTGCCCGCTTCCCCACCCCCTCCCCCTTCATGGTCCCCCAGGTACCTTGGCTAGGATACTGCAGGGAGGGAGCTGGGGGCCAGGTCCATGAGGTGAGATGGCTCCCTCCCATCACCCCCCTGCCTGGGCATCTTGGCAGCAGCAGCAGCAGCAGCTGTCAGATTAGCTTTGCTTATCTAGAGCAGGGAGGGTGCACAGGGGGGAACGGAGTCCCTTTGCCACATGGGCCCAGCTCAGCTCCCCCCAATCCTCCTGCCAGGCTAGCTGGGGGAAGGGGGTAGCCTGTTGGGTCAAGCCCCCCCTGACCCAACAGACAACTGTCTGTTGGGTCGGGGAGGTGGCGGTGGCATCCTCTAACTCATGGTGTTTTGTGTAAAGCGCCATGCCTTAGAGTGGTGTAGGTTGTAGTCGGGTTGGTCTAAGGACACAGACAGACAAGGTTCTTTGGGTGAATCTGATATCTTTTATTAGACCAACTTGGTTGGTTAGTTGGTCTAATAAAAGATGTCAGATTCACCCAAAGACCTTTGTCTGCCTATGCCTTGGAGTGGGGCATCTACACATCTGTAGGCACCCTTTATGTGGGTTACAGGAACTCAACACCAGGTTGAGATAATTGTTGAGTTTTGCAATTAAGATGCAAGGTCATAGAACATGCATTTTTTTCCTTAAAGTAAGGGAAATGAACAGTATGTTGGAGATGTGTCTTAATGTTATTACTTCAGATTATCACGCTACATCTATGTGGCATGTGTTGGGGCTACATCTATGTGGCATGTGTTCCCCCAGTGACCCTTTAGATCACTTTTGTTTTGTTTAAATTCAAAACATTATGAATGTTGCCCAGGCTGCCTAGATAACCATACTGCAGGGTGTACACTATTTCCTATAGTTCTGAAACTCAGTTTGAGAAGGACTGTTGAGGTTACTCAATTATTTCAAGTAATTAGAACGTTTCTCAAGCACAGTCACTAGTTTAAGTCAAGAGAGTGCAGGATTTATTTCAAATAGGGAGCATATGACGTGCACTCTTAGACGCACACCTCGCTGCAACATAACCACTTACTCCGAATGGATCAGAGCCAGGGGATTACCAGCCAGGAAATTAATTGCCAAGGGAATTCCAACACTTACAAGTTAGTAAAAGGCCTGAACAAAGAGGTATGTTTTATATCACATTCCAAAGGCGCCAGGCTCAGGCTCTGATGATTTTTAGAGGAGGGAAATTGCAAAGCTGCAGGCTGGTCACTGAGAATACCTTCAGGTGGCTCCTGCTGATTTCATTCTGGGAGTGACTACTAGCATGTTCTTGCCAAATTCAGTACCAAAGCAGCACTCGGGAATGGGGAATCTTGGAGGTAACTCAATCCTAGACTGCTTAGGGTTTTACATATATAGTTACCAGCAGCACCTTAAATTTCACCCCAAAGTCAGTGAATGACTAATGTAAAGACTGGAGAATAAGAAAATATGCTGATGCTTCCGACTAGCCTTCCTAGGTCTATGTTAAGCTTGCCTAACTTTGGCTTTCAAGACAAGAGTGTCTGCAGTTTGGTCTACATCTAAGAGGAAGGAAAATGCAATCTTCTGGCTAGCAACAGATCAAAGAAGGTATTACTGAAAACTAGCAAGAGTAGATGAACCCTAAATTGCATACCACCTCAGCATGCCAAAGGCAGATACTTCTATTCCATCAATTCCTCTGAATGCTTCCCACTTCCAACAGATACCACAGCCACAGTGCCTGCATGGAACCTAAGCTAGCTGGGCTTCATCTCAGTCCCAGTTTCTGCCATACTCTAGGAAAGGGGGTGTCAATCTATTGCCTTCAAGGCAGATCCAAGCCCTTAAATGATTGCATCTCGCCCATGGAGTCAAGATATAAGTGGCAATTCTGTGATAGGTGGAAGCACTGCTGCCCCAAACCTCCCTGCTCTCTCTTGCATGCCCTCTTAGTGTAGACTTTTCTTCTGTTTCCACCAGATTCAGTGCTGGTGGAAGCCAGTGGAGATGGAAATCATCGACAAGGGGGTTGATGATTCCATGAATTCGATGTCAAAACTCCCATTAATTTTAGGGTGGCCAGAATTTCACTCAGTGAGCTTCATCAGCATGTTAGTGATGGTGTTACCATAGTGTTTTTGAAAATAACATTGGACAAGACTTATGACATGTCAACACAGTATTTTGGGAGCTGGGTCATGGAAAGAAATAGTGTGTGGTTTTAACGTGGCTCATATTTTTCTAGAGTTAGTGAGGATGTTTGATGTTTGTTGGGTGGGGTAGTAGACTTCAGAGTAGTTACAAGACTCAGTGAATACTGACTTCTGGCATGCAGTAGGGTCATAACCTTAGTAACTCTGACTCACATCATATGACAGGCTCAAGGGATGATCTAACCTAGCAAAAGTTTTAAAGGTTAATTTTGAATGGATGGTCAGTATAAAAGCCCAGGCATACTGATGCATAAATGTCTTATCAGATAAGAGAGATGAAATTGCTGCACGTGATGAAAGTGCACAAAGGTGAGTGTGTCAGCTTGCAGTCAGGAAATACCTGTCTGAGTTTTCAGAAGTGTAACAGGAGAGCCTGGGATGTCTTATTCTGGTCAGTCATGGATGTCACCATTGACAATAACACTGTGTTCCTTTTATTACCTATAGATATTACAATAGATTGTCTCTAAATCACTAGGTATTCCTGTGTCATGTGACAAGTTTAAAATATGTACTATCTGCTAAACATGCCCCAATATGTTACCACTTCTCCATACTTTTGGGATATCTAGCTTCTTTGGAGCTCTATTAAGGCTGCAAGCATCATGATCTTCATAAGCAAACCATGGATCAGTACCCATCTCCTAATTTAACCCAGTTTTTAACATAGTCTGTAAAGATTTATGATTATAATTTATAGATATAATTGCTGCTGTTTAGTGGGCTAGGGTCATAGATGCATGAGTTTTTTCACTGCATAGGTTTTGAACATGTTCCTACAGTATGTTTAGGAGGATTCTCTTAAAAAAATTAAAGGTGTATTGATTGATTTATATTGTGTCCTGCTGAGGAACACCTTTTGTTTCATTTTAAGGGGATTGCTGTTAACGGTACAGTAATCATTAATAACCTATTAAAAGCTGTAGAAAAATGATGGCTTTAAAGAATTTGGTCTAAGTCTAAACTGCTGAACTAAAGGAATTGTGTATCAATTGGCAAGTACTGAATGTATTCTCAGTGTTTACATTCATACGTTTATTATAACCTAAATAGTGGGTCTGTTTTAATGTCCCATATTTTCATTTGCTATCTTATTTTCTGAATTATGACCATAAGATTTTTCATAAAACAAGACAAACTGTCTATAGGAGCTCAGGTATTTTGCTAAATCCTGTGTGTAGATAGTTATTCAAGTGTACTAGTCTGGTAGTTTGGAATTTTTCAGAATCTGCTCTATAGCAGCCCCTTGTCCCATCATGCTACAGCATTTCTTAGATTTAGAAATTGGCTCCTGGGATTATGTGGTTTGTCTCTGCTAATATAAAATGATATAAAGCTGCTGGAATATATGGTTACATTTTAACTCAAAGAACCTGTTGGTATTGACCTGCTTGTGGTTTATTTCCAAAACCCATGCATTGAACTGCAATGGAAATGCTAACAGATTTTTGTCATTAAAGCTACGCAATTTATGGAACACATTACGGCTTTATATATTAATGTCTTTGGCCCCCATTTTCCAACCCAGCCCCCTACATCTCTACTATTGCGAGTTTGTTTCTAAGTGGCACCATTTTAATCTGCGTTGTGGATTGTAAAAATTAGAAATTTGCTTATTTAATTTTCTTGTGAATGTATATTATTTTAAAGGTATTTTTACTTTTTTTTTTTACACAAGATGTTATTACTTTTATTTTGGTTTGAAACCAAGATGCACTAAGACAATAACAGCTGCCTACAACCTCAGTGTTGCAGTGGTATCTGTTAGGGTCCACATCAATGGAGCAAATCACAGGAACATCTTAGGTACAATCTATGCCTAGAGCTTATTAGAGGTGAACACTACTGGGGAAAGTTAATTTCAGTTTTAATATCAACAGTAAAGGCCCGATTTTCCTTGAAGTCAGATGAGTTATGGTAGCAGGAAGGTCTGCAGATTTTTGTCATCTGTACTGCAGCCATGTGGGAAAATATCTAAAGTATTTAGGTAGTCTACCTTTCATGTGATGGCATGTTTTTACAAAAGCAGGCTGGTATTTTCATCCTTCAAGGTGTTTACAAATAAAATGAAATACCTTATTGAAATGCTGTTTGTTATTCTTTTACTGTCCCCCTCCACAGAGCAGAACTCTGTGACATTTTTTGCCAATGAAGATAGCTAGAAATAGGATAAACACTTTTCAAAGTGCTGCATTAACATCTGCAGCTGTTTAGGCACATGGGTGGGGGGATGGGGTTGGTAAGCCCTGTTTTTCACGTATGTTTTTATTAACACAGCTTTACGTGAGTTCATTATTACACACAAGGAAGTCAGCTATTGTTCGCATCTGATACTGCCTATTACGACGTTTAATGAGTTATAACGTGGGCTTCCTGGAAATACTACAGCACTTGTACACTAAAACCATTTTAATCCCCAGACATAGGGAATCCTAGAGCTGAGGCTCAGGTGATATTATATCTCTCCATAATCAGTGATTCGAAATCAACTAAGCTGTGTATTTCCTGGGCAACAGTCTGAGATGATCTCATTCATACTGATGTGCTGGTAATAGTTGCTGACCCTTTCTGCCAGCAAACTACGAGGACAATTGTGCTCTTGTTACATAACTGTATTTTTTAATAGCTTCAGTCAGAGCTTTGCCTGTGCAACTGGGAGCAGAACTGTGATCTCTAGGTAGTACAGAGCCTGTGCATGAAGGGAAATCCTTCCTCAAGTGTACAGCAGCTCACGTACAATGAACAGTGCTGTTCCACTGTGGCAATCCCAAGGCCACTACAGCTCTGTCACTCTACCTTGCAGGTCCTTGGCCTCACCCTCCATGTGCTACAGCACACAAGGAGCCTTTAAGGCCTAATCAAAACTTAATACAAGTGGAGTGTGTCTGTGTGTCCAGATCCAGCTGATGAATTAGTCTTTATTTATCATATGAACTACACAGCAAAGAGTGATATTTAAAATACAAAGAACTTGGTAGATGCAAAGTTGATCCATTTTTAAAATAGATTTATTTGCTCAGGGCCAGAATCACAAGGTGTAAAAAACCCTTGTAAATCTAGGTCTTGTTTTAAGTCTCACTGAAAAAATCAGTGAAATTTAGGTTTTCAGAAATATTTTTATGTAGTACAGGGCAGTGCCCTATGGAGGTGCACCAAGCTATTTCTGAAAATGTTGCATCCAGGATCAGAAGCAGTTTAGCCACCTTTGCACGGTGCTGCATCCAGCTAGTTAACTCTGTTAAGTTGCAGGACTTATTTTTCCAGGCACAGCATTATGTTAACACATATCTTGAAAATTGGATTGGGGTTCCTAAGTCAGTTAAGTAGTTTTGAAAATTATATCTCAGTGCTCCAGGTGACATTTTCCACACACATCACTTGCTCACCAGTCAGGTGCCTAGTCTAACTTAAACTGGGACTGTCTGACTGCTCAGGTACCCAGTATAGCTGTTAAGTGCCCAGTATAGCTTAAACCAGGGTAGTATGACACAGCCCATGGTGCTGAGAGGGACTGCAGCCAGGGGGCTGAGGGTGAGCTGGGGTGCCCACCTGTGTTGTGCAGTGGTAGGGTACCTACATGGCCCGGTGTGGGGAAGGGACCTATGGCTCGCACTGGTACAGCCCACATGGTATATCCCCCATTGGTGCAGCCCCCAGTGACTTAGAAGTTTGATGGTCCTGGCTTAAACATCCAGTTTGTGCTTTCCTACTACACAGAAATCCTGTTAGACAGAAATCACTGCAACAACTTCACCCCTCTCCCAGTACCTCCTCAAACAGAGAGGTTTGGCAATGTGCCTGGAAGAGTCACAGTTTTAGACGGAGAGAGGAATAGGGACAGATGTCATGAAATATGGAAATACTGACAACCCACATGAACTCAGGCACCACGTGTAGCATAACACTTCAGCATGAAAGGGATTGGCAAGGTTCAATTATCACAGCCACTTCTAGTGTAAAATTCTTTCCATAAAAAGAAAAGAAAAGAAAGCCTAAAGCCTGACCTTTTTAAGATTCCAGCTTTCCTCTATTAACCTCCCAGTTAATGATACAGGAATGTGTAAGCCTCTTTCCTAAGAGATGGCACATTAGTTTTAGGTTATGTCATGTGAACGAACTTCAGAGGAGAAATAAAACTCAGAGTCTATTAAAGCATTTTATATAGCTATAAAAGTAAAGCGATTAACCTCCACAACCATGGTGCTGATGATAGGGAAGAATCTCATTCAGTAAACTTTTCTATATTAAGACTGAAAGCATGGGTTTTTGCCCATTGCTTCATGGCTACATGGACTTACACAGGAAAACAAGAATGAACTGGGGAAAGCACCTTTACAGAGCTATTAGCTGGCTTGGCATATTAGATCATGTGAATAGATTTTTTTATTAAATGAAACAGGAACAATATGTGATTTTACTAGGAAGGAATCCTTATAAGATCACATTCCTTTCTATCCCTACCTCCCAAAGTATCTCAACGTCCACATGAAAACACGGAAGCCAAAATGCAGCTTCATGGAATACCTCTTCAGGCTGAACAGGAAAAGGTGTTTGCCTCTTCAATGTTGTATCATAGATGTACTGTAGAACAAGAGATGAAAAGAAAGGCCACACAGCATTATGTACTGCTGTCTTTACTTTCAGGATTAGCTAACTTTTCTTTCTCCCTCTCTCTCCCCACCCCCACCCCCACTGATTCCCTTTATGTCCTAAGGGCAGATCCCTTCTCCTGGGTCAGGAATGTAATAAGGCCGGTTTTCCTCTCTCCAGGATATTGTGTCTGTCTCACTGTGTTTAAATTGCCACAGAAAGCTCTTCAGAACAAAATACAGTATTTTCTTTGTACAGGAGCCAACATTTGACGTATCCTTGGGGAATTCTCTGTCTTCAGCATTTAAACATACACGCTAGGTATGTTTAACCTATTGATAGGCAACAAAGACAATGTATTGATAATGAACAAAAAGGAGAGCTTGAAATTTTGGATGGGGGAAAACACCCCTTCATTTAAATTAGCCTATAGAAAGCACTTCTGATTTGCATACTTATAAAAGGCTTAATACAGAACAATGAAGACTCCAATATGGCATTTACAACTAAGACACATCAGCTACAAGGTAACGTAAATGCCATTCAAACACAGCTGGCACTAGGCCGCCGTTGACAACGAACAAGCCCCGGATAGAATATACGTCAGTGGAGGAAGGGGAAATTGTGGCTACCGTCATCGATTTAAATAGGTTTTTCTTTTTTTAATTCGAACTGAAAGCTCCGTCTCAATAACGCAGGACCAAACTCATGTCTCTAAACTGCTGCTTCCCAAAGAGTAAGATCAGTATTTACTTCCCTTAGAACTAGGTGGTAGCTGTTGCAGGTGGTTGACCTGGGGTATGTCAGGGTGTATTCTAGTAGTAGGAGTTTACATACAGCTTTTGCTAAAGCGATATAATAGAATTAACAATAACATTAGATATAGTTACATGATGTTTGCTTATCAGTAGAAGCATACTATAAAATTGCACATTATACTAATTTAAACAAAAGTAAAACTGAACGCGAGGTATGAAGATGCATAAAAATAAATCAAATGAAGCATTAGAAAATGTTAGAGTAAAAAAATTAAATCAGGTAATTATATTAGATTTTTCATCCTTATTTTTTATTTTATGTAGCATAAATACACCTGCAGAGTATAGGTGTAAGTTGTTAGAAAGGAGCCATATTGTTTTTTTCTTCATTAGCCCACTACTTAAAATTTCCTCCTAATGGAGAGCTCAGTTTCCCTCTCATTTCTTCAAAGAATGAACAAGACCACAAAGAGTGATCTAATGAATCTATCCCATTCTTCTCGCAAAAACTTAATCTGTCTTAATATGGCATCTGAAACCACTTTCGCATGATGACTGCGGATCTCATTATGGTGTATCACAGTTTCATAAATAATGGCTTCTTGTTGTGGGTGGGTCTGTACTCCAGATAGATAGGTTTCTAGGCCAAAAAAGTGCTTAATTTCAAGAAAGGGAAAGAAAATCTCACTGCCTGCCTATCTCTCTGCATGCTGGCACTTTGAATGTTTAAATTGATATCTTGCTTTAATATGGAGAAAATATTGAGCCAGTAACTGCCAGCACATTTTCCGGGTCATTTGTCTGGAGGCGAGTATAAATATTATTTAACCATGAAAATAAGGGTTTATTTGGAAGACAGGATGCTTCTAAAATGCACGCCTTATCTGATAAAGGCAAGCTCCAATTTTTATGCAATCATTTTATGTTCTTAATTGTGCTAAAGTGCTCACATTAAGCAGCCCATTTCAGTTTACATGAGTTCTCCTCCTAATAGAGTTTGGTGGAGATAAAAGCTGCCTTGTTGTGTAAGAGTTCCTATTTTTCTTTTTTCCTCTCTGGTCTTGTCATGTAGAGAACGTGCCTGCCCACACAGACCCCTCCTTATCTTCAGTGACTTCTTTTCCTATGCTGCCTTCTCGGCTGCTCCACATTTGTTCCCGGGCTCTTTCTTCCTTCTAACTTCTTTTCTAATTGTCTGGTTTATCCCTATTCTTTCCATTGCTGTGTTCCATCTTTTGCTTGCCCATCAGCTCCCGGGTCTCTTTCATTCTACTGCCATCACTCAGTGCCTTTGTCTGAACTGCCTACTAGTTTGCCTTTCCTCCTGTGCCCCAATGCAAATGGTCCTTTCTATACATTGATGTGGGCATGCTTATTTGCTTATAACCTGTCATTAATTCTTAGTTTACTTGGCCTTCTAATTTTGATCCCCCTACTTCCTTTCTTCCACAGACTGCTCTTGCCCATTTTTCCAGTCTTCCTCAAGGAATCGAGATGGGACTCTGAGCAAGTAACATTAACTACAGGAGTAAGAAAAAGTGGAGCTAGCACTTGACTTTAACCAGAATTCCAGCTGAGCGCACTTTTTCCTTGCTATTAAGGGTCACTAATGTGCCTAATGGATACAGTGCACTCAGTGCTGTTTAGTTCATATTTTAAAGTGACATGTCTTCTCCAGAACCTCTATATAGTGTTCATATATTAAACCTAGAAAGTGGTTTAATTTATACCTTCTGGTTGGTATATGCTGCTAACTAACTTTCCAAAGAACCATTTTTTCTGAATGAAGCTTTCCTAGCTTAGTGATTTAATCTCTTTGATTTATGAACATATGGTAGTCTTGGTTTTTTTCCATTGTTAAAACTCTCCACTTTTTTTCTCCTCTAAACAATTAAAAAAAAAGATCTGATCATTGGAACTAGGCATATCTTCATTTAGAAGTTCATCTCTGCTATTTTTTTGAATCACTGATAATTAACAAACTTTGAAAATTGTACTTTGAGCTTGAGTGACAGAAATGGCATTAAGTCTGATAGCTAGCTCAACCTCCAGAGTGAAGATTACAGTAAAGGAGGACATTTACCCATGTGATTACAGCCTGAAATGACTAAAAAATGATCATATCACCACAACACATTTGCGGTTCAGTTGGTTTTACTTGGGATGATTTTTGGAATATTCAGTTTCAATGAAGATGCCAAGATCAGTCTTTTCAGTTGGAAGTTGTTTGGAGCATGGCCTCTTTTGGAGACAAATGCTCAGCTGTGGAGACTGACATGCTTTCATTGACTTAGTGGAGCTTTGTCAATTTACAGCTGCTGAAGACTTGTCCAGGCACTGTTACTGAGTTATCTAGGAAGTGCCCAGCACACCTATGGAGACGGTAATTCAATAATAAATACGTTCAGATGTAGGAAGCTAGATTGTCTGAGCCATGTGACAGTGTGCAAATACGTGCGTCTCAATGCATGGTAATAGGTTCTGTTTAGCCTCAGGAACTGAAAGCAGCTTAAGTGCTTATGCTTCTAGAAGGGCTTAAAGTGGCTTATGTCCTTCTTCCCATTTTAAGGACTAGAAATGGCTTAAGTGCTTATGCCACCTTAAATACATGGGGCAAATGCATGGGGCTTTATGCAGTCGTGAAGGTTGCATTAGTGATGTTGCTGCTTAGTCTGTCCGTATAGGGGTATGACTCTTCCTGAGGGTGTCAGGGAGACACCTGGAGACTTCAGTTACATGGTAAATATTCATGTATAATGTGAAACCAGAATGAAGAAGCCTTATTTGGATAACCCATAGGTTAGGGACAATTAATTCTTTTCTAGCCCTAGTTTACAATTATTCTGCCAGTTGATATTAGTGACCACAGTCTGCAGTGCTATTACAGATTAGAGTGGGACTCGGTTACTCTGCTTAGAACATGCTTGAAAAATTTACTAGGGATGTAGCAGTCCCACTCCACATTACAAAGCATTTGCCTAGCCTTTGGGATTTCCACTGTGGGAGAATATATCTGGCCTGTTGCGTCTCTCTCTGTCCTAGCTCTTTTTCAGATCTGTCCTCTATCTATGTGGTCACAGACCATGGGTCATCAGCTATACATTGTTTTTTGTCCATTGCTGGTCTGACAGGAAGGAGTGTGCATGTCACCTTCTTACTAAGTGTTATGACAAGATGTTGTCATGTCCAACTTGCCTGACTACCTAATATGGTAGTGAAGAGCAGAGATGAATCATGGATAACATCCTTGAGGAGGAAACAGGATAGGCATTAGTATAAATGTTGCATGTCCACTTTTCTGGCAGGTCATTGCTTTTCCTAAGTCCAAGCCTGTTTCGCCCAAATTAGACTAGTGAAATCAGCCTGACATCAATGGGAATTAGCTAACTAAATACTTTTGAGAATCTGGACCTTCTCCATCTGCTGCCTCGGTTTCCCATCTGTTAAGTGGGTATAGCAGTACTTTCCTACCTCATGGGATGGTTTGAAGATACATTCATTAGAAGATATGCATCTATCCTAGGGTAATTCACCCAGTAGCCTAGGCAGATACTACTGGGTCTCACCACCAAGTAGGAGGAGATAACATATTTTCATTTAGCAAACAGCCACCAAAAGGTTGTTGTGGACAGACAAAACTTAAACTAAAATAAGTTATAACCAGTAGAGTTTTGCCCTGATGCTTTCATAGAGAATCCTCCACTGGGTTGGGAAGGGTTACTATGTTTTAAGGATTTATATCATCTCTTCATTACTTTTTACACCAATATTATACTGGTATAAATGTTTTATCTGTTCATGCCTGAAAACAGAAACAAGATGTACATTGTATATTTGACTCACTCTTGAAGCAATTTAATTGCATGTGGACTTTGGGCCAAATCTTCATCTGTAATACAAAAGCAGAATGAAGAAGCTTTATTTGGATAACCCATAGGTTAGGGCCAGTTAATTCCTTTCTAGCCCTAGCACACAAGTATTCTGCCAGCTGGTATTGCTCACCACAGTCTGTGCTCTGTGCGCTCCATACTCTGGGCTGTGGAATACTGCATCTCTGCTGTTTGTGGACTCTCACACTCCTTTGTGCAGCTGCAAAATAAGTCATGGTTGGAAGCTGTTTGGCTGCTCTTCTCCCATCGCTTACTGCCTGTCTCACACAGAGGGACTTCAGTAGCAATGCTGCCCTGTGGGCCTCGTGTCTGAGCAGCTGGGGGAAAGATTTGCACCATAAATAGGGTTAAGTGTTTGTGTTTCATGATGCATTGTAGTGTGAAGACTTTTAGCACTCACTTCTTTTAAACATTGTGGGAAAATTAATTATCAAAAACTTTATTAATACAACATTGAAGTTACCTAACTAACTAAACATCTAGTGAAATGCAAATACAATGCTTTCCACAATGCCATTCATGGGGCCACATAGCTGATAAGCAGCATTTTCTGATCCTGTTTTTCATGTTAAATATGCACCATGATGCATTCACTGTATCACTTAGAATTAGATGTTTTCACCACACTTTCTTCTTTTCTCCAGTAAATCATACTTGGTTTGAAGCTGCAGCCTCAGATAGATCCTTTTTGCAGTGCTCCTTTGCAACTCACATCTTTCCTCCAGGGTCAAACAATAATATCCTTTGCACAATGGAGGGATACACCTTTGGCTTTTGTTCAGTGAGTAAACTCTTACCAAGTAGTTCGCTCTGATCAGCATGCAAGTGCATTCCTATCCTTGAGAAGAAATTATGAAAGGGGGATACCAAACTTGATCATTAATTGTTCTCACCTCAAATGTCATATACAATCTTTTGCCAGGATACTAGGCAGTGAACCAGCCTTATAAAATGGTATGGGATGCATATGAAATACACTTTATCAGATATCTTTATATATTTAATGACAGTTGGGCTAATCATAGACTATTTTGCTGCTAGAAAAACTGTGAAGCAGGCTTACAGTCCCTGATCTTCACATAGAGATTATAGGCCAGGTATGCTCTTGATGGCAGTAGAACTGCTGTTTCTTTATACCAGGACTGGATGTCCTCACTCCATGTTTTGGCATTTTTCCACATATGATTTTGGGGCAATATGGTAACACCCTGTAAAGAACAGGAACTGGATGACAGCTTATTTAATTATAGTGAGTAACTCTGAATTGGCTTGAAAGAAAACAGCATTTTATAAGTGGACTTGCAGGGGTTGGTGTCTAATGGCAGTTTTATACAATGGGGATATTTTTTAGCATGTTTATTCATAAGAGAGTTTTATTTATCAGGTAGGAAGCTTCTAATAATATGGAACCAGATGCTGAGTGGAGCCTTATGTGTTTGTCCTTAAACACAGGAGTGGTCTCTTGGCTTTCATGGGCCCATTTGCTTTATCAGGATTACCAGTGGAAGACTTGCAGGATTGGGTCTTTAACAAACACAGAATGAAAGGAAAGGTCTTTTTGCCTGTAAGAAAGTAGAGCTATTACATCAAAATTCAATTTCACTGGGAAAAAAAATCCTTCTGATCTACTCCCTGGAATGTGACATTTCATGGGTGTAATAAGGTTACAAACAGATTATAAATTGAAACCCCATAAATCCTTATTGTACTCCACCAAAGCTTCTGCTTTGCATAATACTCTTATTCCAGAGTGTTCTTTGTCTTATAAACTAAAAACTATTCAATCATTCATCTTATGGAGACCAAGGAGTCAAAAACACCATGCAAAATCCAAAGGTAATTATCAGAATCAAAGAACCTGAATGCCAGAGTTGAGAAATTTCTGAACACTTTAGATAGAAAGATCTTTCTTTTCAATGAAACACACACATGTGCACGTGCGCACACACACACACACACACACACATTCCACAAAATAATTCTAAAATATTTTCTTCAAAATAACAATTGAAAGGACCAAGAAAAATCTAATAGACATTCACTCTTCATGCACTCTGCTCTTCCTTCTGTACCAGTGCCCAATGTCAGTTCCAGTGCCTTTCCACATCTTTCTCTGTGTCCCTCAGGTCACTGCACAACCCATTCATGTTTTAACTATGTCAAAACAGGCCGTGTCTATACAAAACACTAGCTGCTCAGTAGTAGCGAGCTACTGTGCAGTCAGTGTCACCAAAAAGCCATTTGGGGACGCTACTGTGCAGTAACAATGCAATCAGCATCTCATGTAGGTGCAACCACAGCTTAGTTAATGCCCTTATCAGGTTTCTTCTAGGCTTTACTTGAAGAGGAGGATCTTCATGTGAGAACAGAGAAGCTTCGTAGACAAGGTCCAAGAGGTGTTTGACACACAGGAGTATTGTGAAATAAAGTGCAGGTGCCTGTGGGAGAAGCAGAGAGAATGGGAAAGCGGTGATATGATAAGGGGGGGGGGGGGCAGAAATGTAGGGAGCAGCAGCATCAGGCAGTGACCTGAAGGCAGTCACAAGAATGGAGGAGCCAATGAAGGGATTTAGAGGTGGATGACATAGCTCAGCAGGCAAATACTCTTGCAGCTATTTGCCTTTAGTGTGGATTGCAGAAGGGGTCATGTTAAGTCAGAGAGTCCAAAAAGCAAGAGGGTGCATGAGGTGACAAGGGGTGGATGTGAGTTATAGGTATATGTACTGAGAAACCATTTTCGAAGTGTTTGTTTAAAGTGAGCAAATTTTGCACCCTGACTTGTGCAGGACAGCACAGGGAGAAGGATGCTTTTTTAGGTAAAAGAGAACAAAATGAAGTGCTGGTCCTTACTCAAAATCAGACCACATTCAGTTTGCATCATATGCACTAGTTTTGGTTTTGTTCCTCCAGTACAGTGTAGCTTTATCCAGACAACTCATGATACATTTTATTTGCAGAAAGATGTAACCAATAGTTGTTTTCATAATGGAGTTTCATGCAGCTGCTTCTTTTTCTCTCAGGCAATAAGAGTACATATTAACCTTCCTGTACCATTCTGATTCGGTTTCAAAACACTGGCCATCTGTACACTTTTGGTACGGGCGCATGTAATATGAATGGACTACAGAAATATGCACTTGAAACATAAACTCTTAAAGATTACATGTTGTACGTTGTCCAGCACATCTGTTCTGTGCCTATGCTCAGTGCAGCATCATAACTTTTAAGAAATGGTAATAAAGTTTTTGAAAACAGAAAAAGAACAGTCATCTTTTATAGGCAGCCCACATGTGCTTGCCATAGAGACGTTGTATAATTGTGAACATAAGTGATTTTATTTAGTTTTTTTATTGTTTTCAGGACTTTGAAAAGATCAGGATTATCTTTTTTGTGTTTCACTATGAACTACTGACTTTCCGTATGTCTGACTTTTCTATGAGCTACTTACGGAGCGGATGCTGATTTAATCTGTACTACGATCAAATTTAAACTCTGGAAACACTCTTAGTGCCTTAATTGAAACCGTTCCATTTTTTGAGACAGGCAGCCACCTAGTGGTAGAAGAGGGAAACAGACCTGTTTCAGAAAAATAAATACAAAAAAATTAAGAGTCTGGTTGATGGTACTTTCCAAGAAATCCAAGAGAATCAGGCAACTTAAGTGCCATTGACATTCATTCCTTTCGGTAACTGAAAATTCTGGTTGTGGGCGATTGTGTGTATTTTAAAACTGAGAATTTTGACAGTTACACCTTTTTAAAATAAACTTAATGCTAAGATATATATGCCCTGGCTCACTAGGCTATCCCTGTACATAAAAACTTTAAAGAATTAAGTACTTTTTTTTAATTCTTCGTGGCTCCAGGGTCTTATGGAATCGAAAGAGTGAAAGATATAGAACCAGATTCTGCTTTTGGATTCATTCATGAAGATCCCACTGACCAAAATGAGAGCTGAGCATGTGCATGTGAGAATCAAATTTAGGTCTGAGTCTTCAAGAAATTGTAGGAGAAATCGGGAAGAACCATATTACAAAATGGCAAAGAAATCTGGATTAGAAGGAACTCCAGTTTGCTTTTTTAAATAATTGAAGTCTAGCAAGCATACACTAAATTTAATACATGCACAAAATGAAAATACTGGTAATGTGGTATGAGACAAATATTTTGTTGGAAGCTCAATTGAACATTTTTACTTCACCTTTTTATTTGGAGGCTATCTTGTTGAAAGCATGATTTTGCAAACCATGTGTTAGCACCTAAATTAAGTCTTTGGGAGGTAAGTAGTACTTTGTGGGCCCATCTACACAGGTTTTAATGTGCTGTTGCTAGTACACATTAAGTTAAGTACGTCTAATATGAGATACTACATAAATGTGCAGTAGCCAGTGCTAATACACAGTAGCAATGGCACACAGTCTTTCTGTGATGCTTAATGTGCAGTAGACTAATTCTTCTGCACATTAGCACAGTTTTTTACATGATGCGCAAATGCACCGTAGACTGTCTATGGCACATTAAGTGTCTTGTGTAGACGCACCCCATGTGAACTATGTAAATTGAGTCCTAAATAAAATTATGCAGAATCAATTATATAGAATCAATTATAATTCAATCAATTGGGATTGATTAAATATGTAGGACTAATCAAAAGCCTGTTGATGTCTATAGAAAGGACCACATAATACTTTATCTGTTTTAGATTAGGTCTGTAATTTACTTGGATTATAATATCTTGGGAGAAAAAGCTTTCTTTTTTTGTCATATGTTTGGATTACAGTGAGGTCCCTGTCCATGCTAGAGGCTCCTATGTTCTATGGTAATACTCGTAACAGTAATTCATAGTGGTGGTATGATGTCTTCAAAACAGGTTAGCACATTAGCAACTCCCTTATCATATGGTTTCTTCCTCTGCAGCATATAAACAATGACCACATCCATGGTGAGAAGAAAGAGTTTGTGTGCCGATGGCTGGATTGTTCCCGGGAGCAGAAACCCTTCAAAGCCCAATATATGCTGGTGGTACACATGAGGAGACACACCGGGGAAAAGCCTCATAAATGCACTGTGAGTACACAGTCCTGGACAGCTGATTTTCACAGGTTTGACAGGCTGAGTCATGAAACTGCTCCTGCCCAGCTTGGACTCCCATCATAGCTGTTCCACACCTGCGTCTGATCTTGTGAAAACAGCACCATATCAGGAGAGGAGCAGTTATTTACTTACTTTGCACAGAAGACAGTGACTACAGGAAGGTGTGAGATGATGATTCGATTAGGCCTAGTTTCCTAAATCTAAATTCTCTCCATTAAATAATTAAATTTCTCTGTAAAAGGTGTTCACTAAGGCAGAGTTGCTTGCATTGTTCATAGAAATACTGCCAAACCCCAAAATGCTAATGGACTTCTGAGTTTAAAAAAAACCCATGAACATATTGTTACTATCTAGACTTTTTTTCTCTTATGGTAGAGATTCTGCATTGTGCTGGAAGTATTTTATTGCAAGTTATAGTGGACTGTCTTAACAAAAATGAAGAAAATGCTTCGATCCATTGAACAAAATTACTAAGCTTCTAATCTTTGAGATTTTGTTATTGTATTAGGCTGTTTTACCTTTTCTAAAATCACAAGCATTTAGCATAATCCAGTTTTACATGTTGTCCACAGTTTGAAGGTTGTACAAAGGCTTACTCCAGATTGGAAAACTTGAAAACCCACTTGAGATCTCACACTGGAGAGAAACCATATGTTTGTGAGCACGAGGGCTGCAACAAAGCTTTCTCTAATGCATCCGATCGGGCCAAACACCAAAACAGAACTCACTCTAATGAGGTAAGCAAGCACATAGGCTGTAAGATAGCCTTAACTATGCTGAGATATAATTGTGTCAAAGAAGCTGCTGTAAACACACAACCAAAAAATCATCAGGAACATGAAGCAGGTCAGTTGCATATTGCATTCAACAGCGATAAATCATATTAATATTGTGTTGCTCTACAGAGGCTTCTAGAACATAAAACATAAGATTTGCCGTACTGGGTCAGGCCAAAAGTTCATCTAGCCTAATATCCTGTCTCTAACAGTGGCAGAAGTAGATGCTGTAGAGGGAGAACATTGAACTAGACCATCCAGAATGATATATCCCCTATTCGTTACCCTCGTTGGCATCCACCATCACTGGTTTACAGATGTCTGAGGAGACATCGCCAAATGTTCTATTATCAATGAATTTGTCTAGTCCCATTTTGACCGTGGCCATACTACCCTCCTCCATCAATTCCTGTGGCATTGAGCTCCACAAATTTACCATATGCTTCATTTTAAAAAAGTACTTTATCTTGTTTTAAACCTCTCTCCTACCAATTTTATTGACTGCCCCCTATCGTTTTAGGACTTGGTTAACAGTAGTTCCCTGTTCATGTGGTACAGACCCTTCATGACATTATAGACTTCTATCATATTTCTCCTTCCCGAACAGAATAGTTCTAGCCTTTCTAGTCTCTCCTAGTCTGGCATCTGATCCATACCCATGATCATTTTGTTTGTTCTTCTCTGAATTAGAAAATTCTACTACATCCTTTTTGAGATGTGAAGACCAGAGCTACATACAGTGTTCAAGATGTGAGTGCACCATGGATTAGTAGAATGGCATGATGATGTTCTCCATTTTAAAGATGCCCAACATTTTATTGGCTTTTTTTGGTCACTGCTGCACATAGTTCTCCAAAAATATCAGCTCAATCTACAATGACTCCAAGGTCAACTTTTCTGAGTTGTAACAACTAGTTCAGAACACAGTATTGTGTACATGTAGTTGCAGACTTGAAGATTTCACTGTGCACACCTATTTCCAGATCATTGGTAAAAATGTTGAACAAAATAAGGCCCAGCACAGATCTCTGCAGGCCCCCTCTCCTGACCTCCCTCCAACCTGAAAAGTTACCATTTAGCTCTATCCCGATCTCCATCCATGAGAAAACATTCCCTCCAATCCCACGGCAAATCAGCTTTTTTAAAAGCTGTTAGTGACAGACCTTGTCAAAAGCTTTTTGAAAATCCAAATGTATTATGGTAACCGAATCCCTCTTGCCCACAAGTTTGTTTACCCTTTCAAAAAATCCTGCCCAGCACATTGGTGAGGCAGGATTTCCCTTTAAAAAAACATGCAGACATTTCCCTAGCAGATCATATTTGTCTGTGCAACTGTTGATTTTATTCTTTATTATGGATATAGCAATTTGCCAGCGATGGAAGTGAGCTCATTGGTCTGTAGTTTCCAGAATCACCTCTGGAGCCCTTTTTGAAGATGGGTGTTATGCTGGCACCCCACTAGTCCTCTGACACACAGGCTGTTTGTAACAATTGGTTATACGCTGTTGCCAGCAATTCTGCAGTTTTGCCTTTTGAGTTCCTTCAGAAATCTCAGTTGAATGCCGTGAGGTCCTGGTGACTTACAGGACATAGTTTATCAATTTGTTCTAGCACTTCTGATCAGTTCAATGTGGCCCAATTCTTTAGCCACATATACTAGGAAGAATGATCTAGCATAGGAGTTTCCCCAGTATCTTCTGTAGTAAACAGTGATGCAAAGAATTTGTTTAGCTTCTCTGCTATGGCCTTATCATTCCTGAGTGCACCTTCTACACCTTGGTCATCTAATGGCTTCTGGTCATTTTATCAAAAATATGAGAGAGGAGCTAATGGAAATATTGCACATTAAGTTGTGAAAGGTTAGTTGAAATCCAGTGATATTTTTTCTCACTTCCAGGCTACAAATTGACATTGCATTTGTCCCATGATAAATCACTTTATCCCAGGACAAAGAGAAATCATTCAAATGTCCATGTCTGTTTTCCTAAGATAACTCCTAAAAAGGTTCACAAGATAAAGAGTACTATCAGTTTATCCCAGAAAACTAAAATGCACATGCAACCAGTTACCCCAGGATTGCATAAATGAATTAGTGGTAGAAAAGCAGCAATGCATTTAGCTGTCCACTAAACTTTGATTAGAAGGGCAGTGTGTGCATACATCTATCAAGCCCTGGATATTTCCATTTTGGTACAAACACAAGTACACCCTCTTGAGAGACAAATGAAATACCTATTCCTAGCCCCAGAGACAGAGAATATAGTTTGTGTTGTGTTGTTCTGTAGTGACATCTGCTGGCTGCCTCATTGACACTGAAGGGAGTCGGAGTCGGGCCCTGGGAGCTGAGGAATAGCCCCAACCGGCCCTGTGGAAAATACAGTTTAAGGATATTCAGCATCTTGCTAAAGGCATCTCTTTCAGAATAGGAACTAAGTTTCTTCAACTGCTCTTGGTAAATGTAGAGGAATCTCAAGGGGTTCAAAGTTATATCCCTTCCTGTCCCCTCTACTTGATTTCATTCTCTCTAATCTAAATGGATTTGTCCTTAAACCATGTCCTTCCCTTTTGCTCCATCTATTCCCTTTCAGGCCTTGCAGAGAAGCAGCATTGTGGCTGATTGCCTGGTTTTGGTGCCTCTTTTTCTACCCATATCCCTTAATTTCTACAAGAAGCTCAACTTTCTGGGGTAGCCCACCACCAGATCTGTCACAAGAACTCAGCAGAGCTGAGACAATTTCACTCTCTCTTGCATCTTTGCGTTACAGGTGATGCAGAAAACACTGCACACCTCTGAATTCAGGCTTCCTCCTGGAGTATGTGGTCTCTGCTGGCAGAACCTGCCAGACTCGTTGGTTCACGATAATGGATTGATTTTGAAGATTTTTACCAAAAGCAGGGAGGTGATTTACCAAACCTATCCAATACCTGAGCCGAGTTTCAGGCTGGCTCATACTTCAAGTAAAACAAATTGTCTATTCCAAGTAGATTTGTGTGGCATAAACAGAGCCTCATGAAAGGTGGTTTTGATTGATGCACTCCCCTACTTAAGATCTAAATTTCACATTCAACAGTAAAACACTGCATGGAATTAGCGTCAGTTGTACATTATTTCATCATATTGGTGATAGGTACAGTAACAAAAGCAAACAAACAACCCCACCAGAAACGTGTTTCACAGTGAAGTGAAGTCCCGGTTTTCACCTGTTATAACCTGATGTGTGCCTGTTGACTCCAGCAAGGCTACACAGATTTACATCCCCTGTAATGTTATTTTAATATTATGGTAGATACAACATGAATAAGCTATCACAGGGTCCTCTCCACCTTGCACTGGGTTATATTTAGTACTTACCAGAGATACCACTGTTTGGGATGGACAGACAGATGAGATAAGCAACTTTAAATGCAGCAGGGTTGTTATGTTTCTCATTTATATGAATGTCTGGAAAGAGAAATTCAGTTTCATCCAGGTGAATTTAAATGTCTGTGATCGAAAACCTCATTAGCAGGGACTCAGACCTCTAGTCTTTCCTAGTTTGCGTACGCTCAGAGAGAATTCTGAACCGCATGTTTTCAAAGTTCAGCCTGAAATCCCCTTTTTGGTAATCATGCTGGAAAACTCCTCACCCAAGTCCAAGACCATGAATTTAAGGTGACTCCCTAATAATTGGATTCTGTACATGGAAAACTATAAATGTGTTGTTTTTCAAGTATGGAATCTAATCATTGGAGAGCTGTCTTAAATTCCTCCCTTGGCCTACCACTGTGGTGGAGAAAGCAGCAGCAGGGTGAAAACAGCCTTCCCCACCCCTCCACTCCCAGACTACTTGCTCTCCCCCAGGGCCTGCCACCTGTCTCCTCCTGCCACTGCCTTCTCCTGGTGCCTGGTATGCCACCGGCAACTTTCCCCACAGCATCCCCACTTACTCTGTGTAGTGAGTGTAGGCTCCCATTTTGGCCTGGGGCATGGAGCGTTCACTGGCTTCAGCCCCAACCGGGCAGCAGTGGCAGCAGAAGCTCGTACCCCCTCCCTGCCCCTGGGATGAGGCAGGAGCTGGAGCTAGAGCTGGAGCTAGAGCAGGGATGGGCAAAATACAGCTCGTGGGCCAGATCTGGCTCACCAGTTGATTTGATCCGGCCTGCAGCTGCCCCTGAAACACTTTGCCTGGGGTCTAGGATAGTCTTCATTGTGCCTGCCAGCACGCCCAGCTTCTCGCAGAGCTGCTCCTCCTGGTGCAGCTGCAGCTGCCTAGGTGCTTCTCTGCTCCCCTCACCTCCAGCAGCAGCTCCTCCTCCTGCTCTTGTCATGCCACTCTGGGCCAGGAGGAAGCTTCAGCCGGGCGGCTCCTGCCCGTGTGCACAGACGTTCAGCTCCAGTTCCTGGCCACCTTCCACCCACTGGACTGCCTGTGCTAGGTGTGTGAAAGGCAGCCAGGAGCTGAAGCTGAAGCCCTGCACACGGGGGCAGGAGCCGCCTGGCTGCAGCTTCCTCTTAGCCTGGAAAGGCACAAGAGGAGCAGGAGGAGGAGCCTTCACTGGAGGTGAGGAGTAGAGCAGCACCCAGGAGACTGCAGCCACGCTGGGAGCAGCCCCACCAGAAGCTGTGCACGGTGGCCAAGTCTGGGCCAAGGGGTGTGGGCTATGCCAGGTGGTAGTGGCCAGCTCCATGCAAAGTACCACAGTGGCAGCCATGGACCACACTGGGCAGGCAAGCTCTGCTGCATGTGTCCCCTGCCCCCACCTCTTTCCCCTCATCCCAGGCTGGCTCCCAGGACCTAGTGCTCAGGCATCCCCCATACATACATGTGCACATGTCCCCTACAGGGCAGGGAATGCATCACGACCTCACTCCATGATCCCAGGCCTGCCCACCCATCTTGCTCCTGAATACCGCTCCCCACCCACCCATGGCCCCATCCTACATAGGGAGTTTTGGTGATTGTTGCAAGGTGCTGGGGTGGTGCTGACCGGCCCATGAAAACTCATCAAAACTACCTGTGTGGCCCTTGAGCCCAAATAATTGCCCACCCCTGAGCTATACAGCAGCTCCCCTGCTGCTGCATAGTCTCCCTTGGGCTCCCCCAGGACTATATACTGCACAATCTCCCACACTCCTCCACCTTTGCACCATGTCTCTCCTGCAGTCACCCCCTGCAATATGTAGTCTCCTTCTCTTCCTCTGACTGCACAGTCATGCCCTAGCTTGGGGACAGAGCTGGAAATACAGCAGCCACCTGCCCCAGGTGGTACTCAAATCCAAGACAAGGCTTTTTTCCACAAAGAACAGGGAGAAAAATGTCCTCTTGGGTTTGTTTCAATACAGTAGGTTATTTACTCATACAATCTTCTGGTCCCACTGAGATTAATAGGAGTTTTTTTATTGACATCAGTAGAAGCAGGTTTCAGGCCTTACCTTTATGAACATCCCATGTATAAATATTCAGTGAACCCCTTTTTAGGAACCGTGCTAGTGGATCTCTTTTTTTCTTAAGAGCTAGTATAAATATGAGGCACAGACATTGTCTAAGAACCAATGTAGCAATTAAGCCTGAGATATCCAGAACTCTGAACAACAGATTGGGCCTTCCTTTCTACCTCCTTAATACACAAGGACATTTGGTGGAATTATAAAGCCATAAAGTTGGAACTTAATAAAATACTTGTGTCATTCCATGTGATACAACTAACCTGGAAAATCCACTGTTAAAAGAGGCTGGATTTAAAGAAGAGCTAACACATTTATGATTTTCAGTAGTCTGTATAGTTATGCAAGGTAAGACTGATTGTAGCAAACAAAACTTATGCTTTGTAGTTTAAACTGATGTCCGCAGCGAATGAAAAAGGAATTCTTCTGTGTCTGTCTGTGCGTAATTGACCCAGCACAACAGGGAGGAGTTTTGGTTTCCTTTAAACTTCATATATTTAGGAATTGACCAATCCAGAGCAGTAGTGTAACATGGGGCAAGCAAGGTACCAGCCCCAGGTGCCAACTTAGTAGGGGCATTAGAATTGCATCCCCTTCCCCTTGTGGAGTCCATGCCCAGGCCGTGGAAGCAACTCTATGGAGTTGCCTTTGAAGCAGCAGCCAGTGCACAGACACCACACTGCTGCTGTAAGAGCAATAGCTGGGGTGGGAAGATGCTGTGGCTGTGGCAGCAGGAGTGGGAGAGTCCTTGGCATAGGTAAGACTCTGCCTTTCCTCCTCCCCTCAGAATGCCTGCCCCTCCAGCACCTCCCTACCCTGACCTTCCTGGCATCCCACCTTTCCACAGAGGGCAAACTCTGCTTGTTATGCCTCTTACTCAAAGGCATATTAACCAGTGGCCAGGTTCAGTATGGGAAATCTGAAGGAACATACCAACCAATGTTGTTATCACTCTGTGCCTTTAGCATAGATCTGACACTTCACTCCAGCTAAGCATTCACCCTTTGTTCTTCTTCATATACACAGCAATAACATGCACAGTGATATCTTTCAAATCAAGGGAAATGAATGGATTCCACTGGATGTGATCAACACAGACAGTTTCCCAATGCCAGAGTTTTGCCAATTCATTCAGTCTAAAAGCGTATGATTGTCACACTTACAGTGCTCAACAGACTTATTAGAAATCTGACGTGGCAACAAACCCAATCTCTGCATTTCTTTCCACCTGCTTCTACAGAAACCATATGTTTGCAAGATACCAGGCTGCACAAAACGCTATACAGACCCCAGTTCTCTCCGGAAACATGTGAAGACTGTGCACGGCCCTGAGGCTCATGTCACCAAGAAGCAGCGTGGAGATATCCATCCCAGGCCTCCACCGCCCAGAGACCCAGGCAGCCATTCACAGTCCAGATCACCAGGCCAGCAGACTCAGGGTGCAATTGGTGAGCAAAAGGACCTCAGCAACACTACCTCAAAGCGTGAAGAATGCCTCCAAGTGAAAGCTGTCAAGTCAGAGAAACCAATGGTATGCACTAGACTGTGCTGTTTTCTTTCTGCCTCTCTACTGTGCCAATCATTTAATAATTATTTTATTAAATACTTCAGCATGTAAAATCAAGAGCAGACTTTTTTTGCCAAAGAAAAATGTTCATGTTACAGTAATTTTAAATGCTAATGCTTAAAAGGATTACATTTAGGTCGTGCAATCTAAACTAAGTGTAATACGGGGATCTCTCACAAGATTTGTTTTTCTTAAATCTCCATCTCTTGGAGTTAGCTTATTTAAAGGAAATTTCAGCTTTCATCGAAAAGTAAGCTTCCAACTATCTCATTTGCTGGAGAAAGGCCTTGAAGGTTCAAACAAAATCCCCAGGAAACAAATAAAAAGAATCCAAAATTTATTGTGTTTCCAAATCTCATGATTTTGGAGGGCCTGACTCATGATTTGTGAATGCTTGAAGTTGGCAGTTCTGAAACTAAAACAAGTTAAAGCAATTTCTGTATAGAAGCCGCAAGGCGCGTATGTTATTTTTAAGTTAAATTACCTTAATATGAAATGGGCTTAAACTGAATTAAGTTTGTTTTCCCAGGGTTTTTTTTTTTCTTTTTTACTCATTAAACCCAATGGGGTTAGTTAGTAACTTTGAAGATAGGTAAGAGCTAGGGGTGTTTTCTTTGCTTTGCAACTTTATATTAAGGTTTTGAAGATCTCTGTTAAATTATGGAATATTCTTTCCAACTACTCTTTTCTAGTGCACCTGCTCTCAACATAGGGCTAGAACTAGCTAAAAAATGTTACCTTATTCTCTTATACATCTGGATTCATAAGATCTTTAGACTCAGGCAATGGAAAATCAAAACAAACCAACAAAACCTCACAATCATGCAGGCTTTGCTCACAGGATGAATTCTCAGAGTAGCTCCATCTCCTACTCATTTAAATAAGAGAGACGCTCATGATTCACAAGAGTGTCTTGTTGATGTTGAAGCCTATTAGCAGAAGCCATTTCTGTTTCCTTTATTTACAGAAATAACCTATTGGTTAATGAGACTAGTTTAGTGAGAAAGACATGAACGTAGCTTTCAGGAACTGGTCTTAAAACAAGTTAATGTCTTGAATGCTGTTTAATAGTACGATGTCATTTAGTTGTCCTTATTTCTTGGTGTTCATAGCTATGTGACTCCAGACATGCCTACTGCTTTTCTACTAATCCAATGTCTCTTCTGTCTAATGCTCTTAAATGTCTTGTTCTAACTTCCTAAGGACAGTGGGTAATAAGGTGAGGGAATTTAAAATTTCTTGCAGTTTTCTCATTGCACTTTTTTTCCTTTCCCTTCTTTTTATTTGCCCTTTTGCCTGCCATCTAGTCATTCCAGCCCACGCATTTCTGAGTATGATGTGCAGTGAGCATTTTTGCAACATTTGTCATGTGAAAAACTGCATCACATTGGGAAAATACGTTCAAATATATTTTGATCTGTCTTTTCGATATATAGCATATGTATACATAAATGTATATATTTATGGATACGCTCATTATGCCATTCCCATAATCATTTTCTCCATTTTGTGCTTCAGCCACTGTGATCAACTTGCATAGCTACAAGAACAAACTCATGACTATTAACTTATCAACTTTCTGGCCCCGCTTGCTATGAGGGGATTATTAACTTATCCTTTATCTATCTGGTATGGAACTGTTGTACAATAGGTGCAGATTCACTGCCCCTCAAACAAGGTATTCTTTATTGCTCTTACCAGATCTGCAGCGACCAAGATTTGGAAATTCACCATGTTTCTAAAGTCTATCATAATTCATGTTAGAAATGATAACATTGTTATGGCACCTGAGTGCTCCTCAGAGCCATGCTAAGCCACAACTCTCACAAGTCTAATACCTTTATTCAGTTTTATTGTTAAAATTCAGGGATGTCATCGATAGCTGCATAAAGATCATATGCCAACAGAAAAATGCCAGAGAGTAAAATTGATACCTGCTTATGAGGCTGTTCTTGAGAGCAAAATGATTTTGCATGTTACAATGATCTGTAATGCTAATAACTAAATGGTACATCCTGGAACAAAGTTGTTATTTTCTTTACCAGCCTACTTATCCATCTTCCCACCTACCGATCTGTCATATGAAGAGTTGTCTCATTTTTAGGAGAGACCTTCATGATCACATCGAGGACCCTCATTTTATAGGAATCAGAAAACTAACGCAACAAAATAATTTTTTGTGAACGTTTGCCTTTTTTATTTAAAAAAGTAATATGAATCCATGGCGAGTCTACATCTTGCTATATTTCCATGCTGGGCTGAGATCTTGTCAGATTCTGCAAGCCAAGCATGGGACATCTCACATAAAGAGAAGTAGATATATGTCTTCCCACCGAATCTAAACTGAAATGATTAATTTGTGAAGCTTCGGTCCCTGATTCGATTTGGCGGAGATTCGGCCTGATTCAGTGGCCAAATCTCTGAATCTGAATCGAATCAAAGGACCCTTTAATCTCTCCAAATCGAATTGGAACCCTCCAAATTGATTTGGAGAGATCTGGGGAGATTCGGACATAGACACAGCTTTAAAAGTTTTTTCTACATACCTCTAGGTAGCAGGTGTCTCGTGAACACTGCGATGCTGGGGCAGATAAAGCGTCCCGGAGAAGCGCAGGAGGGTCATCAGCATGCTCGGCAGCAGACCTGGAAGTGGACCAGAAGCACTTCCGGTTCACTTCCAGGTCTGCCAGCGAGCACGCGGGGTGGCCCCTCTCACCTCCCTGGCTTGGTGACTGGTGCTTCCTGAATCTGGGGGGGGCACTCAGCCCCCCCCCCGTTGCTGATCACTGAGCTGAGGAGGCATGGGGGGCCCAGAGTGCTCCCCAGTGGACCCAGAAGCGGACCACAAGTACTTCCAGTCCACTTCCGGGTTCGCTGCCGAGCACATGGAGACCCTCCCTGCCCCCCCCGCACCTCTATGGGACTCTCCATGCGCCCCAGCATCACAGCATTCACAAGCCGCACTAGTACCTTGAGGTATATAGAAAAATCTTTTAAAAAAAAATCTGATTGCGAGGGAGCTAATGTAAAAGCTGATATTACGCTGCAGTCTTTTATATTATAACTTGTTACCACCATGATAGTAATGGTCAGTGTTTCCATCCTGAAAATGCTTGTAACAGTGACTACACGCTCCTTGAAAATTATCAAATCTTTCTGCTGTACAATTTTTTTAATCCAGCACTATTTAGTGCTGGTAGACATAAGGCTACCTATTTTTTCTCCAATATTTTCAGTTGAATGTAGTGATCTGAGACCTTTCAAGACAATATCAGCACTATATAGACGTAACATTCTCTGTTATTAAATATTAAAGGTGAATTTTATCACTGAGGTTCACAGTGGTTTCCAGTTATGCTTAAAGGTCAAGCTGCAATGTAACAGAGTCCTTTAAGGAAAGATCCTTGTTACCCATTTAAACTAAGCAGTTCTGTTCTTTTGTTTTTATTTCCTTTGGCTCCATATTGAGTCAGGCTTGTGTTCCAGATACATTGAAAGAAATTTGCTAGCATTCGTTGCCTACTCCTAATTAACATTTGTTTCTCATTTCACTTAAATAGACATCTCAGCCAAGCCCTGGTGGTCAGTCTACATGCAGCAGCGAACAGTCCCCCATCAGCAACTATTCCAACAATGGGATCGAGCTTAATTTGACAAGTGGAGGTAGTGTAGGAGACCTCAGTGTCATTGATGAAACCCCAATCATGGACTCTACCATTTCCACAGCAACCACAGCACTTGGCTTACAGGCCAGAAGGAATATGACAGGGACCAAATGGATGGAGCAAGTCAAATTAGAAAGGTTGAAACAAGTTAATGGAATGCTTCCACGACTGAACCCCATTCCACCTTCCAAAGCCCCAACCTTGCCACCTCTCATAGGAAATGGTGAGATATGCATAATTGAAATAACCTTATTTTCATTCTTTAAAATAGTCAGTTTAATGCTTGTTTTTGCTATCCTTACACAAGAACAGTATGACCAATAACTGTTTAATTTACCTAGGAGCTTCCAGGCCAGCCCCTAAAGTCATCAATATATATGCATATTTTTCCCCTTTAAACTAAAGTTTTACTACACTGGGGGAGACGGTTTTATACCCATATTTTATACTCCTGAAGGTAATAACTAGACTAGTGGTCTGATTATCATGCTTGAAGCCATAAAGTAAATTCCCAGCGTCATTATAACTCTGCATCCATCCAAGGCAGATGGATTAGGTACCATAGATTTTTTTCTGTTGGATTCTTTCAAATGAAGTTTGAAACCTCAGATCCTACTTGCTTTTTTGTCAACATTATAGATCAAATTTTTAAAGGGGATTCAACATGTTTAATTGCACATGCACAAATAATGGTATATGAAGGTGGCACTCTAGAAAAATGCACATACAGCTTAGTATTTGAGTTATGTGGAGGTCATGTTGGACCTAAATTTTCCATAGCACTTTTTGTAAGAAATGGGTTGTGACTGTTCCCATGGCCAAATTATCTGCTCCCAGCATTGCAGTGTAGCCTACTATGTATCATTTGATTGCCACTATCAACCTGAGACTTTTTGTGACATTTTATATGTATGTGATTTATGCAGTGCATTCAAGAAAAGCAACTGTGTAAAAGTAATGCTGCTGATAATGCTATCTTATTTAAAGAAGGAAACTGGGAAAGATGTTTTGCAGTTGTTTTCAATAATATGCAAATATTTCAAGAATTCTTAAATATTTGCCCAAATAATATCTAGTTTGTATAATCTGCCATTTTGGTTTAGATTATGGATGCTGGTTCACTTACCTGTCTACTTCAAAAAGCTATAGAGGTTTCATAAGAAGATGAACTAATTGTTCCCTTTGCTAGTGGTAATGAGGGTAGCTCCATCAAAGGCAAAGGGACAATGCCAATTGACAATAACTGCACATCTGACCTCCGAATTTTTGTGCATATTTAGCCATGTGCCATTTAATTAAGAAAATTATTTTGGTTTCCTAGGATCATAAGGACATTTTTAAAGCATTTTACTTGCCTCAGACTATAAGCACTTCTTACAGTAATTCTTCCTACACCTCTACCACCAGGGTTCCCCTGCTTTACCTGTGGCATTATACTTTGTGGTTGTATCAGGCTTGACTGAGTAGTTTTGCTATTAGGTTAGACAGTGGATTTATATAAGACAGTCTGGACAGGAACGCTCCTGCCTCAGGTTGTGGGGTTGGACTAGAGGACCCCCGGAGGTACCTTCCAGGCCTGCTTTTCTGTGATTCTTTATTAAACTCTGTTTGTTCCTCTGTGATTTTTACTTCCAGGTACCCAGTCAAACAGCAGCTGCAGTGTAGGAGGATCCATGACTATTCTACCCAACAGAAATGAACTTTCAAATACGGACATCACAGTGTTAAATATGTTGAACAGGAGGGACAGCAACACTAGCACAATCAGTTCGGCCTACTTGAGCAGCCGTAGGTCCTCTGGTATCTCACCTTGCTTTTCCAGTCGCAGATCCAGCGATGCTTCCCAAACTGAGGGAAGGCCTCAGAACATGAGCGTTGCTGATTCCTATGACCCCATTTCAACTGATGCCTCCAGGCGCTCCAGCGAAGCAAGTCAGTGTGATGACCTTCCAAGTCTTCTCAGCCTCACACCAGCCCAGCAATACAGGCTGAAAGCTAAATATGCAGCAGCTACTGGTGGACCCCCACCAACCCCACTACCTAACATGGAGAGGATGAGCCTCAAAACAAGGATGGCACTGTTGGGTGACTGCAGGGAGTCTGGAGTATCTCCTCTGCCTCCAGTAAATGTTCCTCGAAGATGTAGTGATGGTGGAGCAAACAGTTATAGCAGGAGGCATTTTCTGTCTCATGATGTATTAGGAAGTGGGACAAGGAGAGCCAGTGATCCTGTTAGAATGGTCTCTGACAACCTGTCTCTTCCTAGAGTCCAGCGTTTCAACAGTCTAAATAGCTTTAATTCTCCTGCGTTGCCTCCATCCATGGAAAAGCGCAACTTTATTCTTCAGAACTATACCCGCTCTGATGGTGGCCTGTTCCGTAACTTCAACTCCCCTTGTCCTCCGAGTATCAGTGAGAACGTTGCCTTGGAGGCTGCTACCATGGAAGCAGACGGTAGTCTAAATGATGAGGATCTTCTGCCAGATGATGTGGTTCAGTATTTGAATTCCCAGAACCAGGGCATATATGATCACTTGTCAAACAGTGCCCTGGATAGCAACAAAGCGCATCACAACTCAGTGATCGGGAGCAACAATTTTGAGCAGGCCCCTCCACCAAACAGTCAACAGACCAGCTCCGAAGCAAGCAAAGGTGACCTGCCAATTCAGTGGAATGAAGTAAGCTCAGGAAGTTCTGACTTGTCTCCTTCAAAACTAAAGTGTGGTCAGCGTTCTGCAGTCCAGCAAACTCGAGCCTTTGGACTATATAATAATATGATGGTCCAGCAGCAGAATCTGGAGAGAAATGGAATGGCCCAACAAAATGGTTATCAGACTGCTACAGAAAGCAACAGCCTATACAGTTTACAGCAGAATACGATGATCAGTAACAACAATGGTAGTTTTTTCAACATGCAGTCCAATAGGCTGTATGGTGAAAGCATCAACAGGCAATCAGTAATTTCTGGGACAATGGACAATTCTTGCAGCATGGTGGCTCAAGGGCAGAAGTTGAGGAACAATAATTTGGCAGTGAATGGAAGCCAGCAAAATTTTGGTCACCCTCTGGTGACAGGCGAGCAATCCATGAGCATGGCTAATGGGATGCAGAGCAAGAATATGATAGAACAGGAATACTTGCAAAATCAGCCAGGAGGGGAAGGCCTTCATTACCAGGGAGTCAGTCAGTCCAGTCAAATGATATTAGGTCAGGTTAGTCCTACCTCACAAATCAGCCTATATCAAGGGCCACAGAATTGTCCTCCAGTGTCTCACAACCTTGGTAACCAGCAGTCGGGTTTGTTGGTGACAAAGGGTTGTCAGCCATGTGCCAGCTATGGTGGCACCAGACGACAAAACATGTTGAGAAACGCCCTGCCGCAACAGCAAGGACATATAAGTGATGCAAACCAGATATACAGGGTAAATGGCATTAAGATGGAGATGCAAGGTCAATCACAACAGTTCTGCTCCAGCATGCAGAATTACTCTGGTCAGTTATATGACCAAACCATGGGCTTTAGTCAGCAAGATATGAAAACAGGTTCTTTCTCCATTTTGGAAGCTAACTGCCTGCTGCAGGGGACTGGTACTGCAAACTCATCTGAGCTTCTTTCCCCAGGGGCTAACCAAGTGACAAGCACTGTTGACAGCATTGATGGCAACAGCCTAGAAGGGGTGCAGATTGATTTTGATGCTATCATAGATGATGGGGACCATGCCAGCTTAATTTCAGGAGCCCTGAGTCCGAGTATCATTCAGAATCTCTCACGCAATTCCTCCCGCCTCACCACTCCCAGAGCGTCTCTTACATTCCCAGCTATGCCCTTAAGCACAACCAACATGGCTATTGGGGACATGAGTTCTTTGTTGACCTCACTTGCAGAAGAAAGCAAGTTTCTTGCTGTTATGCAATAGACATGGAAAAAAAAACACTTAGGAGATAACAGATTAAAAAAAAGTGACTCATATTTTTTAGTTGTGTATGTATTTTAGCAATCTCATCTCACCTAAATGGGATGTGTTTCAAGTATATTCCTTTTATGGAATAAGGACTTTGAAAACCCTAAAGTGTTCTAGGGAGAAACTGTCTTCCATTTCAGTTTTCAATCAGTATTGTTACATCCATTCCTCTTTGTCTTTCTCTCTCTCTCTGTCTTTCTCTCTCTCTTTTGAATGTCTGTATGCTTCTTTTCTTTTTTCTTTCTTTTTTTTTTGGCTTTTTTTATCGTAAAACAATATAAATGTGACATGCATGGGGGTTTTTTTGGTTTGGTTTGGCTTTTTTTAAAGGAAAGTCTAATTAAATGATTTTGCAATGTTCTGTTACAAAGAAGAAACACAGTCTCTTACAATTGCTGCCAATATTTTTATTTCTTTTTTTAAAACATGGAGGCACAAAATAACCAGGCACAATATGCACCTGTAGGGTACATCTGTATCTCTTCTCTGGCACTCTCGGGGATATTGGTGACGAACACTCCCCACTTGCCTGACCTGCACCTGGAAATGAGTGACGCCTGAGGATGTCTTCTGTAGCCATTGTCCAGCACTCTGCTTCCAGTGAGCTTCACAGAGGTGACAGGGCTGCTTCATTGCCTCATTTCTGGGGTTGGCCAGTGTGGAGTGGGAGCAGATAAGCTGGATGTGCTTGACACCAGGGAGGACTGGGGAAACAAGAGAGTCATACCCAGGGAGTCCCTCACAGGCAGACCATACACTGCCAACTATAGTACAAGAACTACTATGTCTCTTAAAAACTACTTTTGGGGGGCTAAAAACTCCTTTTGTGACCACAGCTCACTTGTTTGCGTCATTTAATATTTTTTTTGAGGGAGGTACATTTTAAAATGACAAGAAAGCGGAAGTAATTGTCTATTTGCATATTTTAACGCATCAATCAAATACTGCATTGATTTTCATAATTAAATAACCTATGAAATCAGATTTACCAATGATTTAATGAGAGAGTGATCAGACTGTTAGTTCATTTGGCCTAAAAATCCACTCTCGACTATGCTGTCCATTTGGCTAGTGTGGCCAAAGAAACATTAATGTCTGGCCATAGTACACAAGGAAGTGGTGCCCATAGCATCATGTTCAGCCTTGTTGAAATCTCCTGCCCAAATGATAAGGTTACCCAGTTACAGATGGCTTAACTGCAGCCACGTTTTGTTATGAGTCTGGAGTGAAAACTGAACCTACACCTCTAGATCTATGGCAGAAAATCTTAACAGCTCAACCATGTCCCCTTGGAACAAAAAAAGTGGACTGAGTTTTCTTTAATCCAGTTCAAGCAGTTCTTACCTAGAGGTTTTACAAAGTAAGTAATCTCCAAGCACAAAACAATTGCTTTTTCCTAATTATTTCTCATTTCCGTGGACTAACATACACATGGCCTAGCTACGTTGGTACAGCATATTTCAGGAAATATACTGCCATTGATGGTTACATCTTCAAAAAAATTAAGTCTACTGTCATGTTGATCCACGAAGAAAAGATCCCTGCACTCACAATGAACTAATATGCTATGGCTGCAGGAACTGTACTGATCACAAGAGTCTCCCAGTCATTTCTAATTAACTGTGGTTTTTATCATTAAAAGCGGGGAAGAAATAAAGAAAAATCTGTTCCAGTGAAAGCGTTTATTTATAGCTAGAAAAGCAAGACGAGTTATCACCCACTCACCTTTCAAGTCCATTCGTTGAGCCAGATTCTGCTGTCAGTTATACCAGCACAAATCTGGACAGACTCCATAAAGTTCATTGGAGATGGTCCAAATTTAGAGGTGTTAATGAGTGCAGAGTTTGTGTCTGGTTCTCGTAAGAACATGTTGTAATGGGATCTCTTTTTGTTCCCACTATCAGAACTCCAGTGGGTACAGATGTAAGCCCTGAACTCTTGGAATGAGGGGATAATTTCACCCCCGGTCAGCAAATCCACGTATCTTACGTCCCACATATGTGTAATGCAGTCCATGTTTTGACTGTGTATGTAGAACTTAAATGCTGCATCTGGCTGTGCATAAGTAAACTTCATTCATAAGACTCGAGACATTTACCCAGACTTCAGAATGTAATTACACTTGAAATTGTAGCACAGACTGAGAATTGCAATATGGTTTCTATGGACAAATATATAATGTTACTTAACTGTAAACAGAGTACAATCAAAACCCAGTTGCTTTGGAGCCTAGTAGCTTAGGGATGTGGGAACAGAAGCTCATCCGGCCCCGAGTAGTGAGGTTGCTCCCCAAATCATTGGGCAACATAACAAGGGCTGGGACAGTATAGGCTCGTTACAGCATTTGGCTGCTGTATTCTACTAAATTTGCATTCTTAAGATCAGTTTTTGACTTGGTGAGCCCCCAAAGCAAGAAATTATAATACTCCAGGAGGAACCAGACCTTTCATCAATAGTCTACATTCTTCATGGTCCAGGTCCCACCTTCCTTGGCTTTCTTCACCTGTGTAATAAGCACTCGGTGATTTGATTCTTTATTTCCTGTCTCCTGCCTCCTCTCTGCCCTGCTTTACCATGTAATCCACATTGCATCACCTACAATCCCAGTGCAAGCCATCTCCATGCTTCCTAGCCTTCACTGGGAATCAGTGTCAGGGGGAGCAGGCTGCACAAGGTGCCCAAAGGTTAAAAGCAATAGTTTTTCTTTCCTGCAGCGGAGGCACAGTGTGACTCTCAAATTGCTGCTTCTACTTTCTGCTGCCAGAAAATACCCTTCATTCTCAGACTTCTATCCCTGGATAGCCCTTAGATAGTAGATACCACCCAGTGTGATCAAGCTCAGCGTGGCCAGTTCTTTTAGGGCTATTTTCTCTGTAACAGCAAAGTTGCATCCCCAGATGCCATCTTATGTATTGGCTCAGGAGTTATAGTTCCATAATTTGAGCCTGCCAGTGCCTTTGGTGATCCCACAGCAGGTGTGACACAGTGACAGAATAGTTCTTTGGAAAAGGGACATTGACAGCAAAGCATTTTTGGTGTGTGGGGGAAGAGGGCTACAGTCTAAATCATACTGCCCTCCTCATTCCCATGAGTGACCTACAGGGTACAGTGAAAGGCCTTGTTCCTTCCCTTGGGAGGTGATGGGGGTAGTTTAATGCAATGGGTGACCTGCATTAAAGGTCCATACATGATACTGGCTATAAACCTGTGAAAGGCACAGGGTTATGTGTTATGGATGGCTATGCACTCATCATCAGCTGATATTACCAATGACTTTAAGAAACCTGTTTGACTAAATACGAACAGTTGACTGTTTATTAAAACAACTACTAATGATTTCTAAGCTATTTATATGTTGACTTTTATTAAACTGTTTGACTAGATATGGGGATAGATTTTCAGGGAGTCTATCACCAGAAAGCCAATCTATAAAAACTCTTGTTTCATTTTTCTTTGAATGTTAAGCTATGAGCTAGGAAGTTACTAATTAGGTCATTTTATGAATCAAATTGGAAAAGGAGTTCAGAGCTTCATACAGTTTAAGGCAGGGGGAAGGGACTGTTAGATCATTTAGTCTGACCCCCTGTCTTTTACATGATATTACATTTCATCCAGTTAGTCCTGTACCAATAAATTGTATTTAACTAATGTGTGTCTTCCAGAAAAGCATTTTCCCCCCATTGTTCGAAGACATCAAATTCCTTGTTTGAAGACATCTAATAACTGATCACCCCCACTGCTAAGAAGGTGTATCTAATTTCTAATTTGACGCAGTCTAGTTTCAGCTCCCAGCCACTGCTTCACACTGAGTCTTTCTCGCTTGTTTAAAATGTTCTTTCATGCCCTGTAGTCTCACAAGTCAAATTCACTCTTTTTTTTTTGGTTGTGATGAAATAACCACATTAAGCTCTTCAAGTCTCCTGCTGTATGGCATTTCCAGTAGCCCTCTCATATTTAGTGGCTTGTTTCTGTGCTTTCTCCTGTTTTGCACCATTTTTGAGATGCAGACATAAGACGTGGCTGTAGAATTCTCATGCCAGTCTTAAAACTCTGCCATATCCAGAAGTTAAAAAATAAAACAGAAAGAAAAAAATCCCACTGCCACAGAAATAACTCGGTTGCTTATACATCAAGGATTCTTTCAGTTTTTATTGCCACACCACTCAGTATTACTTGCTGTGGAAGCTAGTTGCTCGAGTCCCAATACAGGTTTAATGGCAACCGCTGACACTGTAAGACTTGCGCTGGAATTCTAAACATCCTTGCATCCTTTAACATAGTTTTTGTGGTTTCTTCAAATCCCACCGTTTTTTTGTCCTTTGAAACAAATCGTTCTCATTGTTAGCATCCATGAGACCTGCGTGTTTCAAAAGTGTTTTTCTTTTCACAAAATGGAAGTCCCACCCATATCTTCCTGTGGTTTGAATCACATCCATTAGGTACAGTCAGCTGTACGGAAGGTACTTCTACCTGAGGTAGCTCAGTTGAATTCCAGAATGGGTTTGATGGTAAGCACTGTGGACTAGCACGTTCCAGCAGCTTGCAAGGATTTTTTTACCTCTCTTTAGGGAAGGTCCCCAAATGGTACTTGCATTACATGAAGGCTTTCTTCTTTCTTTTTTTGCTTTATCCCTTTCTTTCAATGAGATGGACAGTTAGCTCACCCACATGTGTTACAGTCTGGCTCATCCTATTAAACAACAGTGTTTTATATTCTTGCAATGTATGTGCCTTATTTTGTGTTGATCCTATAAAAGAGAGGGACCAAGAAATATTGCCAAATTTTAGCTATAAGGCTGTGCTTACCATTCAGCTGATAGCACATACCACTGTTAATATAGTTTGAAATGTCTTGTAAACCTCTGGTATTCATGTGTTATTGTCCTTGAATTGATAGAATGTCCTTTATTGAAAAGTTACTGGTGTCAACCCTGCAGATGTGTAAGATAAAAAAGTGTTCATTTTTTTCACCTTTTTTTTTAGATTTTTATAAAGCTTGTAATCCTTTTTTTAATGTGTAAATACATTTACGTACAGTAGGGATAGTGTTCGGATGTAATAGGCCTTAGTGGTCATCATTTGATAAACCTGCAGTTATGATCTGATGTTTCCCAAGCCTTAGATCGATCTGAAGGGTCTGTAGCACTGTGTACATACAAACTGTACTTCTGCTTTCAGAACCACTTAGCTCTTTTGTAACAAAGAAAAAAATGTTTCTTACAGTGTCAATAAAAAAACAAAACCTTTGTACTTAGATTCTTTGCTTTGGCTTTTTTAAAATGACTCTGGGAAAGGAGGTGACATGGCAGGTGTTACTGGTCAATTCAGTGCTTTATGGGAATATTGTTCCTGGCGTAATTTCATATTATGGATCAGGAGGCAGATTCCTTTGCTGTGTATTTCCTAAGATACCAGTTCTACCAAGCAGATATGCTGCAGGGTAACCAATAATTTCTTCATTACCTCTACACTTTAAAATATATAGATGGGATCAAATGCAGTGCCCCTATTTGTGCCTCTGTCATAATACCTTTTTCAGTCCTTTTTTCCACAGTGCATAAGTGCTGCAGACCGCTCAGCCACAAGACAGCTATGGTAGAATTCGGGTAGTTCTCAACATGGACGATGATAGCAACGTTGTTCGTGATAGCAGGAAAATTCTAAAAGTAGTATTACATATTCATATAAC
>JAGPOW010000261.1:173086636-173112002 GCA_030014935.1 Caiman crocodilus
TCGAGTGGCCAAGGTCTGGAACGGGCTCCCAAGGGAGGTGGTGCTCTCCCCTACCCTGGGGGTCTTCAAGAGGAGGTTAGATAGGCATCTAGCTGGGGTAATCCAAACCCACACTCTTTCCTGCCTATGCAGGGGATCAGACTTGATGATCTATTGAGGTACCTTCTGACCCTAACGTCTATGAATCTATGAACGCTTTTGTTGCTAACAAGTGTTTTTATGCTTGGCACCTCTCAGGGCTGCCTGCCTTTGTACTTTCATCATTTGTTTTTAGTTGTTATATAATAAAGGTTTTAAAAGTTAAACGTCTCTCTCCCACTTCTTGAATCCATCATGTACCATCTCCCTTCTAATGCAGCCCACTCAGTTCTCTAGTACGTCCTCTCTGTCAAGGTGCCAGTGATGCCGATTCCATTTCTTCTTGCTCCCTAACTTCTTCTCCGTGCTTGTTCTTCCTTGTATACTTCATCTCCTCAGATTCGTACCCTACGCGTTTGGATGAGCCACCCAATTCCTGTGCACCAGGTGCCTCTCTCAGCTACCTTCAAAAAATGGTTCTCCTAGAAGCCCTGCTTGTCTGTTCCCCTTCTCAGCTCTTATCCTTTATCTTATCTCCTCTGTCATTTACATTTTAAACCCATCAGAGCAGTAGCATTTTAAAAATCAGTTTGGTAAAGATACGTCAAATATATCAAATAGATACATCAAGCAATTCAAGGAGAGCAAGGGGATAATTAAACTAGCACTATTTCATAATAGCTTTGGACTCTCTACTCACATATGCTAATCTTTCCCCATATATAAAGTGGTGTTCAAACTTGGTCTGAATGCCTTGTGGCATTGACACAGGTGATACTTTACATTTGAAACGACATACTTAACCTAAAACATGCAATGATATGGTACAGAAAGTGGTTCTGTGCTGCCATCCTGTGGCAGCAAGGTTTTATTATACTGAGCAGCCCCCTTCTGCTGCTTGAATACTATTTTTTGTGTTTTCAAGTCAAGTTTCAATTTGAATTAATCCAGTAGGTTAAACAGCGTCCCCAGCTATGTTCTCTTGTGGCTGGATGCCTGGAGCCAAAACTTAGATCTGTAACCAAAGACTGAAATTATAAAAACAAGTTGATTGCGTTTCTTTTAATTTCCAGGTAGTGCCAAAACCGCTCCCTCTCTCTCTCTCTGTCTTGCAGACACACAGAATAAAAACTCTGATGATTTTGTTGTTCTCAGCCTCCATTAGCACCTTTCTCTTCATATGTTTGAAACCCTACTGTGTAAAATCAAGAACAAAGATTGGGGGACTTTAATTACTTGGGACTGGTAGCAGGGTACATATCGCACTTTGCATTTCCATTGCAACTTTCATCTAAGGAATTCTAAATGCATAAATCCAGATTCACAAGCAGGTCTATAAGGCAAATAATGCAGTTATAAGGATTGTTTCTTCTGCCCCTGAAACACAGCAGCTAAATACGGCCATACTATACAACCGCACAACAGTTGAGAAGAGAAAGTATATCACTTCATACATTTTTTCTAATTGCAATTTCAGGAGGATGTTGGCAAAACATAATTAGGTAAGCAAAATATAATTAACTGAATTGGAATTCATCTGATACATTAGCTAATTAATATCAATTGCTTTATGCAAAGTGCCATGGGCTCTGTAATGCAAAGTGGTCAGATCTTCATGCCAGCCAAAAGACATCACCATGCCAGAGCAGGGGGGCTGGACCCAATGATCTCATCAGGTCCCTTCCAGCCCCAAACTTCTGTGAAGCTGTGAATCCTGTTGTGTTCAGTCATCAGTCTGTTGTGCAATGTGGCAGGGGAAAGGGGGTCAGGGTATGTGCCCAGGTGCTGCTTAAAGGGAGGGGTGATAGAAGAATAAGGAGGTGCACCTCACCCTGCCTCCCCACTCTCCACCTGCACTTTTTCATAGCCAGTATGCCACATTTACTCAAATGAAAGATGATCCTGATTATAAAATAACCCACCAGTTATTAGATTCTATGTATGGGAAATGTATAAATTTGATATATTTTTCCAGGTATAGAATCGAATTATTGGTTGTTTGCCTTGAATTTTTCCCCTCCCACTGGTACAACAGGAAAAATAGATCTGGAGGGGATCAGGCAGCCTTTTTTGCTTTCTGCTTCTCCTTGCCTTTCTCTGAGCAGCCCCTTGAAATTAAGCATAGCTGTATTTTCATAGTTGGTAGGGTTGGAAGGGACCTGAGCAGATCATCAAGTTCAACCCCCTGCCATGGCAGGAAAGAGTACTGGGGTCAAATGACACCAGCAAGGTGTTCATCCAGCCTCCTTTTAAAGACCCCCCAGGGTAGGAACCAGAACCACTTCTCTTTGAAACTGGTTCCAAGAGTAATTTGCATATAATACTTTGCACTTAGTTTATCCAGAATTGATAGGTTAACTTTTCTTGAAAGTACTGCAAGTTGTAACACAGCTACTCCAGGATCCATGTGATATATATCTTGAAATAAATATTTTTGCAAAAAAACAAAAAGTGTCTTTTTGGGGGAGGGTGAGGATTATCAAACGTGGTGTTGCCACTGTTGTTGTTTTGGAGGTTGTGTACCCATCATCATAGCTAAAGACAAGGAAGGTGCAATGACAAGTTTGCACTTCTCTGGGGAGAGTAAGACAGAAACAGTAGCAAGGAAGGAGTTGTATAAGGCAGAGGAACTGGGGGCTTGGGGGATAATAGCTATAAAAACATTTATTTATGCACCGTGCATAAGCTTGATAATACAGGAGGCCACAGAGGGCGAAAGATAAGGCAGGGGATTTTTATTGGTTTGGGGCAGGTAGGATTCTGAGAAGGTGAGGCTTGTACGGAGGGGAATGAAAAAGATCATGGATATGGAAGGCATTATTGCACTATGGGAAATTGGAAAGGTTTATATGAGCACACCTGTTAAAAGGGGTGGGTTTAGATGGGTTAAAAGAGAGACACGGGGTAATGAAAGTGATAAGGGGAAGAGACAAGGTAATGGAAGTGGAAGATTTGAGCAATCAAGGAGGGTTTTAAAGGGGACACTGGATAGATGACTAAGGGGGGAATAGATGGAGATAGTATGGGAAGTGGTGAGGAGGGTGGTGAGGAGGGTGATACCAGTGAGAGCTATTCAATATAGATGGGAGTTACTGAGGATGGCAAAGTGTCCAAGAGGAAACTGCAACCGGAAGGAAACCACTCTGGGAATGCCCCTATACCAGTGAGGTATGGGAAAAGGTACAGGGACTCTTTCAAACAACTGGGATGTGTAAGGGGATAACATACAAAATGGTCATGTATGGGTTGATCCAAGATGGAGTAGAGAATTAGGGTTTGGGTGAGGTGTTAAATCAGCCATCTAGAAAGTGCAGAGCCTGCTGGTGCTGAAGTGGGTAATGTTTTCTGTTAAAGCGTGCCTACAGCTAGCTCTGAGTAAAGTAAAGCAGTATATGAAGCGGGAGGAAAGAAAGTGGAGGTGCAGTGGCAGAATGTGGACTGGCAGGTTTTGTTTATATAAAAGCAGATGGGAAGCATTTGTTAATATAAGTGGGAAGGTGAATAGTAGTTAAGGCGATATGGAGAGGAGAAAATGTGGGGTAGATGTGCAATATTGATTAAATAAGAGGTTTCTCCCTTTTTTCTTTTACATGGCCATTCTTTGGGTTTGTTTACACCGTGAGATTTGGTTATTATTCATATATAAGAGGATGGTTGGTGGAACAAAGCCATGTGAATGTGGAGTGGTTTTTTAGGGATAAGGGGGCAGCTGGTTGGAAATTGGATATGCTAGGTATGAAAAGTAAGGGGAAATATGAAAAAAACCTGCTGCGGCTTTAAGAGAGATCTTTTTTCCTTCTATAAGATCAGTAATGATTAAATGGGAAATAAGATGATATCCTTTTTGTGCTGGGGGAGGGTTGGGTATATGTATGTATCTATAAGTCATCTCTGAAGTAAGACACTATGTGTGTTTTTACTTGTGGTGAGGCATAAGGAATTTGGGATGTTGCATTCAGTTGTAATGATATATGGAGTGGTAGTTTTGTTTTCTTGTTTTATATATTTTATCTTGAGAATTTTTCATAATTAAAAAAAAATGTTTGCCCAGTGTGGGCCATGTGTTTTATAGTCATACTCAGTTTTGGCCATATTTAATCAATTTCACAGTTGGTTTTCATTGCTGAGCACATGCTGCTTTTGGCAGCAGTTTAATGGTAGACAATGCATTTAGTGAGATTTTTCTTGTATGCAATTATAAGACATGCCAGTTAGGAAGAAAAATCTCATTTTATATTTAAGGCATTACGGTACGTCATGGCCTAAAGGCAGAATATGAATCACTGTTTCACAGCGAGGTACCAGATTCACTGTTGTTGGCAGGGAGAACTGTTCCCATTTTTATCACCAAAAATCAGCATTTTTTTTCCACTCTTGACATGGGCTTTGGTGGCAAAAAATGGGTTGAAAGGTTCCCTCCTCCACCCAACATTAATGTAGTATACTTTAGAAAACTACAATTCCCAGAACACATTGCACAACATGACACTGGCCAGCTGCTGCTGTGTGCTGAAAGCCAGATGGGCAGAAAAGGCTGAGAGAGGCCTACCCCAGGTATATTTTTCTTACATTACACCTCTGGATTCAGTATTGAGTCAAAGGGAAAGTACTATTTGCTGAAGCATCAAAACCACTGCCTTGAGTACCTTGATATTCTTGAAATTGTAGTACAAGCTTGAACTTTCACAGCTGGCAAGAACCAGTATAGTGCAGCTCAGGTTGGTAGTGACCAAATGTCATCATTAGCAGAGGACACATGAGTCACTCATGTGAAATGATTTGGCAGCCTCATTCCAGCCTTTTCTGGACACTTGTCCTATGTCATAAAAGCCACTGTTACAACATAGTTAAGGCTTGAATGGGACAGAAGTTGGACCAATGGATCTTATAAAGCAATATTACAGGATCTGCTGTTGCTCCAAACTACTGTAGGTTCTAATTATGAAGTAGATAAACCATTTTAACCTAAATCAGTTAAGTAGCTGTAGATAAATTGTAGTTTCCGTAAAGAAATTCAAGTGCCCTGTCAATCCACCTTTGTGCTCATGGGCCCCTTGTAGGCATCTATTGCAGTGCAACTGAAGGTCTCAAGGGACTTAGCATGTGTCGAGTTGGCCTCCTGTTCAGCAGTTGCCTTTATTGGTGTGATCCAGGGAACTATCAATTACTTGGCATGATGTCAACCTTGGGCAACATAATGAAATCATTCATTTGTGACCCTCTCATCAGGCAATTAGAAACTAAACAAAATATAAGTAATGCCAGTCAAGAAGGGTTCATGGAAGGCACTTTTTGTTAATGAAACCTGATTTTTATGATGAGATTTGAGGCCTACTTGATAAAGGCAACTGTGCAGAATACCTGGGTTTCCCCCCAACTGTTTCTTCTGGGGTCCCCTTGAATCAGTTCTTGGTCCATGGCTGTTCAGTGATTTAGTGATCTTTGTTAGTTTTTTGTGCATGACTCAGAGATTTATGGACTAGTGAGGATAAGTTACTATTATAGAGCAAACTGAATCACTTGGATAAATGGTCACAATCCAGCAGAATGCATTTTAATCCAGCAAAATGCAAGGCAGATCACAAACACCACATCTGGGGAAAAGAATGTGAGCTGTATCTGCAAGCTGGACAACTGCCTTGGAAAGCAGCGGGAGAAGGATTGAGAAGGATTGAGGGGTCATCCTGGTATAAGCCCTTTCACGCGAGCTCTCAATTTACTTCAGCGCATAGGACATTTTGGGGTAGATAGAAAGAGGAATAATAAGCAGAAGTTGAGAGGGATCTTGCTTCCTTGGTTAAGAGTGCTACTTAAATACTGAGTCCAGTCTTAAAGAAGGATACTGGAGAGAGTTGAAAGTAGGATTACCACATAATCAAGGAGCTAGAAAACAAGCATGCTAGGGAGCTGGAGGGCTCCACAAATTTGGCTTGTTGAATCATTGGTTTAGAAGTGGCTATGGGCAACATGGTGTCTCTTCTCCTTTCCACCTCCCATTTCTGTCCCCTATGGTTAGAAACTATACACAAATCAGCATAAGTGATCAGAAGCCAGTTCAGATCTGTAACACAACAGAAGTTCAGCAACATAAACTGATTTCAAAATGGCCAAAACTGGTTTAAGTTAAACCTGGATGGATGTAGTAGTATCAGACTTAACTGATTTAGGTTAAATTGGTTTACTGAACTTGTGTTCTAGATCCCCTCCAGATTCAAATTAACTCACAGTCCCCTAGCATCTCAGGATGCTTTGCACCTCCCATGCAAACCTCCCCTCATGGGGTGGGTGTGCTAGCCTTGGCTCAAACTGCCTACTCTAGCTGAGCAGGAAGGCACCTCCTGGCTTCTGACCTGAGCCGCTGACAGCATGTGGAGGCATTTCTAGAATCATAAGAGAACATCTGTTCACTTGCTTATTGGTCTGAACCATACCTATCAAACTAACCTGTGAAGATAGATTGAATCAATCCAGCCCTGGGCTTTTTGACTATCTGTACTTAGCCTAGGACTCTCTTCATGCTACAGAAGTTATTCTGCTTCTGTGTATCCATTTTATATTAAAGACAATAGACAGAAACACAAGATGGAGAACAGACCAGGCCCCAAATCACCCAGGACTCTTAAACTTCCAGAGCAGTGCTCATTTCACTGAGCCACCAGACCTCAGATGTGCTTTTCTCTTGGTTGTGCATATCTTGGCTGCACAGTGGACCAGCTGCAGGAGAAGGGCAAAGATGACATTGTCTAGTCAATAGACTGGTGGCTCAGGCACTTTGCTAGGAAGCAGGAGCTAGACAAATCCTCTCTGAGTGAGGTGGGCCTGGAATTTGGTCTCTTACTCTGGGCAAGTCCAATAGCTATCTGGGAAAGCTTCCTTCCTTCATTTTTTTTAGTGAATATTGAGAGGTACATGCCTTCCCAGAGCAATAGATCCACATAAGTGGCCTCAAATTCCCTTACATACCCATCTAAAGGCAGAGCTGGATTGGGGCATTAATGTTAAGGGAAGGTTCCTGTGTGCACAAATGATGCGTGTCCCTGGAGGCTGGGCGGGGGGGGCACAGCGACCACCTGCAGGCAGCAGCGGTGAGCTCCCGCAGGCAGCCGCGGTGGTGTCAGCAATGGGGAGGGCTGGTGGTGACTGCTGACCAGCGGTCAGCGACAAGCCGCAGACACAGACTGGTAACTGCCCGCAGCCACTGCTGGTAGTGGGGGGGAAGGGGATGGTGATCACCCACACGCACCGCCAGTAGTGTTAGTGGCACTCCTCTCAGGGTTGGTTTGTAAGTGAACTGAGCACAGCACAAGAACTGAGCTTGTCTCTTTAGCTCAGAGTGAAGAAAGTTGATTAGCACGTCATCTTCATCTTCCACCTACAAAGTCTATCTTGACCAAAAGTGGGCATGTGCATCCGCTATGCATCGCCAATGCCTACATGCACCATAACAGAAAAAAAGAAGTTGCTGGCCATGCATCTGTTTTTTCTCTCTCTCTCTCTGTCATTCTCTCTCTCTGATTTCTGCCCCCCTCGACCCCAGTTTAGCTACTTGTTTGGTACTGGAGCTACTTCACAATGACATGGGTGTAAATGGGAGAAAAGTCATACTTCTTTCAAGTGATCAGGAAAAATTTCCCTGTGTGGAGAACTAGTAGAAAACCAGGGCCGTGCTGGTCTCCTCTGACTTCACACTGTGCTTTTCCAGCTGAAATTAAACTGACTGAGTATATCATCATTTCACAAGGCATGAAATAGCATTTTATATGCAATGCAAAGTCACGCTGAAGCACATTATGTAAAGCAGGAGAGTTCACCCCATGTATTAGGGAATAACAAAGAGACCCTTATTTAATACTTGCTGTTACAGCAGAGAACATGTATTTGCTTCATTCAGTGAAATTGTTCACAGATTTTTCTAGCCATCAGGAAGCAGTCAGTTCATTTAGGCAAGGAGCTCTTAAAGAGAGAAGGCCTACTTACCTTAAGGGTTACCTACGACGCTGCATGTGCAAAACTGTATAGTGTATCTTTCTAAAAATCACAGTGTAAAAAGGGTTAAAATAATGAAACACTTGTGGATAATTTTCTAGATATATCAAGCTGCTTTTAAAACCCATTGACTCATGCATGTAGCTTTCACCTCTCATCCTCTGCAGGAAATTTGCAAGCTTCTACTGACTGCTTACCTAAACTGCTGAAAGGGAAATACAATAGAACCTGCATGGACTGAATTCAGATGGGAAATTCCACCATGCACAAGTCATATGAAATCACTGAGTGAGTCCCACTTAAGTCCTATACTGAGGACCTCAGTGGTGCACAGGGGTGATTACCAACCTCGTAGGGAAACTCCATGGTAGTAGAATGAATGCCCCAAACTGTTCTGCTGTATCACAATGAGCCAGCTGCCTCAAGATGGGCCCACATCATTGAGCATGCCTTCCAATAGATACAAACAGCGCTTGAAGGGAAAGGGGACATGAGAAGGATGTTTCCTTCCTAGACATCCACCTTGTTTGTATCAACAGATGCTTCCATCAATCTGGCTGAAGAACATGTGCCTTTTCATTCTCAATAGCTCCCATCTTAATTGACTTGATCTCTGCCAATGTGAACTGAGCATGGTGAAGGTGCTTATCCAGTTCAGCCATGTAAAACAAAGCCTATGTTAGGATCCAAGTCTGAAACCGAGTCTGGGTAGTGCACCCTGGTCCTGGGTGACAAGTCTGTCTGGTGGTGGAAGGATAGTCACCTTTCACTGCAAATGGGTGCCATGGTACCTGAGAGGTATAAACCTAGGACACTTAGCACCTGTTATCTCCTCTACCCTGTTATCTTCCAGTTATTGCAACATCCTGTACTATTTATCTTAGTCTATGAGGCTTCTTATACTGTAGTGTACAACAGCACAAGAACTCAGCTTGCCTCTTTAGCTCAAGAGTGAAAAAAGTTGACTAGCACATCATCTTCCACCCATAAAGGCTATTTTGGCCAGAAGTGGGCAGACAGAGAAGTAGTGAAGCAGGTAAAGAAGGTCTATGGTGGCAATAAAGGAGCAAGACAGTTGCTTTGCCCACAAACTCGAGAAAGAGAATCTTTAAAAAATCTTCAGGAGTAGTTTTCAAATGCACCTAGGTGAGTTAGGAGCTCAAATGCCATTTTCAAAAAGGCTCTTAAGTCAATTTTTGGAAAGAGGTAGAGTCCTTACTCTGCTAGGCACTTAGGAAAATGTTACCCCACGTAGCTATTATTTAAAAGCATAGAAGAATTTTTCTTTGAGTTTTAAAGAAGGAGTCTCATTAATATAGATTAAAAGACACTTTTAATCTATATTAATGATTAAATATGGTACACCCCAGCTATGCTAATATCTAGGGGGTTTGAGGCCCCCACTTATGGCTTGCTTCTTGGCCCCTCCAGGAATAAAAAACAGCACCAAGTGACTTGTCATGGCACATCCTGAGACACAGAAGCAAGATACTTAGCAACTGCATGACCTCTGAAACCCATGGTCATCCCCAGTTTTCTTCATTTCTTTCAGTGGTGAGAAAGGAAAGCAGAAGGGAGGCCTCTGACTTTTACATAACAAGCTCTAGCTGTTTGTTTACCTTGTCTGAAAGCTCCAGGCTCTTACTCATGGGTCACAGACATGGGTGCATATAAGGTCTCAAGCTTTCTTGACAGTAATCCCCCATAGAGGACTTGGTTTACTGCACGGTCACAACATTTTTGCTTTATTAGTTCTCCCCTTCTCAGCAGATAAATAATAATGTAACATCATTGGTGATTCTGACAATAATCCCACTTCCCATGTTCCTGAGTCACTGACTTATACATATCATGGGAAATGCTGCTTTATTTCAACACACTGCTCAATGCTGGGTTATACAGTCCAGGAAGAGTAATATGCATGAAGCTGAATAGCTGAGAATTACAATACACAGTGAAGTAACAAAATTGTTCAGTACTGGGAAAGGTCTCCATGAGCATAGCCTCTACCCTTCACTGGAAAATCCCAAAACATGTTGGTAACTTAAATGAATCAACTCTGAAACACCCCATGTGAGATAGACAGAATATCATCATGTTAAGATAAGGAAACTGTGGCACAGGAAATATGTATACCATGGTGGTGGCTTGTTCTGAATGTGTCCCACTCAACTTCATACGCTGCAAACCACGACATTTGCTTGTGAGACCATTCTGTGGTCAATACCAGCATCTCTCTAGCTGGCTAGAGGCTGATGACGTGAGAGATCAGATTCAAGAAGCATCTACACTGGTATATTTCTGGGTTTGACGTATGTCTATGGAAGCTGGCAGGTGGGCAAGAGATGCTCAGGATTGGCCCTACTATCTGTGCCTTGCTGGCAATGTAGACATGTAACTTGCCAATCTCACAGCAAACTGGTAATCACAGCATGTAGTAATCATACCCCATAACTGCTGATAGTGTGGTAAACACATGCACGTGTTCACAAGTAGTGGGGTCTGCATCAGTGGGCACCCTCAAGCTAGGGATACAAGTTACACATAAACCGTTTTAAGTGATCAGAAACTAGTTTAAATCTGTAACAGAACAGAAGGTCAGAGGACATAAACCAGTTTCAAAATGGCTGAAACTGGTTTAATATAAATCTGGTTGACTGTGGTATCAGACTTAACTGATTTAGGTCAAACCAGTTTATGAAACTTCTGTCCCAGATCCCTTCCTAGTTCAAGTTAAATCACAGTCCCTCAGCATTTTGCAGCCCTGGGTTGGACTATGCTGTCTGCTCCAGAGAGCAGGGCTGGCCCTGCCCCTCTGCTTCCTAGCTGGAGCATAGAGGGTTGGCTGACAAAGCAGGGGGGGGTCAAGCCTGGTTGGGAATTCAGCCCAGTCTGTAGAGGTGGGGTGGGGGGATTGTCCCCCAAGGCAAATCCCAGCAAACCTCTTCCCCCCACTCAAAATTACTACTGGCCGCAACTGTGGACTACAAATCCCAGAGGCACCTGGAAGCAGGAATAGGAAGTGATGAGCAACCCTGTAGAGTCCTACTGCTGTAAATCTGGACTGCCAGTCCTAGATACCTTTGGGGCAGCAGGAAGAAGTGAACACACAGCCAGAGAGTCAGCCATGCTCTAGCACCACCCAGTTTCTGGCCTGAGCCACTGCAGGCATGTGGCTGCATTTTTTAAGTCAAAGGTAAAGGTCCACTTCTGTTTCAATTTAATCAGTGCCGTTTACACTAATCTGAAAAATCTGAATTGGCCTTAGACTAACCTCAATGGCCTGCCTCCTTCTACTGCCACTTCAATGTCACACTCTGATATCTCTACCATGCAGCTCTTGCTTTTAAAGCCATAATGCACAAAGACACATTAAAATGAATGTACTCTGGCACTGAGATTTTAATTTCCTTTTCAGAAACATAGGTAGTATGCTCACCAAAGTCCTTGCCTTGGTTCCATACTTAGGAAAAAAATCAAATGGTCTAGTCTATTTGCTTTGGAGGCAATAATTATTATCCAGAATGCCAAGTCAAAATGATTCCTCAAAGAAATGGGTCACATAGAGGAAGTTCAATTGTATTTCAGAGGTGCCTGCTTACTTCAGGATTAAACTTGGCTCAATATTTTAGCAAGGCTCCAGTCAATAGGGCACTACAGTAGGCAAAACAAACAACTGAGCCATTATATTATCTTCTAGGAGCCTGCCTGGAAATAATGAGAGAAAAGTTACTACCCAGCAAGAGCGCATATGGTTCTCTAAGGTTCATAGGGCTACTAGGCTGGCTATAGCTCAAGAAAAACAGCTTTCTAGCTTTCCCTTGACTTTTCCCCTTACCTGTTCCTTCCTTCTTTCCCTCTTATTTTCACTTCTTTAATTATTTCTCTCCTGAATGGAAACTTTTTGAAGGATAATTTCCTTACACCTGTATCAGATGTGATGTAACAACAGTCATAACTCAAGCAAGGATGGAGTGTTACTGTTATTTCTTAGTTTCAATGTATTACACTAAGCCTATATTTAGAGATGGGCCTAAACTGAGAATTCTTTTGTGTCATCTGACCCTTCTCTTTATAATGCACCGAGGTGAAACCCAAGGACCAGACGTCAGGGAAGTCTGGATGCAGATCCTGATTCAAAATTCTAATCTGATTTCCAGTTTTCCTGAACAAAGACATGTGCAAAGACTTAAATTCTTTTGCTGCATAAAATATAATCACAGGCCATCTATCTAGCCATACCTCCGAATAGAAATTGGAGTAATTAAGAAACAGACTGGGAAAGACAGCTGTTGCCTCCTGCTTATGTCTTAATATAGATATTAAGATAAACCAATCTAGCAATCTGATGTAGGATTTCTGTATGTACCAAAAGTTGGGGGTTTTTTTTATTTGTTTTGTTTTGTGTTGTTTTGGGGGTTTTTTTGCTTTGTGGTTCCAAACCTTTATGGCTTCACTTCTTGAAAAGTTTTCAGCCCATATTGATGCAATTAGAACGTCTGTAAATATAACCCCCTAATAAGCTCAGAGTTAGATTTCAGAGAGCTTGAGGTCAGCAAAAGCCATTATGATCAACTAGTCTGATTTCTTGTACATGACGTCACAGGTCATTCAGTACCACCAGATACTCTTATAATGAGCATCAAGATGTTAGACTAATGCATTTCAGTCCTCAGGGCTAAGTACAGACAGTCAAAAAGCCCAAGGCTGAATCAATTCAATCTTTGCAGGTTAGTTTAAACTGTACAGATTAAATTGAAACAGAAATGAATAGACATTTACTTCTGATTCAGGAAATACAGCCACATGCCTGCAGTTCTTTAGGCAGAGCTGTTACAACACAGCTCTCTGGCTGTGCGTTTACTTGCTCTTTCTGCTGCCCTTGAGGTCTCTGGTATTCGCAGTCCAGAATTACAGTAGCATGACTCTGCCTGGTTGCTCATCACTGCCTCTTCCTACTTCCAGGTGCTTTTGGGAGTTGTAATCCACAGTTGCAGGCAGCAATAAGTTTGAGCAGGCCCCTCAATAATAAGTTTGAGTACTTATTAAGTTTGAGTACTTGACCCCTGGCCCTGGCCCCAGACCCCAGCTGGGATTTGCCTGGAGAGAGGGCAGCCCCCACCTTGCCCTGCAGACTGGATTGCATCCCCAGCCGAGTTTGCTCTCCCAGCCCCTTGTCAGCCCACTCTCACTGCTCCAGCTAGGGACCAGAGGAGCAGGGCAAGCCCTGCTTTCTGGAGCAGAATGCACAGACCAGTCCAGGACTAGGAAGCATGCTGAGATGCTGGGGGGCTGTGATTTGACTCGAACCAGGAAGGGGTTTGGGACAGAAGTTTCATAAACCGGTTTGGCCCAAATCACTTAAGTCTGATACTATATTCAACCAGGTTTATCATAAACCAGCTTCAGCCATTTTGAAACTGGTTTATGTGACTTTTGTTGTTACAGGTTTAAACCAGTTTCCGATCACTTAAATTGGTTTATGTGTAACTTCTGTCCCTAACCAAAGTCTCCAAACAACGGTAAGTCCCCAGTCCTGGGAAACTGTTCCAGCATGACTGTCATGAGCCTCTGGTGGCTGGGGGGCACAGTGGTGCTGGTGGTGGTGGGAGTGCGGCGGTAGCAGTGGGAGCATGGCAGTGGTAAGTGGGGAGCTCTTGTAGACACCACTGCGGGGGAGGCGGCGGTGAGTGCCAACCAGGGGTCAGTGATTACCCACGGATGTCACTGGCAGCATTGGCAGCAGCCAGCAGTGATTGCTGACCTCCCACAGACACCACTGGTGGTGTTGGCAGCAAGGGGGAGAGGTAAGTGAGTGGTGACTGCCTGGAGGCACTGCTGACAATGGTGTCGCCATGCTTAGAGGGTGCATGTGCACCCCCTACACATCACCAATATGTTCCAGTGAGCCTCACTGCATCGGCTGAATTTGTTCAACCTCCATGTCCAGCCATTAGATCTTGTTATATTTTGTCAGCAAAGCTGAAAAGCTCTTCCATGAGTAGATCTCTTTCCCTGGGTGATCAAGTCAACATCCTCTTCTGTAAACTGAAAAGATTGAGCCCCCAAACTCTTACACACTAAGCACCATTTTACAGACTTCTTCTGAACTCCCTTCACTCAAGGATGGACCCATTATTTCACTTATTCTGTGTACAGAAACAAGGCTTCCCTACTTCTACTTGATAGTCCTCTTTTTATATATGAATATTCCCCCTTTTTGCCACTGATTTCTCATGCTTAGGTGAGTACCTACAATATCCTTCAGCCCTTATTTGAGTCTCTGCTCTACCAGACATGAGATGTGGTATTAGTATGCATTTGGCACTATTGAGCCACATTTTGTAGGATAGTGACTCTCTAACTAGCTGACGTAGATCACCTTGTAACAGTAACTGGCCCTTTCAAACTAGTCATCAGGTGGATAAGTCAATGGTGGCTGATGGTGTGGCATAACAGCACGTCTATAAGTGTCAACATCTAAACAATTTCACAGCCAATTTCCTGTAGCTGAAATATCCAGCAATCCTGGGATTCTGTGCAAGAGTAAGGCTTGCTGAAAGAGTATCTACACTTTTCCCTTAGATAAACACCTGAGTGGGTGATACAAGCACAGTCCTCTCTCCTTCCTACCCTGTATGGAAAAATCACAGAAAAATCGTTCTGAAAGAAGTCAAAGCACAGCCCTAGGGAATCAGACAATGTCTGAAATGGGAAAATTAAGGCATATCCAAAGCTGTCAAGGAGGCTGGACTGGGGATAAAACCTGTCTGGAGCTGATACAGCTTCACTGCTATTGCCACCTTTCGTGGCTTCTCATGCAACATAATGACCCCCATTGCACCAATGTAGGCAGACAAGACACATTGGCCTCGGTACAGTTTTTAAGTTGCAACAGACAAATTGTTTTTGTTTTATAGATTTAGCTTTTTCTTTCCATCCTGCCTTTGGCCTGCAAGATTGCTCTATTTTGATTCTGCCTGTATTACAGTGAGACAAATGCACCTCTGATGCTGCTCTAGTGACTTCAGTTAGGATGAATTTGGCCCATTACATATAATGATATATCTGCTTTGCAAGCTTATCACTGCAATACATATGGGAATGTGTTGGTCTGAGTATGTATGCATGTCAAATAACTAGTTTTATCCATGCCCCATGGCTTTGTCACTTTGTAGCCTATTTATTAGACCAGCTGCACTCTCAGATCTTCTTTTGGCTTCTTTATAGATTGTTGCTCATCTTTGGGAAGCTGTGTAGACCAAAAAAAACAAACTGGCCCTGTGACCTGCTTAAAAGCTAAAGTTCATCACCCTCCTGTTAGCAGAAAAGTATGAGCCAGTGGGTCAAAGAACTCACCCTACGTTCGTGACAACACATTAAGCAATTTTCCAGCCAGATATCTCTGTTATGACCACATCTAAACCATAGTATATTAAGAAACATGCGGCATTTTATATAACAGGCTTTGAAAAAGACCACACTGCAGTCACTAGGCTGCAGAGACGCATCATAAACTTGGTGTGTGTGGCTTACCACCTAGTCTCTTATCCCTCAGTTTATTGAATCAGACAGTGGTGTCGTCATAACATATGCTGTAAAGGCCACTGGGCCACACACACACGTACCTTTCTTGTGCACGTTGCCTAAATCCTAGTGATCAATGACTTCCTGCATGGTTACTGGAATGCTGTGGGAAGAGGCACATAAAATTCCCAGCACTCATTTAGTTGTTCTGTCAAACTTAGAATTCTAAGAAGAAATTAACCAAGTGTGTTACTAACAACGTCACTGTGGGGATAATTAGAAATAGAAGAATTTCCAAACCCAGTTGACATTCCATTATTTGTCTTGTTTGCATTCTTTCCCACCTTTTCATCCTGGACATTCACACTAAGCTGTTATAAACCTGGAAAGAAGAAAAAAAAGTTCCATGTTTAAACAACTTTGAAATGCAGCTTCAATTCCAATTGGAACAAAAACTGAACATTTCCAAATTCCCTGTGAAAGAAAATCTCCCTTCCCCATTGTTTTCAGTTGCTCAAAATGTTTTGTTTCAGTTTTGACACTTTCATTTCATACTATTTTGCAAAAATACTATTTCAACAGAATACATTTCAGATGCAGTTTCCCTGGCCAGCTCCAACTAGTCATATATTTCTACCAGGGCTTGCATTTTCAGAAGCAATGAACAATTTTGAGTGTCTCCATTTTCGGTGCCCAGCTTGAGATATCTTTAAAATGTTCCTCTTGCCTTCAGGAAGGCAAGTCTTTCTTAAAAAAACATTCCATTCAGCTATGCCAAGCAGCGTATAAAATGGAGATTTAAGCCTCATTAAAAATGGGTGACTAGCTAGTTAGACCTGACTGGAGAAACTTAAATGGAACCATATTCCAGCAGGATATGTGATTTCTAGTTTCCATGTCTGGTCTGTTTATAGTTTGATTCGCATATTCTCACCCGCTATCATTCTGTGTGAGTTGAAACTGTTTCTGGGAAATGTTCACTTTGAAAAACGAGAAATGGTTTAATTTGTAAAAGTGTATTGAAATGTTTCTGTTGATTTGAACTTCAGGAAAAAATAATTCTTATAGAACCTAAACATGGTGCTCTTACAATAGCCTTTTTAAGTTCATAGACTTAGGTGAGATCTTGTGTAGCCCAGTAATGGCTTTTTAATACATCTAAGGCTAGAATGTATCCCGCAACTGATTATGTATTGTTTGTTTTACAGTGAAGCTGTGAGCCCAGCTGCTTCATTGTTCAAGATGCTAGACATAAATTTAATAGCAGACCCACAGCATTAAAGCCAGATTTTTAAAAGTATTTATTTATTTAAGGATGTAGCTAAGTGCCGAGTGGAATTGTCAGAAGTGCCTTCTGGTTAGATTCATACAGTCCACTCAGTCCAAAATTGGGAACCACACCTCACATTTCTAAAAGTCCCCTGAATTTTTGCCCCCCATCTTCTACCTGACTATTGAAGTCCTGATGGCATTGAGTGGTATCTAACCCCTGGTAGAAGTCACAAACGGGGTAGTTTTCCACTTTACTTTGTCTGGCAGGACTCACACGATATGCAGTCTCAAAGTGTGCCTACGAGCTTGGGCCTCATTTACAAAAGAGCAAGGAAGAGGAGTATACACATTTCACTCACCAGGTTAGTTGAGTTACGAATGACTTCATACATTAGATACTTGTACCACCGAGGTGGTGACAGCCACATCTATTCTGCCTCCCTGCTGAGAGCAGGACCTTTTACCCACCCATTCACGTCCCTTCCTTGTGTACCAAAGTCCAGCACTTAGGCTATGTCAGTGGCTAAGAGTGGTCTGAGTGCACATCCCGTTACCACTCTCAGGCTGTCCTGAGAAAGACTCTGAGAGTGGGGCTGGCATGCATGCTTAGAGCTCCTCCACGCTCTTATACTGATGAAATGCTTGGCCTTGGTGGCTATAGAGCAGGAACAGGCGAAGTCCAGAACTGTGGGCTGGATCCAGCCAGCAGTGGACTCCATTTCTCAGCACGTGGCTGAAGCCGGTCTCCGTGGAGACCCCAGCCACAGCTGCACTTTGATAGCACACAGCTGGAGTTGCCATGGAGACTGGCCCCAGCAGTGCTGGCAGAGCACGTGGCAGGGCCGGCCAGGGGGCTGCTCCACAGCTGATGGGATCTTGCAGCAGGGGCAGCTTGGTCCAGGGCCCGGGCAGAGCCATGATGTGTGGCCTGCGTGATCTGGCCAGGGGTGTGCAGGCAGTGGATCGTGGCTCTGCCCTGGCTCAGGACCATGCTGATACCACTGCAAGGAGCCAGGGCAGAAATATTTACAATTATGCACTTCAGGCAGGGGTGTGCAGGCAGTGGATGACAGTGCTGTTCTGACCCCAAATCAAGCTGCCCCCACTGTAAGATCCCAGAGGCTCCGGAGCAGCCCCCTGCCCTCCCCTGCTATGCAACCTGCCAGTGCAGCTGAGGCTGGGGTCTCCATGGAGACTGGATGCAGCCATGTGACTAGGGGCAGCTGGAAAATCCAGCTGCTGGATCCACAGCTGGATCCAGTTACCTGAGTTGTATATGAAGAAATGAAAGCATCTAATTGGGTATATATTTTGGCCCAAGTATCCCAGAATTTTAAAATTTAAACATAGAAATGTACGAATCAGAGACTGAAATGCACTCTTTGTCCTTACCGTTTATTTAGGCGAAAGCAAAGGTAGATCATGTCTAGCAGTTCTGAAAGACCAATGCAATGTAGCTTTGACAGTGCTTTTGAGATAGCTTAAAACATCTCACTGTCAGAAAGCTTTTTCTGAAGATACCATTGGGCTGTGTGCAAAATAGACCTGACATTTCTAAGGCCAGTGTTTGGATTCTCAAAACCCCTTTTCAGGCCTTGGCCCAATTAATACTTATTCTAAAATAGTGTAATAGTCATTGGAGCTGGTCTTTCCTCTTACCCCAGAATGCCCTCGTACGTTTGTTAAAGCATTCAGCTCAGAGATAGGGGATGCAGATTCAAATTGCCTCAGAGGAGAAAAGTGAACCACCATCTTGCATGTAGTGGGAGTGTCTACACAAGATGATTACTGTGGAGTTGCCTAATTAGCTCCACAGTAAATGCCTCAGTGTCTACATGTGCAGCCCTATTAGGCCACAGGAAACTAATGAACTCCACAGCAGGGTAGTACTTGTAAATACAAGCTTCTTATTCAGCAGCAACATGCATGTAGACACAGATGCAGGTGGCTGGGGCATGAGGGTGCCAGCTAGCCCTGCACTGAAGTACCCTTATGCACCAGGCTGCCTTTCCAGCACGTTGAGCCAGGCAGGAGAAGGCCAGGTTGGCAGGCTGAACCCTGTGCCCCCTGCCAGCCAGTGCTGCTCCAATCCAGCTCAATGTGCTTTAGTCCTGGGTGCACATTCAAACAGTGCACCTGGGAGCAAAAAAGTCTGGCACAATAAGCACTGGAGTTTATTGTTGTGCCTTAATGGCACATGTAGATGTGCCCACTGAGTGAAAGCTGTAGTCACTGAGCGATTGTTGGAAGGCACTGACAGTGTCTCTGTTTTGTGAGAAAGGGCCAGCATAGGCACCTAACTCCAAATAAAAGTTCAAGATTGTGAATCCTTATGGAAATTTTGTCTGGGCTTAGGCTCTCTCTTTTTTTTCCATAGTTTTCTATACGTTAATTCAGACAGCTCACTGGCTGGCTCTCGTGCATTCGATTTTTAGAGGCCTAAGTCTCCTCATGCATTAAATAGAGAGCATGGCTATCTAATCTTGGGTTGTAGATTCTGCCAAATGGCAAAACACCTAAAAGTTGGCACTATAGCCTTTAGTATTTTCATACCCAACTTCTTTTTTTAAAATATTTCATGCACCCACCCCATCCCTGCTGGGGTTTTTATATTTGAAATTTTGAAATTCAAACAGTAGTGGAAATATCAAAATTCAAAACATTTTAACCACCATTGAAGTTGATCAGAAAGAGAGAAGAAACCTCACAAACATCTCATATATATTTTTCTGATTTAAAGAAAAAAATATATATATAGTCAAAACCTTTCAACCATCTCTGATTTTGGTATTGGGGTTTCAATTTGCCTACAGGAAAAGGTGAGTCAGGAGACTTTAGATCCATTGAGGTGCAATGAATCATTAGCATGTACAACTAGTCCAGTCCAGTCTCTGGACGAATGGAACAGGAAACTCTAGTAGACATACTGGAGGATACATAGCAGCAAAGGCTCTTCAATCAACTTATTGAAGACAGATATCATTAACAACTGCATTTGGTAGAGCAGTCAGAGTATTTAGCCAGACATTCACACGACAGGACAGTGTGCTGTTTCTGCCCCATGTGAAAATATGAAAAGTAGGGTGGAATATTTGGCAAATCTTCCCTGGTGATGAACATACACTAGAACCAGGGACTCAGCATCATATGCTTCTACACAACTTATAGAAGTCTTTAGGAACTTCAGAAGAGAGCTGAAGAAGGGGGAAGTCCAAGTGATATTTCCAGAAATCCTTTTGGTTTCAAGAGTTCGAGAAGAGAGAAAAAAACCTGCACACTTGGTGTAAAGTTGACGGTGCTTTTTGTGGAGGATTGGGTTGCATTCCTGTGGGCGGGAAAGCTGTACAAATGCAGTGGCCTGGGCCTTACAAAGCAAATTTTGCTTGTGCTGAATGGAGAGGTTGCTAAGGGGGGCAAATCAGCACAAACACAAACTCAGCATGTAAGAAACAAATGGCACTGATGAGATTAGAAATATGAAGTGTAGAAATTTTTCAGCTGCTTAGATGTCTGTGCCAAGCATCAGGGCAACAAGCAAGAGGCACTGGAAATTTCTGTTAATGGACCAATTTATGTAGTTGGCATTTTGTGAAATGGAGCGGGATGATTCACATTATTGGAATGGCAAAAATAACCTGAAGGAAAGGTAAATGGTGTGCAGCATGCCCTACCTTAGAGCCCGTTACGTGTACTAGAGTTATTGATAACTAGGGATGCAGACAGGTTTGCTAACATAGTCCAGGAGGGGTGTTCATGAAGGGTTTGTAGCCCAGAGAGCAGGATAGGCTACTCCTTGAGCACTTATCTGTAATCTATTTTTTTAAACGTGTCACAAGGAACTTTACTTTGGGAAGTCTCATACAGCCTGTAATAAAATATCATCAGAATGATTAAAAATTATAGAGAGGTAGTTAGCTGTGTTAGTTTGAAGTCAGTCAGAAGGCAGGGTAGATGTGCACCTTTATAAACTAACTATAAAAGATATATATAGAGCACAAGCTTTCGTGAACTCAAGTTCACTTCATAACTATAAACCATTAGACCATGGTTAGATAACAGAGAGACTGTATTGCACCCAACAAGAGGTTATTGTCTTCATTATGGCCCTCATTATGATGAATAAAGATGGATTAATCACTGTACTGGAAATTAGTGGTTGCCCAGGGAGAAGTAATCATGACCCAATTACATTTAAGATGGGCCAAAAGAGTAATTTCCTTACCAAAAATAAATATAAATAGATATATTTTTCACTTCAAAAGGGTTGTTTCCCCAAAAATAGAAAGAAATACTGGTTGGAAGAAAAATGCAAGCAGAAAATTGTGAATGAAAACTGGGAGTTTTTAATGAGCTACCAGGTGGTTAAAAAGCCACAATCCCAAATCGAGAAACACAACTTTGGCTCAAAGCCCACCCCAATTCAGTGGGGAAGTGAAAGCAACAAAAAAAAAAAAAAAAGCAATTTAGAACAAAGAGGGAAGGGGGCCATAAGTAGCAATCCACATAAATCAGAAGTAATAAAATATACCAAATTAATAAATGACACTAAAGACACATTGGGAAAATCAATTTCTAGCAAGACTAAGGGCTATAAAGAACTTTTTAAAAGTGTAGTAGAAACAAAGGAAATCCTAGCAGTGGTATAAGCCTGTGGAGGAATTAAAACTGTTGAAAATGAGCAAGGGAAAGCAGAAGTCATCCATAAATTAAGTCCTCAGTACAATAAATTGTACTTAGGTGCACAAATGCGTATCATCATATAAGGGGTACATTCATTTAATTGAGGAGGATGGTAAATCTTGTCTTCTAGTGTTGAACACTTCTAAAATTGGTAGGCCCAGATCACATGAACCCAAGACTTTTAAAGGAGTTGGCTGAGAAGATCTTTGGAAGGCTTATGCTAATTTTTAATAGATACAAAAGACTGGAAAAGTGCCCGCATTATGCCCATATTCAAAAAGGGAAGGTTGGTTTCACCTGGAAGAGTAGAAACTGATTAGTCTGACATTGATCGCATCCAAATAACTGAAAAATCTTAGATGCAAATCCATGACTAAGGAATCAAAACCAGGAATATAATTAAAAACAGTTAGCAGGCTCCCCATATCCTGGCTGTACCTGAACACAAGTTCTCTGTGCTTGTAGTTAACAAGTACAAATGGGCCCTACAAGTCATTCCATTTATCATTTGCATTCTTCTATCAGTGGCGTCATTGATTTGTTTTCCTAAACTAGAAACAACCTCGACCAAAATTGCATCCTCAGGCTAAGTTGACAGTTGCCAAAATTTTCATCCAGAGTGGAAAGCCCCAGTGCTACTGTAATCCTCTGCAACACATGAGTTAGAACAGTGAGGCAGGGATGGCGGGTTAACAGAGTTAACTTGCAACTGTAGCTGTGCAAATGGCGCCAATCTAATTAAGTTATGAAAAAGCCTCCCTCTGGAGAGCAGTGTCATACAACTCCCAGGGAAAAAGGTGAAAAACATGCAAATTTGGCTGCCAGCATCAACTGTTGACAACCCAACTTACAAAGCAGCTATAATTGTGCCCTTTGGGAAGAATGATAAGTGGTGCTCGGGCAAGGCATACATTGTTTAACTCTTTGTTCTGTACTCAACCAGGGAAGGAGCGAATGTTTCATAGTATGCTGAATGCCATCTCAGATTTTGGCAGGATTACCCATCAATATTATTACAGCCTCTTCAGTTACAACACTGCAGAAATAAAGTAGTTAGACTGGCTTTGAAATGCAGAAATTCAGGCGATACAGTTGCATTATGAAAGGGTGCTCATTAGCCTTTGGCTGACCTTGAAAATCTGTGCTTCTATCCATTTTTTTTCCAAAACTGCCCTTATGGGGACCTTAGTTCTACCAAGTTACAAGATTTAACTGTACTATTCATGTTTTTCAGCCACTCTTTCATAGTCACAAGGCATTCTTGTATTTCACAGATAGTCACAATTGCTGTGAAGAGGATATGTAAAAAGCACGAGTGGTCTTATTAACAGCAGCATTTTTTTTAACCTCAGAAGTTTTATTAGTTGTTTGGTCTTTTAAAAAGTGTCACTTACCAAGTCAAATTCTATCACCACGTTTTGCCAAAGACTGGGTAACAATGGTGACTGGGGTGATGAGGTTCCTAGTTATAGAAGCTACAGCGGGGGGGGCAAAATATGGCCTGCAGGATGGATCTGGCCCACCACGCAATGTCATCTAGCCCATAGGTGCCCACCAACTAATTGTACCCCACTCAGCCCTTCTGCCCACAAAGGTAGGAGCAAGGCACCCACATATATACCCCCCTCCACCCACATATATACACCCCACAGCCCAGCCAGCATACAACTTCTGGGTGAGGATGCTGCTGCCAGAGGACCTGCTTGGCTTCCCTGGTGTCCCTCTCACTTTGGGCATCAAGTAGGGAAGCAGCAGGGGTTGGGGTGGGTGGAGGAGGAGCTGCAGCTGGGAGGGAGTGTGCAGTAAGGGGCTGGGGCTGGCGGCAGCAAGGAGCCAGCACCTAGTGGGGGATGGCAGGAGTGCAGAGCTTAGATGGGCAGAGTGTGGGTGTGAGAGAGGGTGTGGGGGTGTGGCGCTGATGTTACCTCTTAGCTCCATGTTCTTGGGGAACCCTGGCACAGGATGCAGCCTGTCTGACTCACAAAGAATTCCCACCCTCTCCCCTCCACTACCTAAACAAAACTGATTAATAAGCAGTGGGAGACTACCTAAAGCCCTCCAGATAAGGGAGCAACTGCCCTAGGTCTCCTTTGCATCCAAGATGGAACCAGATGACCATTCATTTACAGGGGAGATAGAGAACAGACAGCCCAAGGCAAAGACTGCAGTGAATCTCGGGATCAGATAAGCAGGAGAGCACTTTCCTGATGCAGAATGTGTGCTCCAAATCCTAATCAACCCACATTTACACATATCCAGCTCAGCATTTATCAGAACAATTCTAATATGGATTTACAAAGGACTGCCCCTCACCCCCCCGGCCCCTCTAAGCAGAAGTACAAGTTTAATAGGCATTTTGGGCCGTACATTCCCCAGTCCCACTATGGGAGGCATATTTAAACTTGGTTGACTAAAACTCAGTTGACAGGTTACGGAATGCTGAGGCAAAGAGACCAAGTCAGAGTGGGTATGGGCAACATTTGAACAATGGTAAGGGGTTCATCACAGCATCCAGCCTGTTGGAGGCCTGACCACAAGTGTTGTCAGACTTTCTCCAGGATGACTGATGGAAGTCCTCTCTACAAAAGGTTATGAACACCCCAACAATTGCCTGAAGTCTGTTAAAAGACTATAGTAAGATCTGGAAAAGGCAAGCTAAGCTGAGGCTTGTTCACAACAGGTAAAAATCCAAAACCCTGATGCTGCAAGCTATCTATTTTTTCTGAACAAACAATGAGATATCCCATCCAGTATATCTGCTATCCATAGGAATTTCAAGCTGGCTCGTAAGTGTCTGGTTACTCCTTAACCTTATGTTTTTCCTGGTTATCAATCAGTTTCTTGAGGTGTTCCAAACCAGATAACCCCTTGTCAATAGAAAAGACAATAATTTACACTGTTAAGAATGCTTTGAAGCAGCTGAACTGAGGGTAGAAAAATCTGTAAAAAAAAGCAGCAATGTATGTGTGTGCTTTAAGAGAAGTCTCTCTGACACCATCCACTGTTGGTCTCAAGAAGCTGGAAGAAAGAGATCGTCTCCCTTCAAGGACTGGGTTAAGAACTTTACCTGTTAGCATTGCAACCCGAGTGCCTTGGAGTTGTGAGATCCCAGGTCTCTCTCTCTCTCTTTTCTCTTTAGGCTTAGATTTCTGAACCTGCATTGTATTAGTTAAGCTTGAGCTAAGTTTCCCCAAATACTTAGTGAAACCAAATACTTAGTGAAACCAACCTGTTTGTGTTTCTTTTCCGTTGCATGTCTATTACTATTAGTATCATAATATATTTCATATACTTTGCAATAAATAACTTTTATAGTCAAACTGGTAGTAACTGGGTATATTTTCCTTCTCTACTTCTCCTTCCCCACTTGCTCTGCAGCAACACTTCGTTTACCTAAGCTAAAGATCCCTGTGAAGCCCAAAAATACTGTGGGGTCTGCTCATCAAGAGGCTAAAGATTGGGACGTACTGAGTTTGAACACACATAAGGGGATCAGCTTGTACAAGCTGATTGACCCAGTTCAGCTCAGATGTGCCCTAATGAACTGAATGCTGGCCCATGAGGGTGTCAGCTGGACACCCAGCTGGATTCAGAGGTATTCTGTTTACCTGTGTGCTTGTGTCTGACTACATTTTATTGTTGCTCTGATGAACTGATTCTTGGCGTATGAGGGTGTCAGCCTGTCCATGCTGATCAACCTGGCCAGGTCAGGCATGTCACGTTAGTGTGTGTGTGTGTGTGTGTGTGTGTGTGTGTGTGTGTGTGTGTGTGTGTGTGTGTGACTGATTTGGTGACTGGAGAAACCCAGCCCCATTGAAACTGA
>JAGPOW010000261.1:173112102-173178399 GCA_030014935.1 Caiman crocodilus
GGGGGGGGGGACTCAGGCCTCTGCTTCCCTATGGAGTGCCAGAACCTGCATGGCAGGGAGACAGGAAGGCAGCCAGCTCCATTGTGGGGCTTCCTCTGGTGGCATGCAAATGTAGGAGCTGTGGCAGCAGCAGCCCTGCGTAGAAGCTGCATGCTGGCTGGGCCAGGTCCTTCCACACATGAAGGAGCAAGGCATGATAGGGTATGTTGTGGGGGGTTGTGTGCATGTGGGCACCTTGCTCCCACCGTCATGGGCAAAAGGGCTGTGTGGGGTACAATTAGTTAGTAGTGGGCACCTGCGGGCTAGATGAAATTGCCTAGTAGCCCAAATCTGCCCCATAGGCCATATTTTGCCTGCCCCTGCATTAGCTAGTTAACCACATCTTCCCTTGAAACTCGGTGGACGAATCACTGTGACACAGATATACCGTCACTGACCATCCCATGCTCAGTATTGCTGAGTCTCACCACCTACCAATTACTTAGTTTATGTTACCTTGTTAGCAGGTCCAGGTCTTCTACTCCAGAAGCAATTTTGGAGCACCTGGGACAATGGTAAAGCTAGGCCTGGAAATGTGGGTGGGCACAAACTCATAGTCAATAGGCAATGACTAAGGTTGGCTGTCACAGTAAATCTTTGCAAATAAATGAAAGCAATTAAACCCTGAATGCATTAACTATTGCTCCTATAATCTGCAATATTTCTGCTACCTATTTTTAAATTTGTCTGCTTGTCTTAGTGCTAAGTGTCTAGTTTCCTGGTGTATCATTTTAAAAAACAACTGTCAATAAATTTACTTAAATTGAGCATTCATACAGGTTTACAGTTGGGTGGCCCTGGGTATTAAGCATATAGGCAATAGCCCAGCCAGGGTGACCTGTGCCCATCTCCTGAGGTGGCAGACAGACAAAGTCAGTGATAGGCCCGCTCATTTCTTCATACAGCTGTTTCATAGTTTCATAGATGTTCGTCCAGCCTTTTTTAAAAGACCTCCAGGGTAGGAGCCAGCACCACTTTTTTGGGAAGTTGGTTCCAGGTCCTAGCTGCCCTGACAGTGAAATAGCATCCTAATGTCTAGCCTGAAACTACTCTCCACTAGCTTGTGTCTATGGTTCTTGTAACTCCTGGGTGTGCTTGGAGGAACAGGAACTCTCGCAATGCCTGCTTGTCCCCTTTGACTAGTTTGTAGACTGTCACTAGATCCCCTCTCAGTCTTCTCTTTTGGAGGCTGAACAGGTTCAGGTCCCTCAGCCTCTCCTCGTAGGGCCTGCCCTGCTGACCCCTGATCATGCAGGTGGCCCTTCTTTGGACCCTCTCCATATTGGCCACATCCTTCCTGAAGTGTGGTACCCAGAACTGGACGCAGCACTCCAGCTGCAGCCTGGCCAGTGCTGCATAGGATCACCACCTTGAACCTGCTTGAGATGCATCCGTGGATGCACAACAAGGTATGGTTGGCCTTCCTGACCACGTCCCAACTTTGTTGGCCCATGTTCATTGTGGCATCAATGATGACTCCAAGATCCTTTTCTGTCTTGACACTGGAAAGAAAGGAGTTCCCCAGCCTGTAGGTGTGCTGCTGGTTCTTCCTCCCCAGGTGCAGTACCCTGCACTTGTCAGTGTTGAACCTCATCCTGTTCTCATTAGCCCAGCCCTGTAACCTGTCTAGATCTGCTTGCAGCCTTTTCCTTTCTACTAGTGTGCTCACTTCACCCCACATCTTTCTTCCCCCTCACTCAAGTCACTGATGAAGATGTTGAATAGTGTGGGCTGAGCCCCGGGGAACCCCACTGCCCACATCCCTCCAGGTCAAATAAGACCCATCCACCACCACCCTCTGGGTGATGCCCTCCAGCCAGTTAGTGACCCATCTGACCAAGTAGGCATCAACACCACTGTCTCCTAGTTTCTTACTGAGAATGGGGTGAGAGACTGTGTTGAAGGCCTTCCTGAAGTCCAGAAAGACTATATCCACTGTGACACCTGCATCCAAGGATTTGGTGACCTGGTCATAGAAGGCCACCAGGTTAATTTGACAAGACCTGCCCCTAATGAACTAATGAACCCATGCTGGTTGCCCCTGAGCATAACCTCCCCTGCTGGCCCTTCCTGGACATGTGCCAGGATAATTCTTTGGAAAACCTTCCCTAGGACTGAGATAAGACTCACAGGCCTATAGTTTCCTGGGTCCTCCTTCCTCCCTTTTTTGAAGATGGGGACCACGTTGGCCCTTTTCCAGTCCTCTGGCACATTGTCTGAGCACCATGAGTGCTCGTAGAGCTGTGCCAGAGGTCCCTCAATGACCCCTGCTAGTTCCTTTAGCACTCTTCAGGACTTCTTGTTGTCTTCGATCTGGGTCGCTAGTCCCAGCTCCATTTCTACCTTGGCCTTCCTGACCGCCCCCCTACATTCCCGAGCTACCGAGGTATCTCTTGTGATGGCCCCTCCCTTCAAATGGGTGTATGCCTTCTTTTTTGTTTGCAGACGTACCAAACTGTATCACTGGTTTTCTCAATGTGGAGACCACATGAAGGCATTCTTCAGTGCCTAATGCTTTGTTGGTCAGCAAGCTAATAATACTGGAAATAACAGTAGCATCCAAAGAGGTAGCAACAAAACAGTAGCAAATACAACAGTAACAGAAATGTACCTTACTAGCTCAGCTCTCTGTAATGCTACAGAGGATATGCAGAACCTCTAGGAACTAGAATTAAAAAAGAAATCGGAGCCAACTTTCTCTCTTCTAAAACTCCTAATAAGTATTGTTCCAAAACAACATAGCATTTAATTCCAAGATAGAGAGGGATGCAACATGAATGAAATGCAGGATATGCAGGCATGAATGTTTGACTTCTTTGAATGAAAAATGTTATCATAATATTTTCTTCTGTATTTGAAAAAAAAACCTTTATCTACGTGTCACAGGGCACTGAGGTACCCTGTTCCTAACGAGGGGAAACTGCAGGGGAAAGAGCCCTAAAAGGGTGTAAGAAGCCCAGCTGTGGGTTGCCACAGCTGATAGCTGAGGTCAGCAAGAGGTAAGCTAACCAGAAGGGGCAGGGCCTGGCTCCCTTCATAAACCCAAGGAACTGAGACCAGAGGCAGTTCCCCTGCCAGCAGCCAGAGAGAAAGGAGCTCCCTGAGCAAAGATGCGAGAACCACAGATATAGCCCAAGCTGGGTAAAGGATGGCAGCTCTGGGGCGTGTGAGCAATGTGGTTTCAGCCAGGTGGCTTTAAGTTAAGTTATGGTCTAGGGGCTTGTGTTTTGCATTGTTGTTATTAAACCAGTGGTTTGGGTGAGGGTATTAGGGGCTGGAGGAGGCCTCATAGGGGACCCACAGTAGTGTGGGGACCCCAGCGCCAGTAAGGGCATGGCGTATGAGGTGCATAGACCCCAGCTCCAGTGCGGGCGTGGTGAGCCCCGGAGAAAGGGAGTAGCAGTGCGGTGACCCCCGGAGAAAGGGGGTAGCAGTGCGGTCAGCCCGAGAGACAGGGCAGTTTTACCAAGAAGACCCCGGAGAGAAGGGCGGCATTGCAGAGGATCCCTGAAAGAAGGCAGCACTATGGAGAGGACCCCACAGAGGGCGAGTGTATATTTGACAGACCAATGTCTATTCCAGCTGCAAGGCTTGGGGCATGGTATAAAGGGTGGTTGGAGCCATGCATAGCCCTTGAGGCTAGGGTGCCCCTGAAGCACCCATCGTAGAGTGAGACCCATGAAGAGTCCAGGAAACCACGGGGTCTGAATCAACCCAGAAAAGTGACCAAGAGGGCGTAAGGCAGCTTCCCAACCTTATCTAAACATCAAAGATGTGGTGGGCATGAATTAGAGGGTGCCCTTGGGCTGACTTGGCACGGAGAAAGGGGCCTTAAGGAGATCATGGCCCTCTTGTAGGATCCTGCTGTGACATCAGGCAAGTCCCTTCATGTGCATTAGTCTCAGGACATAGCTATTTCTAAACCCATGCAATGAAGTACTTTAGTAATGGCTTGCCCATCCAGTAATGTACTCTAGGTGGTACACAGAAGTTGATGAGCTTGCCACCAGTTTAGCTACTGGTGTTCAAGAAAGCAGAGGGGTATGCTTTAAGACTTGCTCTCTATGGTGACTACCCATGTCACTGTATGTCAAACCTCACTACTGGTGAGCCACAAGTGAACCGAAGTGCTGAAATCCTCTTCAACTCTGGCCTAATGTTGGAATTCAAACCTGGAAATGAACATACCTGACCTCTCTCTCCGTAATGGGTTGAACCACTCTTAGATTTGAAAACTCTCAAAACTTTAGGACAAGTGGTAGCTTTGGAAACTGATTTCATAGCTCCGAGTCTATCTTGAATGGTTATGAATCAGCCAATCATTCCCTTAACCTATCTTCTGATATAAGCATTGCCCATTTATCAACAGTAAGAGCCTTGCATACCAGCTTCTTGGGTGAGGAGATATTAGAGAGCAAAATCTGGAGATTATCTAAGGGTAGATGATTATATCTGCATATATAAACCACTCTCAAAATAAGATGGGCAAACTGCATGCACAGAGGTTCCCTCCCCCCAATGCTATATTTTCAGGAAGTAATTTTGCCTCAAGAATTAACTGTAATTAGGCCTTAAGATAGAGAAGCATCTCAGCTGCTGCTCATAGGGCTCCCTCCTGCCTTGGAAACTACCTCTAAATACAAGATGCATAAGCCAAAAATAAGCAACACCATACCCTGTGTCCCCAAGAACTGAAACATGCTTACACACTAAGAAAAAGGACTTGGCAGACTACGTGTAGAAGTGCCACTTGGTGAAACCTGCCATGACAGCACTTACTATGTATCACAATTCCTGGCAGGCCTCAATCCAGTCTGCAATTCCACCTGTGCAATTTTGTGCATCATTATTACTAAGCAATGACTGTTGGAACAGATCTGAGCTTGACGTTTAATGTTTGGATTAAAGTTGGCACAAAATTGATATCCAAGTATTGATATTTGTCCCACTCCATGGCAGATGCAATACAAATGCTTCCATGAATGTAGAACTGCATCCTCACAAACAGAAAATACTGATACCACAACAAACATTCCCACCATAATAATGATCTCTCCTGTTAAGGACTTGTATTTTCAACATGCTCTGGGCTGTATCTTCCAGAATTAAAGTGGTGCTAATCCCTTTTGATTTCAGTGAAATCTGGTCCTGTTTCTCTAGAGAGACAGAGGTTAATAACATTACTATCCAGGTCAGGAGAAAATGAGCAATGCCATCATTATTGCTTTTGGGAAAATGAACATGGACAGTTTTTCTTTCTCAGTAAGTAGCAACAATGCTGGGCTATGTGGAAATACAGGAAATTGGCTTACTTATAGAGGGAAAAATAGAAGCAAACAGCACTCAAGCAGACAAAAAGGGGGCTAGCTGTAAAAGGGTAAGCAGCCTGAGGCCAGCAATAGTACAATAGGAGAGTAACCTATGTGAGCAGCAGGAAGCCTACTGCAGTGCTAGCAGATTCTGGATGGTATTACAAGACAGAGTCTTATGTGGGAGACCAGGCAAGGCTGTAACTGCTAGGTGCACTACTATTGGCTACCCTGCAGGATAATAAGCAAAGCTAGCCAGAAGATACCTGCAGATAGAGCCAGGGAGTCAGTGATTGGAAAGGGGCACAATTCTGGTGGCAGCTAAACCTTGAAGGCCAAAGAGAGGAAGGGGCTCTGCAGTAGCTTTGCAGGACCTCTCTCATCAACATGCCTGCTGGTGAGAGACCAGCTGAGATCCTGCTATCTCTAAGAGATGTTAGTTAAAAACTGAGGGTTGGCAAGGGATTAGACTCAGTATGGATGGGGATTTCAGAAGAAAGCCAGTGTATTTAGAGAACTATGTTATAGCCAGTGCACTTTTGTTCCAGTTAAAGTTTTAACTGGTGGACCAGTTAGGGACTATAGGAGAAGTCAGAAGGTCCCAGTGCTGCCAGCGAGTATATGTATTTGTGCAATTGCTTGTGCAACTGACTGTCTCTGTCTTGGGACAGTTGATTGTCTGTATTAATTATTTCCTCTCCTTTGTCTGTGGTTTTGTAGGTGTTAATCGTTGCTAATTAACTAACTATCTAATAGCTACTAGTAGCTAGCTATTGTGTATTGAGCTGGTCCCTGAGTGAATCATGATTGATTGCTAACTGGTAACACAGTAGCTTAGCAGGCAGGCCTGCAGTAGTTCCCCGCCCCACATTCCCCAAGACAGACACAGTTGCACAGGCACCCATGTCATGAGTTTTGCCTGTCAGCAGCTAGAGTTGCAGGGCCCCAGAAGGCAGAAGCCCTGCACCTAGCTCTTTGACAGCTGGCAGGCTTTGTGGCCGCTGCAGGGGCTACCATCCCTGCAGTTTTCAACCCCCTGTGGTGTAACACATGCACACGTGACATGAGTTTTGCTTCCAAGAATTTGGGGTGCAGTTCCTTCCAAATCCCTCCACTGATCTTTGTGAAACTTGGCAGCCTTTATGCTCTCAGCAGGAGATACCATCCCTGCAAGTTTCATCCAAATCAGACAGAAAACAACAAAATTATAGATATTTCATTGATTTTCCATTCTACCCTATGCCCAGATCTCCGAGGTGGCTTCAAACACTCAGAGCTGCTTTGGCCAAATTGAAGCGGGAAACCAATCTGGAGCTCTGGATCAGATCCCTGGTATCTGAAGCAGCCAGATCTGAAGCTGGAGCGAATAGCTACCTACTCGCACAGGCCTAATAATCTCATTTCTGTTAAATCATTTCCCTTCCACCATGCCTTTCCAATAGCCCTTATCCTCCAGTTTTAAAATGGTATTGACTACCTTGCTTTCAATGAAGATGCTGCTAATTTGTGCCGGTAAATCCATTATTCATTCTGCTAAAAGGGTCAAAATATCTTTCAGTGGGCCTCAATACAGAGGAACTGGTTATATTAAGGTCTTAAGCTTATATGTCTTTGCACCACATGCAAGATTTCAGCACAAAGGTTAACACTTGAGTATAAATTGGACTGAACACAAATAGTCAGGGGCTAGATACAACACCTTTGCTAAGCAGTAAGTAGTGACCTACCTAAGTCACAGCAAACAAAAGATTTTTTGCGGCCTGGTCATGGCACACAGAGCCAATTTCAGGGGCATTTTGCAGTGGCCGTGCCCCTTGTCACTGACTGGCGGAGGGCACTTTCACTCAGTCTACATGACTACAGCTTTTTTTGCCCTGCTCCTCAGCACTGATGGTGGAGGGGGCTTTCACTCAGCTTACATAACTACTGCTTTTTTTTGGTTGATGTGGGAAATCGCAGCCATTGCCAGATTTCCCAGGGATTTTACACAATGTTGTTTTTCACAGTTTCTGCAAAGTCTGTGAAACTGTGATTTAGGTAGGTCCCCAGCAACGGGTTGGGCCCTTTACTTGCATTCAGGAATTTACCAGCACAAAATAAAATTAGGCAGAGTGGAAATGAAGTAACAACAGGGAAGGAGAAATGTGGACTAAAATATGATTATTATCATCCAAACAAGACACTTGGAGCTCTATTATGACCCAATCCCAAAAGCAAGCACTCATGTGCTTAACTTTACCAGTATGACAGGTCCCATTGATTTGAATGGGACTAATAAACATGTGCACAACAATATGCACAGGTGTCAAGAATCAATGCCACTTCAAGGTTACCCTCAAGGCCAGCTTGAAAAAATAAAACATTGACATCAACTCATGGGAGACTATTGCCCAGGACCGCCCCAAATGGACGAAGAGTCTGCTGCAGGGATCTCTGTACTTTGAAACTTTATGACTACAAGAGGAGATGGACAAGCAGGAATGGCAGAAACAGCTTGTTGTAGACAAAACCAAGAACCCAGAGCCACCCACCCCACATGGAAACATATGCCTGAACTGCAACAGAGTCTGTCAATCCCAAATAGGCCTTGTCAAACATCTTTGGACCCACAGATAAGACAATTATGGAAGACAATCATCCTCGACTGTGAGGGATTGCCAGTACATAAACTGAACATCCCTTGGAAACAACCTTGGTTATAAAATGGTGCAAGTCCAAGTTTTCTAAAATCATAGGAAATTTGTGAACCCCTGACACTGCCAATTTCCCAAGGTTCATCTGTCTCTGTGCATGGTCTTTAATCACATCAGCAATGCCACTGACTGACCTGGGAATGAACTGTGCTAGGGATCAGAGGTCTGTACTTTGTCTTTCTCCATCTCTTCTTTTAATGAAGTAGTGTTACCTTATAGTTAGAGCTGTGGACTGAGTGCCAGATAAAAATTTCAAAAGTGACTAGTATGTTGGGAGCCCAGATGTTTGGCAGACCAGCTTCAGATAAGCTTAGTAAGGAAGATTTTTCAGAAAGTGCTTGAGCTTCTGCTCTGGAAAGTATGTTGAGAAGAATTTCTGAAAATCTCACTGCTTTAATTTAATCTCTGTAAAACAGGTATATTGACAGCCACTCTCTTCCAGGACTGTTGTAATTGATTAATACTCAACACAGTTTGATGAAAGGTGCTATTTGATCAGACGCCATTTGATGGGCTAGGGAAACACTGATCAAATGCTATTTGATGGGCTTGGGTTTTGTTGGATCTGGTGGGTAACTTTGTAAAATATCTGGGCTGTTGTAAAACAATATCACTGTGATTCCTCTAGTCAAGTTGGATCTTTTCAATAATTTGTGGGGCAGGGGCAGCAATACACTGCCAGGTACAGAGCCATGCAGAGTTCAAGAGATTTTCATCTGAAAGCCATGCTACAAATAGCAAGGAGAAGGAAGCTCAGATCTGTCGACTTTCAGTTGTAAGAAAAAACAAAAATCATTCAACAGTCCTTCATAATAATATTCCTGTGAATTAAACAGAGAAACAAATGGAGCACTGTCTGGCTCCAAAACTTCATATGCTTAAAATCATCCAACCAAATTCCAGGAAACAGTGGATAATGCATCTGTAACAGATACAAAGATGAGAGGGGGGCATTTTGCAATTAGGAATTGGTATGGTTTTCTAACTCTAGCTGGTCCTTTTTTCCCATGTGAACCATCTCATGGAGAAAGAGGAACCACCAAATATGTCACACCTGGCCTTGTCTCCATATTAAGTGACTAAGGCAAAAGGATCCCTTGTATGACATCCTCAGGGTGAATCAGGTTGTACAGGAAATGAGGACTAGACCTGAGCTGTATACAACCCTCATGTAACTGGGATGAGGTAACTTCCAGTGGGCTGTTCCAGATTCACTGTGGTGTGCATGAGGGTAGAATCAATCTGAGCCATTTGCTCACTTGGACTTCAAAGCAGAAAGGGTTTTACTTTCCATTGCTTTGAAGAATAAGAGGGAAGAAAGACAGTACATACATGGGCCTCATTTTCTCTAACCTACAAAACTAGGTAGATTTTACTTTGCACAGTGCTGAGCACTCTCATGAGGAGCTAAGCACCCTGAGCTCAGACTGAAGCCAGGAAGAATTGCTTAGCATATCACAGGAACATTCAGCATCTGGCAGCTGACACCCAGGACTAACTGAATAACTTCATCAAAGTGACTGGTGTAAATGAGAGGAGAATCATGCCTAGAGCAACTGAAATGGTTTTCATTATGAGAGAGCATATTATCTGAGGAGAACAGCTTTCCTACTTGCTGAACAATTCAGATATATCTTGTAGTGCTCATGCAGGGAAGACAGGCAGTCACACTGGTGAGTGCTTACTTATACAAGTAAGTGCCACTGATATAAACAGCAGTATTCATATAAGTAGATGCATCTCAACCCAAGCAAAGGTTATACACCTTACCCCAGTCCCTTTTTGTGCTCTGCTCAAGAGCTCGGTCCTTTGTTCCAACATAAATACCCTGCCCAAGTTTTCCCTACACACTATTCCTCTTAAAGCAGTGTGAGATTATATGCTCTAGATAAAGAAATGCTTGTTTCTTTGACAAATGCAAGACCTGAAGACCACCCTCAGTTCCTAAGCAGAATCAGCTTATCTTTTGTTTAAAAAAATGCTGTTACTAAATATTACCCATCATTTGTGTGTGGCCTGAATGAGACTCTCAATTCATCTTATTAAACATTATCCTTTGAGGAGCTTTAAAAGGAAATACATTGTTCTTAATTATTCTTATCTCAACAGCTGTATAATTGCTGGTTTTGATTTTTAAAAATACTGTAAAAAGGATTGCATGGATGGCTGGAGATGAGGCTAAACCAAGTTTGCAAAGCTAAAGAGCAGCCCCCACCAGTGAACTTGGACGGGGTTTGATTTGGATCTAAACTTTGAGGCTTGGATTCTTCTCAGATTCAAGTTAATTTCTGTTTTGGGACAAGAAGATGTTTATATTCAATTTCTGCTATGTGGTCCTCCTTTAGACCTTTCCTTTTGTCAAAAGACATGTATTGTTACTTCATGAAGCCAGGCAGGAAGGGTTTGGGTCAAGGCAGTTCTAAAGAGAGTAGCTTTTTCAATTTCTCTCATTGAAGTCCCTTGTACAACGATAAAGAAAGTGGCTAGAGCTGGTCAGGAAATTATTTCCTGTCCTCCTTCCAGAAATGTTGATTACAATGCAAAAATATTTTATTAAAAAACAACCCCCTAAAATAACCACGGTTTCATCACTAGTGATAGCAATAACAACTGATAGCTGAAACAAGCCAAGAGAGGGGGGTATCCACAACCTTTGCCAATGTCGTCGCATAAGTTTTTTGGGGTTAGTAGTTTCTTTTCATATTTGTTTTTAAATGCTTAGCACATGCTTAGCAACATAGAAACAAACAGGCAAATAGTGATTTGGCATTTGTAAGCACCCAATAACCTGCTAGGTGCATAATAATAATTACAAGTAAATGATAATGTAATAATTCATTAAAATACATTAGTGTAATACTAATTACAAATAAAAATACTAGAATAGGGAGCAATAGATTAGTGCTCATATCACATTCCCTATAAGTGCTAGTAATCAGGGAAACCAGTGACCCAACCAAAAGATTGAATTCACTGAATGATATATAGCGAGTTTCAACCCTGATGATCCATTGGCCTGGCACTTTGAATTATACAGCTTATTCTTGAGGGTGCGTTGACAGACAAACAGAGCTTAATAAATGTAGTCCTTCAGCCATGCAACACTGATGACTGTCATCATCTGCTTAGAAGAGGCCCACACGGACGATGTTCAGAAGGCTTGTTAAATGATTAATTGGATCTGCTGCAGCATGCTGAACATTCCTCATATCCACTGTACCACTTCTGTGTTGTAACTTTCTGATAACATGAATGCCACCACACCATTATCCATGGACTTCTGTGATATCATCTAGGTGGTATCATATCCAGACTACAAAACTGTACATGCCTCTTGGTGCTGACAACAGCCTGTTCTGCTGAGTTTGGCCTCCCCGGTCATCTGTATGGATGACTTCGTTTGGGTTAGCCCACTTAAATGACCACTCTGAACTGGCAACATGCCCAATACTAGATTACTTTTCATGCAACTAGCCCCATCCCATTGGACTTCAATTCCTGGTCATCAGAAGCATATATAAAAAAAGCAAAGAGGTGGCATATGTATAAAGTGAGCTGGGAGAATTATTGGTACAGCTTGGACTGCAGCACTGTGACTATGCCTTGTGGCACATCATGACTGAAGAAGTATACAGCCTCTCTGGAAGTACCAAATCTAAAGCAACCTGTGGTTCTTTCCTTCATGATTACTGCCCAGCATACACTTTATGTTTTGATTCCAAAGGTGTTGCATTACTATTACAGCATGAGTCCTCAGATGATCCTGACATCACAGATCAATCAATGAAGTCATAAGGTGCTGCAGATGAACCCAGTGGGAAAAAGCAACTGAAAAAGCTTGATTTCTCCCAATCTAGCAAATGATACTAGGACCATTTTGGTGTAGCCCAACCATATGGAGTCACTGGACAGCCATCAGAACTAACTTGTCCAGCATTCATATCAAATCAGATCACCAGACAACTTCTATGTTTAACAAGGCCTAACTTGAGCAAAATGTCCAGTGATAGGCTGTCAAGGAATGGCAACAGTTGTGTCAGAAAAACCAATCTCAGAACTTTTGAATAAAGGGCAATATAAAACAAATTGCATAAAATCTAGCACTGCCAAAAGGTATAACAATAACTCTCTTAAGTTTCTAAAATAACTTGGTTCATGTCTTTGTTTTGGTTAGTCCACTTCTTCACCGGGTTAACAGAAGGGCAACATTCAAAAGATCCGGTGCTTGTCTGAAGTCATTCCCTGTTAATGCTGGGGAAAAGTCCCACACAATACCACAAAGTATTTGCTGCTATCATAACACGGTAATGTTATGCCTTAAGTTAATGGAGCACCTCAGCTTCCTGCACATATCACAAGAGCTTAAGCAGGCTGGGTTTTAAGGAGGGTGTAGTGCCTGAAACAAAGTTCTGGCACTGGCTATTTATATCAAACTGTCTTTTATCAAAAGCATAAGAGAAGAGACATATCAATGGCTGTTTATGACACAGTTCTGGGCAGAGGTCTTTTGGTTAAAACATCCTGATGGTGAACACTGCAGAACAGCCTCTTTATATCAGATGGTTTGGTTTCCAAACCATGTGATACAAAGATATACAACAGCCGGATGGAGATATCAAGTCAGTGGCACTGTAAGGGCTCTGTACAGTCAACCCCATTACTCAATGATCCTTCTACCTACTCATTAACTTAAGTTAATCTGTACAAAAGATCTGCCTCAGTACCTAAGTTCAGCCATTTTCTGATCCAGATACCACCTTAAATGTTGACCTGGCTAAGCTGGATGAATATTGTAGTAGGAAGCTTTTAAATAAGTGCAATGAAAACACTGTCCACTAAAACATGCTTCTGCTGCCTGTGAATTAAATGTGACTCTGGGTGGTACCAGACACATCAGGCACATCTGGTTCGCTTCAGCATTATGCTTTGACTTTTCATGAACATTTAAAGAAAGCAACTACCAAAATTAAACCATGCAATAACCTCCTCAACAAATGAGTTATCTCAACAATGGTTGCATATACTCATATGCTTCAAACATCTTCACTTGTCATCTGATACTCAACAGAAGAATACCATTTACTAGTCCTGGTGCTGCTCATCATATGGAAAGCTTGTTGATGTGTAATTATTAAATGACATGCATAATATATGTAATACTGCATTTCATCTCACTTGCCATGGATGTTGAGAGTAACTAATATATCACTACACTGCATCCATTGTGAGGCTCAAACTCTCAAACTAGTAGAGAATATTTGTGCCAATCCTGATCTGCCATTGCAAAACGATCTCTTTAACCCACATTGAGAGGACCAGTGTTGTCTAAAATGCTGCACCAAAACAGCAAACAATCATGTTAGCAAGATGAAATGTCCTCATTAATGAAAACAAACAAGTTCATAACCAATTATCTATCCTTCTGGTTTTGATCCTCTGTGACATCAGTGGGCCCTGGTGAATAGGTTCCAGACTGCCCAAGGTGAGTGTATAGCTAATCTTTAAAGATGAGGCCACAATAACAAAATGTACTGTGACAGTGGACAAGTACATAAAATACTAATGAAAAAAGTTCCTTCTATTGGAACATGGGGGTTTCATGACATTGGGCATATCTACCCAAGACGCTATGTCGCTGTAGCGATGAGCTACAGTGATGTAGCTCATTGCTACAGCAACATAGCTTTGGTGGGCACTGTGACGCTGCCACTACGGCACAGAAGCAATGAGCTACTGTGTAGTAGGATCGGAAATGACCCGTGCATCTCTGGGACTGCACAGTACAAGCCAGTCAGGTGCACACGTAGACGTGCCCACTGAGTGCTGCCAATGAAGCAGCTGTTACCAGGCTTGGCAGGACATGTATTTGATAGACAGACAGACAGACAGAGCCACTAGCACTAGAGATTTATACCCGTATAATTGTGAATACAATCTGGCCTCCAGGGAGGTTAAGCAAGCTGTGATTATTTTTTAAACCTGACTTTGTGAAAATCAGTGTATTAATATACTTGCAAACGTTACCTATACATTCTGTCTAAGCCAAGAAATCACTGCATGCATAGTATCACATAATTAATTGGATATATCACAGAATATCAAACCTCAGCTAGAGAAGAACTGAATTATACTGATTTTTCAGTGGTGAACACTGAAGTTCCATCATGACTAGCATGATCCTATTTTTCAGCACCTGATGACGATATTTTTACTTTTATCTCTCTTAAATATGAAGGGTTATAGAAAGAGGATGGGAACAAGCTTGGTGTACTAGACTTATGGTATTATGCAGTCTTGTTCAATAAATACAGCAATGCCAGCATGTATTTCATGAAAAGTGTTATTTTTCCTATGTGTACTCATCCTATCTACCCCACTACTAGAGATAACAGCACTTACTCTTTCCTAAATCCAATTAATGTTCCTTTATCTTTATCTTCTATAAGTGACAAACTCTGCTATAGGGCACAGAGAAGAAAAAAATTCATGCTCAATTGGAATTTTAATCCATATAAATAACCAGTCCCCCAGTGCCCAAACACAACAAAAACATCTTCCACTTCTATAGCTTCCATGATCATCATTGTCCTACAAGCTTTCCTGTATTGTTAACAGACAAATTGCCACTTGGCGCTCGAAGGCAGCATTTTGAAGAGTGGATCAGGCTAAGGATGTGTCTCAATGAACAACTACAATATGTACCTCAGAGAAGGTTGTGGATACTTAGCAGCAATTCTTAATCTGAAAACCTGTGACACCCAAATTACACAGGTTGAAAGTTTCAGTGGGTTTAGTTTGAATGTAGACATAAAAATGGATTTGGATCATTTAAAAATATACCTTTCATAGCTCAGACACACTGGGTGCATCTACACATGCAATTAATTCAAAGTAATACATTCTACAGCAGTTTGAGGTGGAGTAAACAACTCCCAGGTTCAGGCTCTACATGTGCACCTGGGACAGCAACAGTATGGCAGAACAGTGTATGCCAGGGCTGGGGGACAGGAGGTCAGCCTTGGGCTCTGGGTGGTGGCATCAGGCAGCAGAAGGGCTGGCTGGGGCACAAGGGTACTGAAAGTGCAGAGCCATGTGGCTAGGCAACAGGCAGGAGTCTGGCCCCCTGCTAGCTGGGCTGACTGGGTGCAATTTACACCCATGGTCAGTGTGGCAGGGCACTGTTGGTGCCTGCCACTTTAAGGGATGGGTCAGGCATCCGTTTTGAAAATCTAATATACAAAGGCTGCAGTCTGCTGCTGCCAGCCCAGGCAGAAACATCACCTGGCTGAGACGCAGCAAGAACAACCAGGAGGCAAGGGCAAGAGCTTATGGGGGATGGCTAGGAGGCTCTTTTTCCAGGACATGACCTAAAACTGCACCCTGCTGGTGATGGGTGGCCAGGTGGGGCTCCTAGTGGTGTTGGAGCCCACAGGAAATCCCAGACCACTTACCATCCCAGTGAAAGATGGGTCGAGGCACCTTAATAACGCCAGCCCTCACAACTGGGTAGGTTACCTCACAGTAGGGCTGAGAAGGTGGCCCTGTGTTAAAGAGTGGGCTAGAGGCTCAGATGCCTGACTTTAGGTACCCACAACTGGTCAGTGCTGGGGCCAGGACCAGAAGGGTCAAAAGGATGAGAGGCCTACTGCAGGGGACACCCAGAGCTGAGGGCCTGGGTTTCCAACTGGCCTTGGAGGTGAGGCCAGGGCCTGTGTGGCCAAAGGTCCTGAGGGGGCCACGCCCAAGATGGGGAAGAGTATAGGGAGCTAGGTATCCCAGAATGAGGGCGGATTAGGCCACCTGGTAGGAGAGATCCAGTTGGGTCCAGACTGGAGGATCATGGAGCCCAGTGTAGGGCCAGAGTCTCTAAGACCTGTGATGCCATCTGTGAGGCATGGGCAGCAGTGTAGGAAAGGTTGTAGCTGCAGATAGTGCCCCCTGGCATCGGGGCAGTAATGGGCAGTCTCCTGCATCATACCAACAGTTTATGAAACAGCAAAGTCGTGGCAGGAAAAACTGGGCAGGCTGCCCCATAGAGTCAGGTGGGCAGGCTGGCATGAGGCCCAGCCCTGAGAGCTGCTGCCTGTCACAGTCAGCATCTACAAGTACTTTTAATCGCAGTTAATTACCCCACCATAGTCCCCAACCGTACTACCTTATGGTGGTGTTAATTAGTTTACTGCAGCATAATAGCATTGCACATGTAGATGTTGACATTTTACACTGCACCTAATTAGTCTACTCCATAGTTAGGCACATGTGTAGAGGTGGCCACTGAGATGTCAAAAAAAACATTACTCGTATTCATCTCTACCTACTTTTATTCAGGCAACAGTTCATTTGCTTCCACAAATATGAGCATTGTATGGACAAATAGTGATTATGTGGAACTTGAGTGGCTAATTTTGAAAATATTTTCCTATGTTTCCTATATTCTTCAATACAAAGAGAAGTCTTTCTGAGCCAACATAGAGAGGCAATTAGCTGAGTTAGCTGAAGTCAGGCCGAAAACAAGGCAAGGTGGTACTTTAGAAGCTAACTGGTACTGAGAGGCATGCATAAGCTTTTATAAGCAACAGCCTACTTTGTCAGATGTAAAGAACGCATCTGATGAAGTAGGCTGTTGCATGTGAAGGCTTATGCCTTTCTGAACCTGTTAGTCTCTATGGTATGTCCTGTTGGGAACATATGAAAACAGGTTAATTTTTGGAGAATAAGTTTTCAATAACTTCTGGAAAATAGATGCACTTCTGGTGTCTGTAGCTGCATGCAAAAACTGAACTACTTACATTTGTTAGTCTCATTAGAAAATGTTAAGCCATTACCTTTTTTCCAGCTATTTTGTACTTTTCTTCTGTTCCTCAAAGTCATACAGTTTCCTAGGATAATACTGTCTCAGCCAGTGAGCATAAAAAAAATTAAGTATAAGAAACACTGCTACTGAACGATAAAATGTCAGCTAAAGTGAGTCTGAAGACGAGTCTTTGTCACAGCCAGGCTGTATCCAGCACAACTGGAGGAGGGGGGCAAAAGTGACTTTAAATTCATTGTTCTGTCCCCTTATACAAACAAGCCAGCATGGGTTTAGTATACTGAGGCAAAAACAGAGCAGATTGAAAGTTTTGTACTCACTCCCAAGGACCATTTCAGCAGCTGGAGATCATAAATGTCCAAGCAACCCCCCTTTTCTCCTGACTTACCCCTCACCTATCCATATAGTGTTTGTACCATCACATGTTCTTCTACCCACATGGATTCCTCCGCTGGCAGGATTCACCAGGTCAAGGAAACTTGGTGTGGGACAATGGGTGGAAAGCTGGCCTGACAGACTTGAAAAACAGTTACAGTGCATAATAGTCCAAAACAAGACAGCTTGCTCTGCAGGCGACTACTGTAAAATGTTGCGGTATTTTTTATTTTTTGTCGTGGCTATTTCCTTTTTGACTTAAAACTTGCACTCTGTACCATTGCAATGGGAGGAGCTGTTCCTTCACCCACAACAAAGATAAAAGTTTTGCATTAGAAGAGACATAATTTCAACTTCATTTCCTAGCTCATATCACCAGCTGACCTTTTAAAATGTGTCAGTTTAGTGCTTTTGAAAGTGAGAGACAAGTAGCAATCGTATGCTTTCCAAGCTTGCCTCCACAGCTCTGCCAATACAATGCATCTCAAGCCATGTCCTGCAATAACCTCCCCATTCCAGCCCTGGGAATAGACTTTTGTAATTTTCCCATGATTTGATTTCTTTATATTTTTTTCTATGGTCAGCAATACCAAAGCACATCAGTGCCTCCGAATCATCAAGCAATTTACTCCACCATGCTTCCTGTGAGGTAGAGAACTGTTCTTCCCCTTTTATAGATGCAGAGAGAGATTTAAATGAGTGGTCCAAGGTTACTGAGGGAGTCTATAATAGAGTCAGAAGACAAATCTTCTGAGTCCTAACCTGTGGTCTTCACCACAATCATTAATTTGTGACATGCAGGAATGTCAGCTGGGATACGTACACAGCAAACTCATATTGGGATCCAGGGTTTAACCTAGAAGTCACAGTCCAGACTCCAGGTATATTGGTCTAGTGTTGTTATAGTGTATTAGGACCTATGAGCACAAATCCTTGTGCTCATGTGAAGTCCTATGGATATCTGTAGTACTACAGACAGGTGAAGAGCTGAAGGCTGGTACGTCCCAATGAAGGACTGGGGTCATGAGCATTAACGACTGATATCATTTGGCCCACACTATATACTTGCCCTAATTCTGGCAACAGGAAAACAGAGAAACTTGATGCCTGAAACTACTTCCTTTGAAGTCAGTTTCCTGTTGACTTCTCTAGAAGAAGGATCAGATCACTTGTCCATTTTTAGGTATAAGAAGACTAAAAGTCCAAATGTACTATGCAGCAGACAACCTGGCAGCATCAAACTCAGGGACAGTGATCCTGACAGGAGAAATACAGCAGCTCATTAACTAACCTTGTCCCAGGATTCTGCAAGAACTTTTTCAGCTTCAGCATTAGGCATGGCTCAAACCATACCATAATTGCCAAGATGCCGATCCTGCAGACTGATTTCAGTTTGGAAATGCAACTGCCTTGTCCACACACATTTGGAAGAAAGCTAAAAATATAAAGACATTCAAGTGTGTGTCTAAAAATTCAAAACTCTAACCTTGATCTAAACCAGACAGTTTCTCCCTCTCTTCCCCCCTCTACCTCCCTCTTATGTAAAGAAAACTGGAAACTACAACTGTGCAATACTCCCCCACCCTAATCTCCAGGACAAGATTTAGAGAAGAACCAGTCTGGGATAGAACATGAAAACCCTTCTGAAAAATGGCTAGCGGCTTACTGCTGTCACTGTCCCATGTTTATTTTTCTTTCTTTGATGTCTGATGCCAAAGAGAAAATCATGTCATCTCCTGGAAACTCAAGCATGTTTGCATTTTGAGGTAATTAGAATTAATGTTGGAGGGCAAAACTAACACCAAACCATTGCAGCCTTTCCCATGTGAGGAAAACATTCTGAAATGACTTACATTTAATCTGGGAGCTGGCAGACAGTCAGAAGCGGCCCAGACTCATGCAACAGGGTAATATTTCAAAAACATTTTCTTTAAAAAAATACACAGACACACGCATGCTCAGATTTATAAATGCAGGAAAGATCAGTTGTGCCATTGTGCTGCTCCAGTTTGCTGGGGGTGTGATGTCATTAAAAGCAATGAGCTCACAGTAGTATAAACCTGGGAGGAATGTGATGGGAGCTGTGGATGGCAGGGCCAGATTTCCAAACATTCAGGACCCACAATTAGAGAGAGATTTTCAAGAGAGCTCAAACTCACATGTAGGGACCTAAATAAGGGCCAGATTTTCAGGAGTGTTTAGCATGCAGCCCTTCCCATTATGGCATGACTGGTGACATATTGGAGCTCTTTTGAAAAAACTGGCCATAAATGTTTATTTTGAACCGGATCCTGCCACTCTTACACACACTAAGTAGCACTGTACTCAATGAGTGTCCCACTGAGTAATCCTTCCCAGTGTGACTTTGGCTAAGAGGGGCTCCCTCCATAATGACTCCTTTTAAATACCATAACCAAAGGAATTCTTATCATAGATGTCCAGGCAACCCCTCACCTATCCATATAGTACCAATGCTACCTCACCTAGCCGTATAGAGCCAATCCTATCTCACAGACTTTTCTCCTTGGAAAATAAAAACAGGAGGTGGGGAATAAACAAAAAAAAAATCACAAGAAGCAGGTACCAGTCATATAATTGAATGTACTGCCAGGAAGGGTTCAGGTACTATGCAATTAAAGAATTATGTGAACTAGAATAGGCTACAATAGAATAAAATTTGGTTCATGAGAAACTTGGTTTAGCATACACGCAGTGCCACATGTGCGCGTGCGCGCACACACACACACACATGCATGCGCGCACACACACACACACACACACCACCTGGGGTTTTGGACTGAAACTTTGAGTTTCAGGTACTTCAGCATCATTCTGAGTTAACTTACAGTAAACAAAATACTTGTTTCAGTTTGGCTGGAATAAATTGCAATGATTTTCTCTGCATGGCTAGCTTAGCCTTATCCGATGAAACCTTTTCACACAGTCCTGGCTAAGGTTAATGTAATAGAAAATAATGCAGTTATTCAGTGATTGAAAAATGTGTCATAGATGCACAACACAAATATTTGGTCAAGTTTACAGTGATTTTATTGCGGCTGTGACTGGAATAGCTTGAGCACATAAAGCAACTCTTTGAAAAAGAAACTCCTTCTCTCATATCGATGTTCCCCAATGTAACTCCATTGACAAAATTGTAACTGAAAGCAAATTAATCCCATTTTTCTTATTTTAAGTTTTTTGCACACATTTTGCTCTAACTCCTAGGTTTGTAAGTGCCAAGGTCTATGAAAAAGCAAAGTATTGCAAGTTTGGTTATCACAGTTGCACAATCTTCCTTGGGACTGCAGTTCTTGCATTTCTACCTTGAATATTTTTGTAAACCCAAGGGGATTCCTTTGGGGAAGCTGTACTTTTTTTTCCATTTCATACACCAAAAGCAATACTTAGCCCTGCAACCTTTAAAGTGTTGCATTATCTGTCTTCATCTGACAATAGCATGTAAAATAGAAACTAGATAGATTAGTTTTCTTCAGCTGGCTTTAGTCTGGTTAAGCAGCGTGACTAACAATGTGAAGAGGAAGCATGTGAGCAGCAATGTGGTGTCAATTTCCCAATGTGATTTTTAATGTGAGTTTTATATTGGTGTTCAGAGCACTACACAAAAATCCTGTTATGCAACCAAAGTGATATTCTCACTCAGTTGTCTATTTCATTAACATTATTTTTGTTCCCTTGAGCATCTGCCCTGTGAAGCTCAAATTATCCCTTACTTCTTTATTGTACTAGACACTTCAATCATCCTTCCATTTCACCGCAGGGAAGTCAAGGTTCTGCCAGCTGTGTCAATCACAAAAAATTACATTAGCTTCATATCAAGTGGAAGAAATCAGCAGCTTTCTGCGAAAATGACAGCATTTGGGAAGCTTCTGGACTTGTTCTTAATATATAATCAAGCAGTGAAATCCCAAACTGATTATTTTGCAGATCATCAATGTTTTTAGGTTTCCAAAACTGTTAACTGATCATCTTGATATTTATAGTTCCTGTATTTACCAGATTTCTTATATTTACAACAACAACAACATGCAGGCTGGGTGAGACACCGCTGATGGTAGGGAAGTGATTTGGTAGCACAGCTGCAAGACCCACTGCCTTTGTGCAGCTCCACAACCCAGGACGACCACCATGAATGCTTGCCCCTCCTTTTCTGCTACTGACACTTCCATTTGCCAATGGTGACCAAATGCCTTAAATCTGGCCAGTGGGCAAGGGAGTCGGGGGGAGAGGGGATGAGTAGCGTTCACCCCCCGGATTCCAAAGCCATGTAAATGCAACTGCTCCAGTAGCTGTGCTAACAAGCCCCATAGGGTGGGCCACAGTTTAACAGAGATGGGTTCGTTCTCATCCATGACAGCTCACTCCTATTTTCTTGTTACTGATAGGGATGAATTAAATGACCACTGACTCTCATGGCTGAGCATATCCAAATTGTGAAGCCACACATTTTCCCCTCTCTAAATAGAACATGATCCTGAAAATCTCAAGTGCTGTGCACAGACCTGCTGAGCTCCAGCCAAAGCTCATGCTTTCTGTGCCTACCTAATCAATGTCACTTAATTTTTTATTTTTTTAAGGAAAATCATTCGTGTTCCAAGCCAAATCAGCCAAACCAATTCCAAATCCATGAGTCATTCAAGAGCCGTATACGGCCCTACTTCAGGCAAACATCCTCCACCCCCACCTGGGGCTTCAGATATTGCCAAATCATTTGGTGGCCATCCTATATGCAGGCCCAAGCCTGGAGGCTTGGAGTTCGGATGCCCCTGGGTTTTGTTTGCCCTCAACCATAAGGCCTGAGGAGCAAGCGAGGGAGGAGTCCCCCAGTTCAATAAAGTGGGCATAAAGCCAAGATCTTCCCACTGGAAATGAAAGTGGGAGGGTAAAGATACATTACCTCTACGGATACTACCCCATGCCAGAAAAGCAGTTATCCCCAGTGACTAGGAAAACCACTTTAGTGGTCACGGTATTTCCCCTGCCAGGTAAGCGTGTCTGTGCAATGGGCTCTCTTAAATCAATGTAACATTGGTGTCAAAGGGGTTCTAGAGATGAGAGATTACAAGTGATCTGGTGGGAACCACACATTCCCCATGAGAAAGAGGCAAAGTGATTTGCTCAGGGTTACATAGGATGTCACTGGAAGGGCAGAAAACTGACCCTGGATCTCCCCATTCCCCAGGCTAGCATGTTTGCCCCCAGGACAGTCTTTCTCTTCTCCACCTAGAGCTAAGTAGAAAATTCATAGGGATGGAGTTTAATCTCCTCATTGCTTCAGTTGTGCTATAGCTTGATGTTTCTTCCTACTTACTTGTCCACCTTCTTGCTTTTTTTCTTGCTGCCTCACCTCTGGCACTGCTGCCTATGGTTGCTGGGTCCACACAGCATGCCAACTGTCAGCTCTCTTTTCACTTTGCAGAAAGCCAAGCACCAATAAAGATCTGAGGGATAAATACTTGTGGCAAGTAGAGCTAAGTTCTCTCCTCTGATTGGCTTCTGGCTGTTTGCTTCAACTATTCATTCAAGTCAAAAGTTAAAGGTTGACAGAGTGGCAGGATAAAGGGTAGCAGGCTTAGGGAAGGTAATTGGCAGCAAGACTCCAATTCTTCATGTCTTTTATCTATAAAGATAATATTTCACTCGTATTCAGAAATGGTAGTACCGGAAAAACTCACAGCGTATTGACGGTTTCCCTTTTAGTCTGTTATCTCTTTCTCTTCTTCTTTGATGCTTTCCCTTTTCTCCTCCCTTTCCTTCCTTCCCATTTATTTGTTTCCCCTGGAACCAATCCATTTAATTCAGTCCTGGGTCCACACAGCAAAGGTAATTCACAGTGTAAGTGAAAAGCTTTTGAGTTAAAAACGGATTTGGAATACATTTAAAATCCAGAAGCAAAGACAGGTAGAAAATAGTGAGCTTTGTATTATGCAGAGTTCTCAAGAAAAAAAGGAGGTGACTTATTAAGGAGGTCACATGTAGAGATGAAGAGACACAAAAGCTTAATATGAAATGTAAAGGAGTGGCTAGAGACTGCAAGGAAGAGAAGAAAACAATGCAGGTAACTCGATAGGCCAGCTTTGTTAAAAAAGGATAGTACATGACCAGCTTTGGTGGGCTTCCCTCCTTTGTGCAGGTAGTCTCCTCCCTATTTCCTTTACCCTCACAGCCAAGAGAAACTTATCCAAAGCTACTATAAAGTGTTTCCTTAAGCACCAGCACAATAGGTACTCTGCCAATTCAGGTCCGAGTCTTTGGACCTTGTAACAGAAAGAGAATAGTCATGATTACTAAAGAAAAAAAGAAAGACTCTTAAAAAAAAAGGATAATCTCCCAGAAACCAGGAACAATGTGGATATGGTGGACCAGTCTCCCTTTTTTGCTTATGTTGGTGTAAAGCTGTAGTAAATCCATTAAAATCAGTGGAGAGTCATCAGCAAAAACTGATGCAAGGACCAATTCTATCACAACTATTGTTAAAATGGCACTGGGCTACACTGTGCCACCTGCTCTTACAAACGACTCTATTGAGTTCTGTTTAAAAAGGATGTTCTAATAAATATTCATTGCTCTTAATCTCTTTTAAAAAGTGCTCAGTGCAAAATAACTGATTGTTGAAAGTTGTTTCAAAATCCAGGTGAATGTTGGAGTACCTTCATCTACTGGTTACTTCAATGAGATATTTCTAACAGATATTTCTAACCTGTAATCATTGTCCTTACAGAACCTGTCTGAGTTTGGCTCTCAGTTCATAAGCTATGACCCCCAAATGCTATACAAGTCTATTGTCTCAATTATTTTTTTCCAGGACTTAGATGAGATTTACTGGTTTGATGCAGGGGTTGCCAGGATCTTCCTTGACTCTTTCATTAAAAATATTCACCTTGTTTGTGGATTTACCAGTCTTCAGGAATGATCACTATGTTTAAGCACATATAATACACTGTTTTGTCAGTATTCCAGCTATTTCACACTTAATTTCCCTCAAATGAGTACCCTGTGGCCTCAATGATGTATTGCGCACAACTTATTCCAAGCTGATCCATAACTTCTTCCTTAAAGACTTAAATCTCGATCAAGGCTGTACTCCATAGCACTTTGAAAAGAGCGCTGGAAACAGAAATTTCTCAATCATCTTTAACAATGAATTCATGAACTCCTCTGCTACTCCAGCATCCTCATGAATGCCCTTACTATTCTGGAAGTTTTAGAACAGCTACAAACAGACAAGCTGCCTCAACAGTACAATGGAGCCTTTTCATTGTTGGCTTTGCCTTTGCTTCCTGCTCTATTTTCCCCAGTATTTCCAATTTAGGCCTTACTGTTCATAACTGGTATTTTGATATTATTCAGCTGGATTTCTCTTCTTACAGCTTGTATTGTTACCTGCAGTAAATTCATGCCCTTCTTCACTTAAACATACTGCTTTTACTTTACCTTTTAACTTTCACATTCTCCACCCTTTTCCCCTCCCAACTAAACACATTCACAGTATTTGTAATCAGGTTTCCCTGTTTTACCTTCAGACCAATACTCTGGGCTCAAAGTTTTTGGGGGGTTTTTTTTTGCTTTTCTTTCCTTTAATGTCAGCCCTTATTGCCCAATTGAATCTCTTCATCTTTATTCTAGGCAAATCCCTGACAATAAAAATATCAAATCAAAATTGGTAGTGATCGATATCGCCCAGTTAGAGCTCATACATTCACCTTCTGCAGTTTCCTGCTTTTTTCATATGGCTAAGTTCAGCCTCACCCATCCAACATGCTAAAGTAAGCAGCTTTAAACAGAAGTCATCTATGGTATCAAGTTCTCTTAAAACCATCCCAGATGTGCCATTCAACCCACTTACACTGGTTTCATTAAGAACACCCACTGTTATTATTGTACAAGCAGATTTTGTAGCTTCCTTAATTTCTTTTAACACAGGAAGATCTTGAACAGTAAGAGCATGTTAACTCTAGCGGGCTGCCTAAACAGTAGGGCCCAACAGATGGTAAGATTAGTGGGTGTAATGTGGGATATGACAGGATCCTGTTAAACATGTTGTGAACTCTGTCATAGGGTACTTCACCCTTTTCTTTATTTTAGAAGCTGCCAGATGTCAGCCAGAGGTATGTACAGTGAGGCCTTGCATGTCTGTGTATATATAGTAAACATGGTTGTTTGGGACCCAACTGTACCCATCAGATTTCTCCATGTTACGTCTGTTGTGTGAAAAGCAAGACATAACAGTGGATTTGGTGAAAATTCCTATTTGGTGGATTTGGTGAAAATAGCAGGAAAGAAGATCCATGACCACTCTGTGTTATTGTGGAGAACAGCTTGGGTGAGGATGGAGAACTTTCCTTCTCAGGCTAAACAGTGCTATGGACATTCAACTATTTTTCTTTCCTCCGTGCTGAAACAGTGGCATTTATCTCAAGATGGTAGGCTGAGAAGAGGAGAAGGAGGCTACCGATTTTATGCTTGTTTCCATGTAGGAACTGGGTTTGTAATGACCTATATGGCAAGAGAAAGGGGGGAAAGGGTGGGTCTTCAATTTGATAAACGGATCCCACTCTCATGTCTGACCACTCTACTCTGGAGAAGACTTTAAGGTATGCTATTAATTTAGTCTTTCTTCAGATGTCCCAAATTAGAGTGGTACCTCGCCCTTTACAAGAGCTTTTGTTTATTTCTGTTCATGGTGCCCTCTTTTGAAACACTCTTATTTCTGTGCCCTCTTTTGAAACGCTACAGAAGCGGGGGCCAACTTTTCTGGCAAGTATGTCACAAGATAAGCTCTGAACCCTCTCAGAGTGCCACTCCAATCCCTTTCCTCTGCCCCATCTGATGCTCTGCTCTCTGCTTCCTAACCTGTCTCTGTGCTCTCTGTTCCTGCCTCAGTCTGCTGCATGTGACACACAGAGGTTGCCTGGATACTTGTGGTAATCATGCCACAGGTTGGCCACCCTTGCAGTACGGAACTGTCTAATGCAGGCCATTGCTTCATGGCTGATGGACTATAACAGTTTGCTGCTGAACATTCTGGGTCTGATTTTTATCTAATTCACAACAGCATACATCCAGCTGAAATCAACATAGTTAGAAGTGTAAAAACAGTAGATGAGAATGGAATATGGTCTAGTGAAATAAAAGCATATATCTGAAAAGTGCTTAGAGCCATGATGGTTCTTCGGGTAAATCTGATATCTTTCATAAGGCTAACTAAATAGTTGGAATTTTTTTTTCTTAGCAAACTTTTGAGTTTAAAAACCTTTTGTCAGGCTGAGGAAGTCTCTGCAGTTGGTGTGTGCTTTTCCTGGATGAACTGAGTAGTAAAGAAGCTAGAGGCTGGATCCATGATTTTTTGTATCCAGGAGGTTGATGAAGTGAAGTTCATAGGCTCATCTATGAAAAGTCTTTTGTAAATTCTCTTTGTGGATTGGAACTGAGAGACTGCAAAGACAGTGGTTTTCTTGTGAGAAATGTACCCCTACCAGTAATTAGGTATTCTTGTATTTAATAGATTTCCAGTGTTCATTCCAAACAACAACTCCGCACCAGAATGAACACACACTGGAAATCTATTAAAGACAAGAGTGCCCAATTACCAGTGAGGGCACATTTCTCACAAGAAAGCCTCTCTCTCTCCAGCTTCTCAGTCCTAATCCTCAAAGGGAATTTACAAAACACTTTTCACAAATGAGCCTATGAACTTCACTTCATCAGCCTCCTGGATACAAAAAAACATGGACTAAATATAGACATTGGATTTATGACATTATAACCTGCCTAATATCTGATTCCCCAGGTACCTCTCCACTATTTACCTGCTACATTCACCCCTTTTCCACCCCTCCCCCACCAACAGTCTTTCACCTACTGACTACTCAATTTACATCTTCAGTGACTGGCTTTCTTGCCTGCATCCTAGCCTTTAGCTTCTTTACTACTCATTCCATCCAGGAAGAGCACACACCAACTGCAGAGCCTTTCTCAGCCTGACAAAAGGTTTTTAAACCCAAAAACTTACTAAGAATTTTTTTTCCAACTCTTTAATTATTCTAATAAAATATATCAGATTTACCCAAGGAACCTTGTCTGCCTGTGTCCTCAGACTAATATAGCTACAACCTATACCCCTATAGCCATGATTTCTTTCAGCAGTATCATAATACAAACATCAAACTTAGCCTAAAACTTTAGAGCAATCTAATAATAGTTTCCCTGAGCAATGGAAACATTTTTGTAATGTCAGACATTTTATCTGGGAACTGGCAATCTGTTACAACTAGGAGCCCAAATCCAAGCAATGGAATAATATTTCAAAAACAGTTAGAACAAAACAATCACATGAATGGTATTCTTTTGGAAAATATGTGATCCACAGCAATTTGTGGTTTTCAGTGCCTGGTGCTAAAATTATGCTGCTCCTTTAATCATGCTAATTACATGGAGCCCCCTGAAGGTCATAAATGGTTCAGGCTTAGGCTGTTTTATAAAGAAACAGAGACCGAGGGTCTGTCTTGTATTGTTCTGATGATTAGAGATGAAATATTGACTTCTGCAGACAAATATTATGCTTGAAGATGAAGTGTGAAATGTAAATATCAATAACTTCCTATTCAAATTCTTTACCTACTATGTAGGCTGGTTCTCACACCACTCAAAAATCAACTTAACTCTCCCTCCCTGCCCCCCTGTCCTACAATTCTTTATCATGGAAATGGAAATAAGCCTTCTCTTTCCACCATCGTCTCCTCTAAAAACATTACATTACACTTATAACATTTATTTTGTTTTTTGGCTGCAAGCCAGGAAAAAAAATTCATTTTCAAAAGTACCCAATCCCTATGAATTGGATTATACTGTAATCCATTCTGGATCTACCTCAGGTCTGTTTGCTTTATGGGGTAAAATGACAGCATCTTGGAAGGCCCAGAGGGTTGGACATAGGGGGCGACCACCAAGAGACTATGATATAGCACAGAGATTTTTTTCCTACCATAATTTTCCAGTCACAAGGAAAAAGCCTGTAAACAGAGCTGGCTTTGTACATCTGCAAAACACATGGTCACCCAGGTTGCCTCCTCCCATGAGGTAATCCTGTGGAGCACTATGATATGGTCGTAGGGGGAAAGCAACAGAAACACCAGCCATAAGACAATTAACACATGACTGACAGACAGGGAACAGTGAGTAATTGGAAATGCAGAGATTTTCTGAGGGTGGCACTATTGCTTTATATGTTTTCATTAATGAACTAGAGCAATAGCAATGCTTGTGGGCCACACTGCCACTGAAGGGGCCAAAAGTGCATGGGTTGGCAGAATCAAACACTAAAATAACCTGGGGAGATTGGAACCCAACTTTTTTTTAAATGTAGTAGAGGGCAGTTTAGCCAGGGTCTGTCATAAATAGAAAGACCCTTTACATGTCTGATGGCCCTGTTTTCCTTTCCCAGTGAACTGCAAACCACAGAAAGCAAATCCCTCCCCCCATGTCCCTGGATTGGCATGGCTCTGCACAGATTCCAGTGCAAGCATGTACCTGCATGGTCTGGCCTCGACTTTTGTACTGGGTTGTCTCTCGCTAGCTCAACATGATCCTGCCTGCCCCTTCCCACATTTTCCTTGTTTCTGCTCCTATGTTTTCCTGGATTTTGTCTTGTCTCTGTCCTCCCCATCTCAAGCAAACTATCTTGCTTTGTACCTCATTCTGCTTCTTGAGCTGTCTCTATGGCTACTCTTTTCCATCTTGGCTTGTGGCTGGTTGTGGATCATTGATGATTTTATGGACTCCTGATCCAGCAACAAGAAAATAAGAGTAACATGTTGACAAACTAGAGGGAATTCAGAAAGAAAACAAAATAATTCAAGGACTTGGAGCAGGAGTAGGGAAATGAGGGGAACAGACTCTGTATACCTTGGCTAAAAGTGGACTCATTTCAATATGGTAATTTTCTGAAAGTCCCAGGAGGATGTAAACACCTAAGAGGGAAAGCAGTTGTTAAGATCTGTACTGGGGTATATGTAGAAACAATGGAAAATACCGAGAAAACGTATGCTTTTGGAAAACATTTTCTAATAATGAGGTCTCCTATATGGTGGGGTAGGATTCCAACAGAATTGGCCGAATCCCCATTGCCTGAGATACTTAAATGCTGACTGGACAAAACATTCAGGAATTCAATGAGGGAACCATCCCACAATGACAAGAGGATGTAAAAGATGATCCAATATGAGGTCTTTCCATCTCTAATTTATATGGTGACTATACAACATTTTTGAGCCACCAGCCAGTTAACAGTAAAAGTAATATGTTTAAAAAAAACCCCTGGTATTCCACATTGCCCCATATTGTCTTACTCTGAGCATTATTTGCTGCATATATATATTTGGAAACCGAATCTCCAAATCTGAATCAACTCAGTAGACCAATTAAAAGGTCCAAATTGATTCGAAGCTATCCAAATTGATTCAGAAAAGATTCAGAGAGCTTCAGCGATTTGGGCAGTCTCCATTTGTGGCAGCAGGGAGCTGGACCTGGACTCCATGCGGGTCAGTAGGGGGTGGGAAAAGGGAGGCTGGAGGAGGGGGGGAGGGGACCATGGGGGAACTCCTGCCAGGCCCCATCCCCTGCCTGCTCCCCTAGCTCTCCTGAGTGCCCCCAACCCCTGCCCACTCTCCCAGCCCCCCCCCCACTCCCCATGGCTGCCCTACCTGCCCCAGCTCCTGGTTCTTTAAATAAAAGCCCCCACCCACTGGCTGCTTCCAAATGGGGAGGCAATCCCTGCTGCCCCCCACTTCCCCATGCCATGTGGGGGAGCTCTGCCATGAGGCCCCCACCTGCTCTCCCAGCCCTGCCATGGCTGCCCCATCCACCCCAGCTGCTGCAGTGGCCTCAGGGCTTCTGGGGGCTCATGGTAGAGCCCTCCACACAGTGCAGGGCAGTGGGGGGGGGAGCAGGAATCATCCCCTACCTGGCAAAAACCGGTGAGTCGGAGCGTCTTTTTTTTTGGAAGGCCTGGGAGTTGGGGTGGGCAGAGCAGCTATGGGGTGGGGTGCTGGGAGATCAGGCAGAGGTTGGGGGTCTCGTGGCAGAGCCCCCCATGCAGTATGGGGCAGCAGGGGGCAGTGGGGATCGCCCCCCACCAAGCAGCAGCCAGTGAGTACAGGGTTTTTTTAAAGATCTGGGAGAGGGGGCAGGGCAGCCATTGAGAGTAGGCAGGGAATGGGGCTGATTTGGAGATTCAGCTGATTCAGCTGCAGCCAAATCAATTTGGGACAGTGATTCAAATCACCAAATTGAATCACTGTCCCCCGAGTCAGCCAAATCCGAATCCAAAGTGAATCCTAGCTGCTTTGCTCAAGCCTATTACCTACCATGGATGCTACAACATCCTAGGATAGAATTCAGAGTAAATTCAGTCAGCTGTTGTATCATGAACTCTATAAATTCCCTGGCTTTGGAGATTTAAGATCAGACATTCAATGCTACTTAAAGAGCACTTTTTTCCCTTGTTCTCTTTCCCCCCTGCACTGAACTAATGACATAGACAGCAACATATTCAGACTTTGTAAATAGAAAGACTTTTATGAAAAAACATAATAACATGTATTACTTAAGTTCAAATTGAAAATATGGACTACATGATACATAGGTGTAATGATGAAATGCTATAAAATGAATAAAAACACATACATATTTATTGTTTAAAATGCACGTTTCCAAATGACATGTGTTGTCACAGTTAAGACATTTTACATAAATATGAGAGAAAGACACATGGATGGCCAAATTTTCACCCAATCTCCATCTTGGAAGCAGGCACATCTTTCTGTGTATACCACTGATGAACTTAGTTCAGATAGATTTATAGACCTGTAGATTTTTAATGACAAAATGGACCGCTGTGATTACTTAGCCCAGTAGTTCTGAACATTTTCCATGCTAGGACCAAGAAACAACCAAGAAAACTAGGCCCTTTTCTCTTCTCCTTACTGTGAGGAATGGGAGGAAGGTGTCTACCCCCGTGGCTCTACCGTATCCTTCAAGCTAAGAGTACAAGACCTAGACAAATATAACACAAGTTATAGAACGGTGGTGGACTGTGTCACAAGTTAATCCCTGTCCCCTCCCTGAGTGCTGCTCTGATTCCCATCTTCTAGAGACCTATCTGATAGAGTTTGTACCCTTGGGTGCTGAAATAGAGGCAGGGGGGCTCCGGCTTCTAGGTGCACAGAATGGAAAAGGGGCACAATACTCCTGGAGAGAAGCATAATTGCCGAGAGACAGAGAAACCCTTCCCTTTGCAACTGCAACTGTTTTACATGGTGCAGAAGGATCCAAAGCCCTCAGATTGACAGTGGCTGCAGTGCCAAGGAAGGATTAACCTGGCTCTGGATGATGACATTAGTCACTGCCTCTGGCACCAGTGTTTTGCCCTGCTCTGCTCCGCACGACCAGAGGCTTGAGCCCCCCTGCACCTCCTTTCACTGAACATTGACATTGAGCATGCCACCCATAGCAGCTGCCTGTGCCACTTGTGGCACACGTTCCACAGGTGGCCACCCCTGCCCACATGTTTTCACCCAGTAATTCCCAGGAGCAGACAGAAGCATGGTTACCTGATCTGCACAGCAAATGCCAGTTTCTACAGACATCTTGGTTACTTGGGTACTATGCTTGGAAATCCAAGACTTACTGAATATTAAGGACTAAATTCACCCCTAGTATAAATCCTCTGGCTTTAGCAGATTCATGCCACCATTCAGTGCTATCATTGATTTCATCAAAGTCCATGAAAGCAATTATGTGTTGTCTAGTGGTCAAACTGGAAGAGAGGAAAGTATTTGATTCAGTGCTAACTAAACCACTGACTCATGGTTTACTGACTCGTGGTTGACTGAACACTTTGTAGTTCAGTCAATCCAGCTGGAAAACTGTGCGGGAAGAAAGGAAAAGCAGGATTCTCACTGAAAACCACAGACTGAATATGAGCTGAGTTTTCCTAAGTTCAAGAAAGGGAGACAATATCAGAACATGAGTCAGAATCGGAACCTCCCTGGCCTTTTCCATTCACAGAGTCTGGCAGTATCATCATTATCATAACAGAAAATAATTTACTTTATGTCTTGCTTCAGGCTCAGCAACAAAAGAGGGAACACTTGTGCCAGGTACAGTTAGCTTCTGAGTAGACTGAAGGACTATCTGAATGGAGTTAATAACTTTGGATTTCTCTATGTGGATCAAATTTAAAGGATATAAATAACCGAAGTGAAAACTGGAACAGAGATGGATTTATATTGCTAATATTTTTTTTAACTTTTTTCTGGTGGGAAAATGGAAAAAGTAGGGACTTAAAAATACCTTTCCCCCCTGTGTTATGCTTTCTGTCAGATTATGTTCTATAGAGACCTAAAGAACATTTTCTGGCAAATCACCAAGCTAAATACAACTTGGTGTAAGTTCCTAATAATGGAAAGAAAGTTGTGGTGGGAAAGTGTCTTGAGCAGATTTTGTAGACAGAAGGTCCCTGAATTGGCTGCAAAAACAATTTCTTTTTCAGAATGTCTTCCTCATTCTGAAAATATAAATAGCTCCAATTAGAGCCAGTAGGCCTTTTGTACGGCATAGGCAGGAAACAGAGTTACAAAAGGTTGGTTTTGGTCAATACTACCAGAAAGTAGTAAAATATTACCACTACAAGGGACTCTGACATTCAGTGACACTTGGATTTAAGGCTATGGTATTTCATAGATTTCATAGACATTAGTGCTGGAAGGGAGTCCAGACCCGATCATTCAGTCTAGTCCCAGTATCTCTAATGCATATATATTATCTATCTAAACTGTAACTGCTGATCAGATTCCTCTTGAATTTTGGAATAACAATTCTATGGATTAGAGCCATTTAGGGTATAAACAGACTTTGTGTTTCTCCTGGCACCAGTTAGGCCTGCGTACACACATCACCCTTCCAACCACAGTTTAGTGAGCAGCTCAATGTGCTGCCACTTCTTTGTCATTGATGCAATCCTGGGACATCTATTCAGATGCCACTTCACAATGTCCCAGACAAACTGTGACTGGATATTATCCCACAAACCTATTTGGGGTCTGTCCTAGAACAACAGAAATAGATGTCTGATTGATCACAATTTGGTCCAGGAATAAATGGATTCTTCTGGAGCAACTGCCATGTATTTTCATAGTTTTACGCATATTGAAGCAACACAAAGGTTAATAGAATTATTCATGGGGTAAGGTACTTCTCAACATATCAGGACTTACATAACTTACAAGGGTATTGTGAGGATAAATATATATAAAATTGTGATGTGTCTAGAAATGACAATCTTTAACACATATAAGCATTCAGGATATGTAGACAGAATGCAAGTAAAACAGTCTGAATCTAATTTTGTGTAGTTTACATTTCAAGCTGGATCCAAAATTGGAATGGAATCAGATTTTGGTTATCATGTAGGTAAAATTTGCAAGAACAGTTAATCGTGAGATTTTGGCTCAATGGTAAAAATCTCATGAAATATTAATGGCAAAAATCTCCTGAGAACTGCATATCAGTGTTATAAGCTGCCAATGGTTTATTGAGGGGCCTAGACAAAAAAATCTCCTTCTATGCTATTGGAAATAGGTTGTGTATGGCCATGTAGTGAAACCCATCCCTTTGCAAATTCACTTTTGATCTCACTCTCTACATAGGCTACTTTCTTACAGTTGTAACTTAATGGAGAAGGACATCAACACCACTTGACAAAACAAACAGCGTAAGTGTATTTGCTGGTAAGGTTTATAGTTTATTAATGAGAAGAGATACTGGCTATGTCTACACAAGATGCTGACTGCACAGTCATTACTGTGCAGTCATTTAGTACTGTTATAAACAAATACTAAACGACTGTGCAGTAACCAGAGTTACTGCAGAGAAACATCACCAAATGCTTTTTTCGTGATAGTGACTGCGCAGTACCTCATGACTACTCAGTCACATCACGTTACACTTCCTGCCACACGATGCTACTGTACAGTAGTCATAAGCTACTGCAGAGTCAGCATCTCCTATAGATGTTGTCACTAAGTATAATGGTCTAGGGTCTTGCAACCTGAAATGAAGTAGCTGGAGTGGATACGTAGGTTTGTCCATCAAAAATGTGTCACATTAAGATACGTTATAAGTTGTAAACTTGTACATTGGCAGGGGAAAATTATTTGATGTTCAAGAATAAATTATGACCCTAGATATATGACCTCCTATGTAGCTGTTGTAAGAATATCAAGAGTAGGAGTTGCATAACCAAAAAAAAGTCCCTTGATCTTCCCTTCAGCTTGCTGGGGGAAAGATACAAAGGGAACCTTGCATGGTCCAAAAATCAACCAAGATCTATGAATTTTTGTATTCAGTGGCATAGCCAGAGTAAAAAAATCTGGTGAGATGGCTCCTAAAATTTTAAAATACAGATCTAAATCTAAATGAATATTTAATCTGAATTGATACTTGACCCTAACATAAACCTATGGTACTGGATCTAAAAACTCCTTTGCCCATGTACAAGCCATGGATCTGGAATATCTTGAAATGAGAAAATGTGAGCCAAGTCAATGGATCTGAGTCTCCTTGAAATTTGAGAACATTAGGAAGTAGATTAGATTTTAAAGTTTGATAGGAGTAGTTAATGTTATGCCTGGAATCCAGTCCCTGCAGCAAGGTATTATATTAATATCGTTTTAAGTGTTGTATTTTCAGGCATTGTAAAAGTCTCTCATTCAAACTTTCCTTCACATTATTTTCTGTAGAAGGAAAAAATCCCAAATGCCCCCATTTTTTTTTGTATTTTTTTTTGGCATATGATGCCTTCTAACCAGGAATATAGCTTCCCTGTCACATGCTTTTCCTTTGACTTAACCATTTCTTCCTACACTCATGACAGTAGTAAGATCCATTCAAGTCATAATGTCATCTCAGTGAGAAACGAAAGGTCTTGGTCAGTGAACTATGACTGTGCTGTATGAATAACAGTCATAATATCAACCTCAAGTTTTCTAACTTTTTCCATTTTGACTGGCCTTTAATGCTATGAAGTTGTATTAAGATGTTCCAAGAGGGAGAGGGAAGCAGTAGGCAAAGTAACTAAGTCCCAGATCTGCATTTAGTTTTGGCCATGAGCCCAACTCAAGAACAGAATGTAAAAACTCTAGTCAGGGGCCCAATTCATAAAGATATTTAGGTGCTTATGTTCCCTGTGCAGGGCAGGGATGCAGGCAGGCACCTAAGAATGGGATTTACATTAGCCAGCATATTGAGCAGAGGAGAAGCTGAACCCCTGCCCTCCCCGCCTCCGCCTTGCACATTTGGTGCTTATGTGATGATACATTGCAAATAGCATTAGGTTGGAGATGAACACTGGAAAGCTTAGCTTAAAAGCAAGAGTGCTTCAGTTTTGGGTATGTGCATATGGACTCTCAGTTGTTAGGCTAGGTTTCTGTGGACTGCTTGCTTGAATGTGGGTGTGTAAATCCTGCCTACACTGTGAGTTAGGTGCCTACATGCTTCCTTGATTCTGGCCCTACTATAATTGAAGATTCTAAACCAAGTTTTCTAAAGCAGTGATTTGGGCACCAAACTTGGGACTCCTTAAAAGTATTTTCTTTCCAACCCGGTATTCTACTGACTTTTGCAACATTAGCAATAGCAATTATTAGATCATGTTCAGTTTATAGTACAATATAACTCCCAGGTTCTTTTGTGAAGTACTGAAGCCTAACCATCTATTCTTTCTGTATTTGTGCATGTGACTTTCCACTTGTCCTTAATTGAATTTCATTTGATTAATTTATCTTATTTATTAAATCATTGCAAGTCCTAATGGTATCATTCAGAGCGTCTGCAACTCCACCTAACTTGGTGTCACTTGTGAATTTGCCAGATGTGCACACAATCCCACTATCCAAAGGATCCCAAAGATTAAACAATACAAGACACAAGACAGATCCCTAGGGAACCCCACTTGGTACCTCTTCCCAATTACACACTGAGCAGGTCACAACAACTCTTTGAGTAGTGCAACCAGTTATGCGTGTTATTCACCTTACAGTACATCCATCTAGTCGGTATTTCTTTCCTTTAGCGATCACCTTGTTGTCCTCTAGGTGCTTAGAAACAGATTCCTTGATTGGCCTATTCCATAATCTTTCCAGGTATCGTAAACAAACTGACTTGCCTGTGATTCAGAGATCCTCCTTTTCCTCTATTTTTAAGATAAGCATTATATATGGCCTTTTTCAGTTGTTTGGGACCTCACTTGACCTCCACAAATTTCTCAAATGATAGGAACAGACATTCAAAAAGCCTGAGCCTGAATTGATTCAATCTTTGCAGCTAGTCTAACCTGGCTAGGCTGAATCAGTTTGTAACTGCCTGCAGTGCCTTAAGCTAGAAGCCAGAGGGTGCTAGAGAAGCCCTCCCTTCCCACAATGCTGACCTGAGTGGGTTGTGGCCAGGCCCTGGCAGGACACTTTGATACTGGTCCTGACCAGCCTGGCAGGGAATTGATAACAGAGCATTTAATGACCTGTTGATTAGGTCCAGAAAGTACTAAGTGGACACTATCCTATCCACCTTTGTCCTGTCTGCCTTACACAGACACCTCTCAGCATTAGGATCAACATAGTAACTAGGGTCAGAAGGGGCCTAGAGCAGGCTATCTAGTCTGACCCCCCAAACATGTTTCCCTGACCAGGAATTGAACCCAGGCCATGGCAGTGAGAGTGCCAAATCCTAACCACTAGACCACCAGGGAAGCTTACTACATGCTGGCTACAGTCTGTGCCGTGGGACAGGAGAGGAGGGAATTCCTGCTTGAGCAGCGAGTGGTGTGCGGGGGGGGTGGGGATTGGGGCAAGGGGAAACCAAACAGACATTGATGTGCCTGCCATCTCTGCCAGAGCTCCAGCCAGGGAGCAGAGGGGAAGGGCCAGCCCAGCTCTCTGGGGCAGAGAGCCCCGCCCAGAGTTGTAAATCATCTGGGATACTGGGGGACTCTGGTTTAAGTTAAACTAAGAAGGGATCTAGGACAGACATTGCATATATTGGTTAAGTTATTCATTTAATCATAAACAAATCAGTTGAGTCTCATACTACCTTCAACCAGGTGCATCTCAAACTGGTTTCAGCCATTTTCAAACTCATTTATGTGCACTGAATGTTCTGTTACAGGTTTAAATGAGTTTCTGATCACTTGAACCAGTTTATGTGTAATGTCTGTCCCTAGCCAAAAAGCATAACCAATAGTTCTGAAATAACCTTAGTCAAATTCCTTGAATATGCTAGGACACATCCCCATTGGTCCTGCTGACTTGAAAGCATCCAACTTCTCTAAGTAATTCCTAACTTGTTCTACAACTCTAGACTTCTTATCTCCTTCCCTACGTGTTACCATCTGTGCTTGTCATTTGGTATCTAACCTTGTTTGTGAGGACTGAAGTTAAAACACATTAAATATTTCTCTGCATCATCCCTTATTAGATTGTCCTCTGCACTGTCCTACACTTTTCTTGATTTTCCTTCTCCTTCTGACATACTTGTAGATGACTATTTGGTGTCTTTTATATCCCTTGCTAGTCACATATCCTAATTTATGCCTTGGCCTCCTCCCTAGTAATGTTTCCAATTTTTTGTAAGATTGCTCTTTGAGTTTTATCTCATTGAAGGGTTTTCTGTTTAGCCAACCTTACCTCTGGCTGCACTTCCTATTTCTTCATATCAGGATAGCTTATTCTTGTGCCCGTAATATTGCCTTCTTAAGATGCAGCCAACTTTCCTTCACATTATTTTCTGTAGAAGGAAAAAATCCCAAATGCCCCCACTTTTTTCTTTGCATATGAATCCTTCTAATGGGGAATATAGCTTCTCTGTCACATGCTTTTCCTTTGATTTAACCACTTCTTCATACACTCATGAGAGCAGTAAGATACATTCAAGTCATAATGTCATCACTGTGAGAAATGACTTTTCTGGACTCTTTTTCCCCACAGACTTCTCTCTCATCAGAGCCTGAGCACCAGTTTCCTGAATGTTCAAGTCTGCTTTTCTGAATTCCAGTCTTTTTATTCGACTGCTCTCCTTCTCTCTCTTTAGGATCTTGAACATTTTATCATTTCAAGGTGACTGCCATCCAGATTACTTTTGACCTTCATGTTCTCAATCAATTCTCCAAGTTTATAAACAGCAAATATTCCTCTAAGACCCTTTCCACCCCCCACCCACTTTGAATGGTAAGCTTATGCTGTCACTAGCACCCAAAATCACGAAACACTTTTTTTTAAAATCCCAGTTTCTACAGAAATTATTTCAAATACAATATTGTACCATCATTAATATAAGCCATTTCACAGAAATACTAGTATAGAAAAAGAAAGTTCAATTTTCTTTATATATAAGGGAGAGTTTCAGTTTAATGCCTCTACCATCAAGCACAGCTGAGTTGTGAAAGTGAAAAGTATATGGAAGGCACAAATGGGAGGATGTAATTTTACATCATACACTATGCCTAGAGCCAGAAACCTTTGTTGGTGTAAAATGGCACAGCCCCACTAAGTTATGGGAAGCATGCTGTTTCATACATATAGGGTATGTCTACACGTAATGCTATGTCGCTGTAGCATCTGCAGGCATCTACATGTGACTAGTAGCTACTTTGCCTTAGTGACACACTCCCCTGGTATAGCATGCTACTATGGCAAAGTAGCTGCTAAAAATAACCACGCGCTGTGTATACAGTGCAGTACAGGCTGTTACTGTGCCATGATTTAGTACTTGCAAAAGGAAGTACTAAATCATGGCGCAGTAACAAGGTCACCATAGTGACACACATAAACATGGTCATAGCGTACCTCAAATGTGCTGCATTTCCAAAATCAACTAAGAGTTCATTTTTACACCTCCTAACTCACTACCTATAAAGATATACATTGGCTGAAGAACGGTCCCAGAGATCAGAAGGAACATTTTTCGGGTCAGGTCTGATATCTCACAATCTACTAATCCCAGAATGATGACTAGTATCTTATTAGAAACTCTTGTAATGGGATTCTTAGATCCTTAAAAGTACAAGGCACCCATTTCTCATCATAGCAATTGAACAGATACTAAAGGTCAACTTTCCACTAGTTCATGACTAATTCAGTCTTTGTTGCAGCGCACATTGGTTTCATTTGAGCATTTCACTTTTCCGGAGTAAAAATGGAGACTGTTTTGTGGCAGATCTTTTTTTTTAAATAACATTTGAAAACTGCTCCCAGGTTTGAAATGTTAGAAGTAGTTTCACATGTGGTCTGACACATCCCAGAACCAAGCAGTGCATTTCAGAGCCAAGAAAAAAGCGGCATTCCTGGACAATCTCTGTTCCCTACTCTGTCCCCACTACTGCTAACATCTGAGCACTGCTCAACAGCCACCTTTCTAAGAAAAGAAGACTGCCAGATAGGGGGTGTTGGAGCAGTGACCCGTACCACAGAGGAGCTGTACCCTGGCTCTCACACCCCATAGTGGGCAGACCTACCCACAGGAACAGCGGCCTGGGATTTTTAAGTCCTCAAGCAGGCAACAATCTTCCCTCCACCTCTCTTCCCCTCCATGCTCAGCTCAGCGGCATACTCCCTCTCTACCCATTCCCTGCTCTCTCTCACCTACTGCTGCTGCTCTCCTGAGCTGAGCAGGGGAGGCAGGGGGCTACAAAGTCTGCGTGTGAAACCATGTTCAGTTAAAGACAGCAATGGCAGGGGATGGGTTCTCTTCCCCTCTCCTGCTCCTGGACTGGAAGGGAACACTAAAGGGGATGGCAGGGAGGAAGCCACCCTTCTCCACCCCCTGCCCTCCACGCCTGCTAGTGCTGCCCCTCTCCCTGGCTGAGCCTAGCTCTACAGGGAGCCCAGCTGGAGCAAAAAGGAGCAGCTCTGGAGCTCCTCCTGATGCTTCCAGGCACTCAGGAGACAGAAGCAGCAGAGGAGTAGTAGGGAGGGGACATGCTACTGAATATGGAGAGGGAGGTGGGGAGGGTTCTTCCTTGCTTCAGAGACTTAAGATAAAATGTCCACAGCTGCTTATCTGGCAGTCTGGTCAATTGAAAGGCAAGGTGCGCCCACAACCCTGTGCCCTGCCTTAGATCCGTCCCTGTTCCCTACTGCAGGCTTGCACTTGTCTACACTGCACATCACTGGGGCCTGTGGTAAAATGTATTTACCAAGCCCCTCTGCAAGACTCATTTGAATAAAGGCAAAACAATAAAGCCTCTGTTTAAAAAGATGGGGGTATAAAAATATTTCCTTCACCCCTCCCCCAATTGCAGGACCCCTTTCTCCCTCTTCCTTCATGCTCCCACCACCAAAACATAGCATGTCCACAAGTCTAAATCATACAATGTGACAGATGTAAGGTCATGACTCTGAAGGATTGGAAGTGACAGAAAGAAAAGGGAGGTTCCTGGGTTTCTACACACTTGTGTCTAGCCTCGGAAGGTCCCCAGTGAGTCTGGAGAAGTTGTGATATTTTTCCTTGTAGAAGAGATTATTTAGATTAAGATGCATTTTAAATAAGAGTGTTTATTCTTCCCCTTCAGGGATGAACACAGTTGAACCCCATTGTGGAGTTACAGGTAAAGGGTTGAAAGCAAAGGTCTCAATAAATGCTTTGTAACATATTTCTAAAATAGCTACCCATAAACAGCATCCTCAAAGGAATGGTGTGGCACTAAGCTATGACTCGCACACAGCTGGGCTTGCTATTCACAGGAATAATCCCAAACCCATGCCAACAAAAGCTCTATAGTATATATGTATTCTGTATTTATAGAGCATCTTCTCCCTTCCAGTTCAACCAAACCAAATGAAAGCAAAATCCATCAGTGATTTGCATTCAGTTCTGAACGATATTTCTCATTCATTCATTCATTCATTGCCTTGTGTTTCACATTCCCATCCTTACACAAGTCCTCCCCTTCTACCAACTATTCATTGTTTACATGCTAAACATATCCTCTACATTTGCCCTTAAGATGTGTATTGCTCAAGCAGGAGGGCTGCAGCACATCCCACTTCCTTACCAGCCCCTTGAAACTTCCTTGACGACAGTATTTAGTGACCACAACAGGCAGTGAGTACTAATGTTGCAGTAGAGAAGATTTCGCCACTTCCAGCAGTGAAGCACAATACTCAAGTTTTTTTGTTCCCCATCTGTGTCATTCTTGGAAATCTGCTGAAAAAAAACCCATCATGGAGGCATGTAAAATATCTGAACCAGACAGCAGCACCCATTTCCCAAGCAAAGGATTGTAAAGGAAAGGAGCCCAATTGGATATTGGTTGACAGAAGCTCTTTTTTGTTGCACCGGCATGGTTAAGGCTTGCGTGAGTTGCCATCAGTATGCCCCGGATGTTTGTTTAACTGGAGGATAATTGCAGTATACCAGATTCCTCAGGAGGCAGAGTAGCATGACAGCTACTGCACTGACTTCTTCCTGGCTTCTGGCACAGCAGGTACAGCCAAGAAACGAGCCAATCTCAGAGTTTCCTTTTGCCTCAGCAATCCCTGCCTCCCTTTATGACTTCTTGGCTATCTGCCTTAACAGCCTCTGGTAAAATCTAGAATAAAGTTCAAGCTGCTCTTGCTGAAGCCAGAAACTGGCCTAATAAACCACCTCTTTTTCTGAGTTGCACTGTGCACTCCCCAGGGCAGTGAAGATCAGGTCCCTGGTTTGGCAATTTCTCTTGTTTCTTCTGGAAATCACAGTCTGATTTTTGGGGGGCCAGGGATTTTTTTTGTACAATATATTGTTTGAAAGCCTTAGAAAGCCGGCGTTGACCTTACCTTAGGTGTAAAGTACGGTACTTAAGCAATTAGGGATTTGGTGTAAGAACATAATCACTACTAGAAGCTGGCACTGCCTTGGGTGGCACATGGCTGCCCCAGGCGTGGGGCTGTGCTGCAGTGCCTCTGCCAACATCCTTGTCCACCTCTGACTGGGTGGACTTCATCAGCTTTATGGATTTTCTCTAGCCTATGTGCTTCTGGAGTCACTTCTATGATTTGACTACAAATAAGCAAGAAATTATTAAATCCCTATTGGCAACTTGGATCATTTTAGCCATTTTATTATTGCCTTGGAATCAGCATGCCTGAAAACAAGAGTTTCCCCATATTTGCAATTTACCAAATAAATGTAAATATTCATCTCAATCAACTAGTTAAGCATTAAAACCCAGGATTTAAACTTAGATCCAGGGATACCATCTGTCACAACCTGGTTCAGTACTATGGTCACAAGGCTGTTGTGAGTGGGTTAAATCTACTAGTTTCCATGAATTTCTAAGTCAGCTAGGCTGAAGTGTAGGTCTCTGTTTCTCCGTCTGTTCTTATAAGTCATCGTTTTGGCTTTAGACCTGCTGCCTGAGTCCTTTCTGAGAAGATGAGTCTCTGAAGTCCATCCAGTCTAGACCCTAAAACAAAGGCTTCGAATCTCTTAAATCACTCACATACAGTTCCCCAGAATACCATTGGGTTTGTGAACACTGAGTTTCCACAATGTAGGCAGCATTTCCCAACCTTTTTCAGCCGAAAGGCACATTTACATTAATAACATTTTCCATGGCACACCTCTTAAGGCATTCCCCATCCTAATACCTATTGTAGCTCATTGCCATGGGCACATCTGTTCATTTCTGATGGCACGCTTTTGTGCCCTGGCACACTGGTTGGGAAACACTGATGTAGGGAACAGGGGCATTGTAGAAGGGAAGTGAGGGGGAAATAGTATTTGAATGCAGGTCCTGATTAAATTTAGACAAAGTATCTTTTGCATTTGAATCCCTCCTCATCACCTTACCATGAATTTGAGTGGGTTTCCATTTTGGCCTACCTCTACTCATGCAATTCAAGAATGGTCATGGAGGTCTATTTCCTCTATGTCTGGAGCAGTGACATTTTTCACTGTGTTCGAGAGACAGAGAAATTTAAATGAAGAAAAAAGACTATGGGGTTTTGTCATGAAATAAAGAACCATTTTATGCTGCCTGTTGACATGAGCCTACACGGATGGCATGAAACCAAAGCACTAGAGTTTATTCTTTGGGACCTTACAATCTAAAAACCCTATACAGCCTTGCAACTTGTTAGTTCACCAGTCTCTATGCAGATGAAAATTGTTCCCTGATTGCCATCATCTCCAGCAGCTGTGTGGAAGGACAAGGCATGTCAGTGTCTAATCTCTTCTCCAGAAGAGTGGAGATCTGTTGCCCAGTCCTATCCGCCTTGAGGCAAAAAGTAAAATAGAGGTAAACACAAATTCTTCTTTTGCATGCAAAACCCTTTTCCTGGTTTGTCAAGAAATCATATCAAGTGATTTAGGTATGTAAGTCTGGCTACAGTGACTTAGCTTTAGGCACAACAGTATTACCAGCACTTTATTTTTTCTTTAGCATTAGTCATTTTTTGTTCATTGGCCACTGAAAATCCTATTTTGGCTTGGGAGGCCCACCGTGCACTGTGAAACAATTCCATAAGAGTGCTGGAAGTGCTACAATATGTTTTCCCTTTGCTTTCTGTTCAAATAAATCAACTGTAGATCATAAAACACAACCTGTAATAACAATCACTAATATTTAATAAATTTCTGACTTGTTTGAAAACCTGCTCAAATACTTTGTACCACCCACAAAAACATTGGTAAGAAATTGCACTGCAATAAAAATCACGTAGCACATAATTACTGGCAGCATCAGGTACTTTTGGGGTGGGGTTGGAGGGACAGGGGGAGAAGTTTGGTGGTTTCAGAAAAAAGGGAAGTGTTCAGTGGCATTTACAGAGCTCATTTGTTAGGTGATTTTTTTTTAAGTAATAAGCTTAAGGGGCACTAACGATGGAGAAGTAGAATGGGAATAGATCACAAGGTCTAATTACAAATGAGTCATTGGTGATTATTAGGATACCATTTACAGGGGATTTACATCTCTATGGATCAAATTCTGCCCCTACAGAAGTCAATGGCAAAACTCCCACTGAGTTCAAAGGGTCAGTATGTAGCTTTACATATGGATAAAAGTCAGCAATCAAAAAACGTAGAGAGGGTGTTTTTTAATTAGATCTGCAAGAACCCTCGCAATTTCAATTTCCATTGACTATTGGCACATTTTGTCATTCTCCTGGCTTGCTCACAGACAGCAAGGTGCAAATGTGTAAAGGGTTTGACTACATGTAAACACTAAATCATGTGTTTGTACCATTGTAAACTCCTGCTTTCATATCTGTGGTTTGTGGTGAACTTGCAGCCATTGCCTGTAAGGTTATATGTAACACAGATGTTCATTTTTACCAAGTAGGATGACTACTGGCTACTGCGGATCCATCCAGATACGCGAACGCATGCATTTTCCCAGGGACAAATAGCAGTGGCACACAGTTTTGCCATTGTTACTTGTCCCTGAGGAATGCCCCTGCACGCATGGTTTGGCACACAGCAAACTGCACCAGGTGGGGTAGGGGAAGCTGAGGCCAGCACCTGGGCTTGCCCCTACAATCTTACCTGGAGTCCTGGGGGCCTCCCAGGGCTGCAGCAGTGGCAATCTGGGTGCATGGAGCCTGGCTGGCAGCCAGAGCTATGCTCTGGCTGGCCAGTCTCCAATTTTGAGTGATGCACACTATAGCCATGTGTGCAGCCCCACATTTTTTTCCCATGGTTGATTTAGATACTGGGATTTTCTAGCATCTAGTTTTGCTGCTATGATGCAAATATGCAGTGCAGTTCATGGATCCATGTGTGCAGAGTGCATTTCATGATGCCTCAAAGGCTTTTAACCTCTGCAAGCCACACTTTCCCACTTGTATGGATGTGAGCGGCATGGCCAACCCATTGTAGACTGAGATGAGAAGGAGGAGGTTGCAAACAGAAGAAGACAAAAACAAAGTTTGCTTTATTTAAATGATATTTTACCATCCTACACCTCATATTTTAAAATCTTCACTATGAATGAGGTGATTTGGATAAATGTTTTCAAGGCTAAATACTAATCAAAATCTTAAAAGCACCGAAGTGATTTCAAGGCAGACAAGGTTCTCTGGGTGAATATTATCAATTATAGAATTGATCTTTTATTAGATCAACTCAAATAGTTGAGAAAAACTGTTATAGCAAGCTTTCTGGTTAAATGTATTTGATTTAGGGGAACATCCAGGAAGAGCACACACCAACTGCAGAGACTTCCTCAGCCTGATGAAGGGTTTTTAAACCTGAAAGCTTGCTATAAATTTTTTTCCAACTATTTAAGTTGGTCTAATAAAAGAGCATATTCACCCAAAGAACCTTGTCTGCCTATGTCCTGAGATGAACAAGGCTACAACCTACACCCCTGTAAGTGATTTCAAGGCCTCCATCCCATTGAAAGTCAATTTAGACACCTAAATGCCTTCAGTCACTTGTGAAAATGTCCTGAAATGTTCTGAAATGTTTCTGAAAATGTTGTTTTTGAAGATTTGGAAGCCACATTTTCATTAAAATGTATAGAAGCCATACACCTATATTACACTGTCCATTATGAAAGTATATCAAATCCGGGTTCTATTCCTGGCTCTATCACAGACTTTTTGTGTGGCTAAGCTCTTCATTTCTTCCAAAAATATAGGCCCTTAACTCTGTGCCTGTTTTATTTTATAGTTTGCAGTGACATAAACAGTGCTATTATGGACACTATTAGTATTGAGATATACTATAACAACGCATGTACAGCTCACTGGTGTACACACACACACACCCATAGCTGTATGGTATGGGGGGGTTGGAGTACAAGCCCACTTCTCAAGAGCGTGCTCCTAGACACGCTGTCAAAAGAACAAGCCCAATGAGGAAATGCTATGAAAATGAAGTCCCTGCTACTCCCAGCCTTTGTTTAATATCATTGCCATGGACTTTTCTGATTTAAAGGAACTAGAAAAGATTGGGTTTTATTTTTTTCCCCCTTACAAAACTGGATTTGAACTAATATAAACACATATAGCTGTGTTAATCTAATGTCAGGCAGAAGACAGGGTAGAGTGGCACCTTAATGAACCAGAGAGGCTGCTCCAACGTGCTATAATTACAATTAATTGAGTCTGCTGGAGCATGATAATTAGCGCACTGCAGCAGAATCTAGTGCCATGTGCATCAGCATCCCTGTGCTGAAAAATGGCAGCAGGGGTGCTTTAACTAAAGCTTGTTTGATGAGCTTTAGTTAAAGGGCCCCCACCACCATTTTTCACCATGGGGACACTGTTACACGTAGTGCTCTGGGTGCTTTAATTACGTCTCCAAGAGCTGCTGTAATTAAAGCATCCCCTTCCCTCCACCTCCTGGAGCACATCTATAAATACCCTTACAGATGAATTCAGAGAAGCATAAGCTTTCTTAAGCGACCGTTTACTTGATCAGGTCCTATGAAGTACACTGTTGCTTATAAAAGCTTATGGCTCTCTGAATTAGTCTATAAGGTACCACTGTATCCTGCCTTCTGACTGACATAAACTGGTCACTACAGATGAAAAGAGCTGACAGGGAGTTGGGCTCTATTTTCTAGCAGAAGAATGGAGCAATGTGACTATCCTTTCCACCCCAAAAATACTTGGCACAAATACACATACTTATGTAAATAGGTAAGTTGAGTTGCCTCCAAAGGCATTTGTTCTCATTTCAGTAGGTCTCCTCATGATCATTGGGCAGGCCTTGTGAGTAATAATGTGATAGCAACAGGCAGGAGTTAGCTGCATTTTGAAAGACTGCGATGCCTGTACCTCCCCCCTTCTCCTCCCCCCCCCCCCCAAAAAAAAAAAAAGTTTTGGGGCCTGCTTGCAAATGCTAGGCTTATCTCTGCCCTCACAGTCTCACCATTTGGAAGAAGCCAATGTATACACATGGCACAAAACACACACCCCAGGATACCATGGGAAAGAGAGGAGCTCAAGAAATGTAAATGAAGTGCTGAACCTCTTCCTGGATAACTTTGTCCCCTGTGGATAGACTGAGATCTATAAGGATCTTAGGAGGACATCTGCTTACTTAAGAGACTGAACTCTATCCATTTCAAGGGAAGTGAATAATTTATGTCCCTGAACAAGAGTATCAGGAGGAACTCAGTGTTTAGTACTTTGCCATTTCCCAGCATATTGTTTTTCCTGGGTGTCGTGGATTTCATCATTGAAAACAGAACTTCAACTTCAGGAACTTACAAAAAAATGTTAAAAATGTAAAATGTGAAATTTCTGTAACAGTTATTTTCCTAGCAATTAAATATTTTCCCGTCTCGCCTTTAAACTTTGCAAGGTGAAAAATTAAACTTTGCTGTGCACTGTGAAGAGGCATGTACAAACTCCAGTAAGAGGAAATCATGGAGTAGAAAAGGAACAAGCTATGCCAACAACAGCAGCTGAGTTAGAGAGTGAGTTTGAAAGCAACATTCCCCTACATTTCCCATTGTTAACATGTGTATAAAGACTGCATATAAAGGAATTTGGGACTGATATCTGTGGATTGCACACAGACAGCTAGAGGATTAGACAGAGCAACTGACTGAATAATGTATCAACAGGAACAACTGCCCGAACCTTCTATCCTTGGCCTCAAAGAAAGATTTTCTCCAAGGCATTACATGAGGGTAAATGAGGATATATAGAGATGTTACTGGTAATCGTTACCTCAACAACACAGGTACACATAATTGCTGTGTAACATAGTCACTCCACTCAAGCTAAAGATAAGTATGTGCATAATAAACCAGGAGATAGATACTAAGAGATCCTTTCAAAATCAAAAAGGCAGAGTTGAAAGTTTGGTCAAAAAGAGAAGGAATAAGCCAAGTGGAACGAACAACAACATGTACAGAAAGAACTGGTAGACAGAACTTGGGTACTTACAGGATAAATTAACTCAGGACAAAACATGTCAAGTATAAGTGTCTAGCTAGTTAAGGCAAAATTTAGGCACCAAAATAAAAGTAAGTCTGAAAAGGGAGACTTGCAGCTCCTCCTGATTTTAGTAGATTTAGCAGCTTAATGTTAGGCAGCCAGAACTGAAATTTGTGATCTCAATGTGTGTATAATCTAGTAGTAAATTTTGTGCGCAAGAGCTACACCAGTGGCTGCATTCAACTTTTCCACAGAAGTATCCCAGAAATGTTACAGAGACTAAAACAATTTTCCATGATATATATACAATTAAAGTAATGGGAAACAAAATGAGAAATGGGGTCATGCCCACCAATTCCTTTGAAGATGGGTTTTCCATGCAAAGGAGCAGCTGAATGCAACTGCTGTTCAGTTACGTCAAAACACCATAACGTGTACGCAAGAGAATCCTGGCAATGTAGCTGGTAAATGTGCTGTCTGTCTGCTAGGCACTGATGCGTCTGACTCTTTGTCTTGTGTGAGCATCCTTTTTAATGACAAAAACAAAAGTCGAAAAAGTCTCCAGAACACAAAGAGATGAATGAATTTCGTTATATTAATCTCCAAAGAGACCTCTATCCTGCCTTTTTTACCAGCCATGTGCTGGTAAAGCAGTCTTATCACAACAGGTGCTAATTCATTGCAGCAACCAGCAGCATCTCCACCTTTGTCGGTGAGAGGCAAGACATCAAAGCAGCTGCTAAACTCAACAAGGGTTCGGAATACACACTGGATAGAGGGTGGCTATATAACACACAGATCTTGTAAAAGGCACAGCCTGCAAATTCCCCAGTCACAGGAAATGATGCGCTAAGCAGGACTAATACAATTGGTCATGTGTCGTACAGGGCACTGTGAGTATCCTCATTGTGCTTTATGGCAAGTCCCACAATTATGCTGAGGTTGGACAAGGCAGGATTTAGAAGACACCACCATTTCTCTTATTTTGCCCACTCTCCAATAGAATAAGCACTGTTTAGGCAAAAGGAGGATCTGGTCAGCTATTGTATTCTAATGGCTTCAAAATACTACTGTGGTATGGAAGTGCTCAGAAGCAGACATGCAAAGTAGCGGTGCACCGATAGAGATTTTAGGGGCCAATATTGATAGCCGATATTTAAAGAGGCATATCAGCCAATACCAATCTGATATCCAATACAGCAGCCATCAGGTAAGTTCAGTGTGGTGGAAAGGGAGCGGGGAGGGAAGGGGCATGGGGCGGTAGATCAAGGCCCCCTGTGGTGAGGAAGGGAGGGAGGGAGGGGGCAGGTGCTGCCCAGCTGGGAGGCAGGGTGGGACAGAGGCATGCCTCATAGGTTGAGGGCAGCTCCCGCTGCCCCTTACACTCCAAGAGGGTGGAGGTGGGGGGACATGTGCCCCTGAATCTGCACAGCACATGGTGGGCTGCAGCAATGGGGTGGGTCCAGAGCCAGTGATGCACAAGGCTTTTCTTGCCGGGGGCTGGGCTTGGAGCAGGCTCCAGCAGTGCTGGGAGGAGGCTGCAGCCACCCCAAGTTTCACCACGGGTCCCCTCCCAGCCATCGTCTAGAGCAATTCAGCTTTTCCTGCTGCATGGGTGGAGGAGGGACATTCAGCTAGGGCTGTGGCAGGTGGTGGCACAGGACAAGGAGCTGAGCTGTGGTAAAATCTGGGGTGGCTGCAGCCTCCTTCCAGCACCGCCAGAGCCTGGTCTGAGCCTAGCAAGAAAATCCCCATGCAGCGCCGGCTCCACCCAGCAGCTGCAGCCCACCTTGTGCCACACGGATCCAGGGGCACACCACCGCACCCTCCTGGGGTGCAAGCAGCAGCAAGCTGTGCCTCCGTCCTAAGAACCCTCCAGCTGGGCAGTGCCTACCCCTGCCCCTTTCCTCCCTCACCATGAGGGGCCTTGATCTGCCCCCACATGACCCTTCCCTCCCCCCTCCCCCTTCTACCACACCAGACTTACTACCTGATGGCAGCTGTATCGGATATTGGATTGGTATTGGCTGGTATGCTTCTATTAATACTGGCCCCAAAATCACCCCACAAGCCACGCCTCCATCCCACACCCCACCCTAGCTGGGCAGCACCTGCTTCTGCCCCTCCCTCACCATGGTGAGCATTGATCTGCCCCCCCAACACCCCTTTCCTCCCCGCTCCCCTTCCAATTTACCAGCTGGAGGTAGCTCTCCACACTGCTGGCTCTGCTCCACGCTGCACTATGGCTGCGCATAGCATGGGCATTTATCAGCCAAATTATCAGCCCCATCATACTAATGTAGACAATTTTATTTATCTCAGTACCGATCTGATATTGGACTGATGTATTGGTGCACCTCTAATGAGAAATGCAGCATACTATTAGATCTGTAGCAATGCCAAAGCATCTCTGGTGGATACTATAAAAGTAATAGTTCATTCATTTTTTTACATAATACTAATGACATAGTCCCACTCCCCTTCACAACCAGTGAAAACACACTATATTCTTACCTCTAGTGCTTTGAAAATCTCTGGGACAGCATTAATTTATGAGAAAAAATATTTTGACATCTGCAAGTCATCAGCAGCTGAACCACCACTAGCTTTTTCTCTGCCTTTAATACTACAATTTATCATTTACACCAAAAAGGTGTCCAGAAGCCTTAGTCCATATATTGAGGTCCCATTGAACTTAACCCTGTATAAATATAGACCAATAGGCAGATTCTCCATTAGAGGGCTCACAGTACAAAACATAATAAAGTCAGCGTTTGTGCTCCAGCTGCTATACAAGGCAATAAGCACAAAGCCTTGACAATAGCTTCTGTAACTATTGCTTCCTCATCCAATAATCTTTCTAAAGGTTGCTTAAATCATGACCTTGATTGTAAGACTCCCTGCTGAGACTGCCAGGTCAGTTTCTCTGTCTCTAGCAAAAGAGGAACTTATTCAAGGAAAGGCTCTTCCCTCTTGACCCTACTGTTGGCTAAAATCAGAATTTTCTTGTTCTTTATCTTCAGGCATTTGTCTGCCATGAATGTGGAGTTTATCTAAGGTACTCTCTTCAATTTAATACTTTTATTTTTCTTATCCTTCTTCTGCTGTACATATTTCAACACTGTCATTCCTGGAGAACAAGGCCCCCACATTGAAGGGTAGAATAATTAAAAAAATACTAAAACAAAACAGTGAAGCACATAAAGACACAGATAGTAGAGCTGTGTGAATCTTTGGATGGTGATTCTATTTGGAGGAGATACGGCCTGATTCGGTGGCCAAATCTCCAAATCCAAATTGAATCAGGGGACCAATTTAAAGGTCAGAATCAATTCAAAGCTCTCCAAATCTTTGGAAAAGATTTGGGAGGTCTAATGATTTGGGCAGTTCCTAGTGGCTGCAGCAGGGAGATGTAGCTGACTACAAACTGGTAAATAGGGGTGGTGGAGCAGGGGCCGAGGGAGGGGGAAAGGGACCATGGGGGAACCCCTGCCAACCTCCCCGCCCCCCTACTCTCCCAGCCCTCCAATCCCCACCCACTCCCCCCCAGTGCCCCCATGGCTGCCCCCACCTGCCCCTGCTCAGTACTTTAAAAAAAAGCCCTAGTGCTCACTGGGTGCTGCTGGGAGTGGGGGCAATCCCCACTGTCCCCCACTGCCCCACACTGCATTGGGAACTCTGCACAAGACCCCCAACCCACCCTTGCTCCTCCAGCTCCCCCAGCCCCACCCCCCAATGGGTGCCAGCTCCGGCCCTTTAAGAAAAGAAAAAAGGAGGAAAGTCCCAGAAGCAGCAGCCGAATCTCCAAATCAGATTTGGTTGAATCGAATTGGGATAGCGATTCGAATCACTGAACCGAATCACTGTCCCCCAAATTGGCCAAATCCGAAGTGATAAGTAGCTGCTTTGCACAGGCCTAATCAATAGGTGCTCAGCAGGATTTTTACAAAAAACATAAGGGTATCTAATTACCACAGATCCTGGTTTTCCCTGATGAAAAAAAAATATCCCCAATTTTCGGGTTAAAGGTAGATTTTTCTCTGATCAAAATGAAACATCACTATATATATACATCTATGTTTTAGAGGCATTTAATTTTGATCATAGAAAAAGCTGGATTTTGGGGGGATTTCTTTTTGTCAGAGAAACCAGGATCCTTGCTAATTACCATTGCAATCAATGGGAACTCTGTACACAGGTGCATCTGGAATTCTCATACATATATGAGAATATATATGAATAAGGAATAGATACGTATCTGAATTGTTAGGCTCCTTACTGCCACTGAAAATCTGAGCTTGAACTTCCTGTATGTGATCACTCGCTCATTCTCCTACTCATTTCACCTGATGTATGTAACTTGTGAAGAATCTAATTAGAAACTTTATCAGTATTATTATCACATCTTACTATTCCTCTTGGACTCTGCTGCCAGTGTGAGAAACTGTATTTATCAAGCTTCTAAGCAATATATTAGTGGATGAGCAATAGGATGTTACTGCATGTGGTACAGATTTGTTCTACCTTCACAACTAAACAGACTTGTAACCAGATTCTAGGTCTGAGCCCTAATTGCTTCTTGGTCATCGATACATCCCACAAAGTGCAAGTTATGGTAAAATAGTGAGTCATGACTTCCTTACATCAAGCTCTTAAATCAATATATAGACACCTAAGTAAACTTGTGAATCATACAAGTTCTGAGCATATGTGCGTATCCTGTTGAAGTCACTGGAGACCACTAGGAGCGAAAGTTTTGGCTATGGTCAACATCCCTCTGAGGTTAGATATTGCAGTCATCAACTTGGAATGGGAGCAGGGTCATCAAAGCTAGGCAGCCCTTGTGCTGCCTTCACATGTGTCCAACTCTTTGCAAATTCTTCATCTTGTTCTTTTGCACTTATGACACTATTCCTGCTGCTCCTGGCTCCAACCCTCTTTGTATTTTGGAAAAATCCCTGTTGACAGACCAACCACACAAGACAAAATGAGGCTTTCATCAAGCAGCAGAATCACTGAAAGTATTCTAGTAGGCGTTATTACAAGCCTAAGGGAGTATGCAGACCTTTGTCCAGAACCGAAACAGAGTGATGGCACAAGAGAACTCAGAACACAAAGCCATTACGTCAAGCAAGCAGAATGCTTTACTCTGCCATAGCACCTACCTTTTATTGGAGGGGCCTCAAGGCAATGACAGAGCTCCACAGTAGAGTATTGGTATTGAATATGTAATTATGTACCAATATGTAATTGGTAATTAAAACTTATTTGTCAGTCCATATTTTTACAGCATTACTAAAGAAATTTAGCAGGCTCCTTTTAATTGTGTGAATCCTAATCTAAAGATTAAAGCATTAGATCAAGAATAAGTACAAAACTTTGCAAATATTAAACTAAATTACGGTAGTCAAGGAAGATAAAAAACATAGTAAATATGTGAATTTCACATTTAAGGCCTGGTCCTCTTCTAATTTATATTACTAAGCAAAAAAGAATCAGGTTTGTAATTTTCCTAAATGTATCAAGAAATTAACAAGAGAAATCTGATCAATTCAATGCACAATTATTAAATGCTTATGTTAGTTTAGCAGTCCCACTTAATTTGTTTCATTCACACACATTTAACAAATATCAAATATTGCCAACACATTCACACTTACAATAATGATTTAGGGCTGTTTTCTTCTGTTATTTTTATCTCAGGTAATGGTACCATGCTTTTTATTATACCCAAATGTTAGCTAACCTATGAACTAATGGTATTTTATTATTTAACTGTGGTCTTAACTAATCAACATGGAAACAATCTTAAATACTTACACTGTGTGACTATCATTGATTCAGGTTCCCATTTCAATATCTGACAAACTAAAATCTTCAAAGGATATCGCAAGTCTTGCATTACTTGAAATGACTGTGGGATCTTAAGTATCCATACATCTATAAGATCTGCCTTCAGTTGTATCACTGTAGTGCCCATGAGAGACAGTTTGCCATATAATTAGCAAGCCATATTCATAGATAGGAAGTCAGACATCTTAACATCTTAATATTCGTAGCAACCTTTAATTCTTTAGCACCAGGGAGGAACTTGTTAGTTATGTCTATCCATTATGCTAAGTGGCTAGGAAATATGGGTGAGCTATTTAGGCCTCAATCTTACAACTGGGTCTATGTGCCTATGAAGGATTGTACTGAGATGGATAGAAGTGGGGTCCTCTCCACTTGGAGAACCATTTCAAGTTTGTATACTCTTTCTTATTAGTCAAGTGAAGTATTTACAAACAGGAGTTATTTTTATTAATAGCCAAGTTACCTCTGTGGCACAGATTGGAAAATAACCTCATGTCTCCTGTCTCCCAGATTCACATGTCAGCCAGGCAGCCATTCTTCCCCTATCTTTTCTTAAGCTGGAAGACCACAGTGTCTGGCAAAATATTTAGCATTCATAATACTAAAACATTTCCCACTGACTGGGGGAATTTCAGAAGTAGCGCACAGTGTGTGTAGGCTTCTGTCCAGGAAAAATAAACTATAGGTTTCAGTCTAATGGCACAAAGGAGTTCAGATAGCAGTGAAACAAATAAATGTATCCACATAAGACTGAAAGATAGCCATGCCAGGCCAAATATTAAGTGATAATTACTAGGGATAAGTGAACTTTGTGGAGTTGGGGGTCTTGCAGGCAGCTCAGACTTTTTAATATGGTTTGGAGATGCACAAAATGAATTAGGGCTTGTGTGACATTCCAGACTCTCAAAAAAGAAAAGAAATTGGAGTACAGAAAAATGTCGAATGCTTCCCCTTCTGGTTCATCTTCTGTTCCTGTTGGCAAGGAAATAATGATGATCATCCTTGAGGTAATAAAACTTTTGTGACCTGCCCCAAACCTGCCCACTCTTAGCCCCCTTGTACAACACTCAACTTGCTCCTCCAAAACGTGTAAAGCCCACCCTCTCACTGGGTGAGAGGAATGCCTCCAAGTGCTCACTGTTGCCAATGCTGGAAACTTTACTGAAGTCTTGTGATATTTGGTGTTTTTCTTAGAATCTACTTATTACCCAAGAGTCTCAGAATCCATTAAAAAATCCTAGTTTTTGTGGCTAGAGAAAAACTGTCATGCCTCATGAGATTTTAATGCAACAGGTTGGCAGTGCTGATTGTGACTTATGTCTAGCAGCAATCTTCTGTCTTGCTGCTCATCCTGCTGGACCTGAGCAAGGAAAAATGCAGTGGGAGGAACAAAAGTATTAGCAGCTGGGACCCAGACGCTAGCTACCTCTTTGGAAACCTCTGGAAAACTGGCTACTCTTGCCTATCATTCAACTTCTTTCATTAAGCCCTGTGCCGAAAGCTTTGAGCCACCACTTTAAACCCAGCAGCTCTGGCCCACATTCTACGATTGCTGGGTATGATGACCTGAAAAAGAAGTTTGTGGTCATAGGAAAATTTCTGAAAATAGCAATAGACATCTTTTATGAGCTAATTTGCATGACCACAAAATTATTTGCTTTAAATATCACACCAAGTAAACCAGTGACTCCTAACTAGCATGCTTCTGCACTTTGGGGTGTCTTGAAATCCTCTGAAGGATGTCATGTGGTGCCACACAATGTTAGCTTTAGTATGTGTGCAAACATGGTTCATATGATCAACCCAAGGATTTCAAACTGGAATCCATAATATTAAAATGTTTTGTAGAAGTGCTCTAATAGAAGAAGTGCTTTATTATTGTTTTTCTTTAGTTAACAAACAAATGAAAACTAAGAGCTGACACTTGATGAGGGGTGCCTCACAGTCTATCCAGAGGTGCCTCAGAACTAACCTCCAATCTTCGTAGTTGCAGTTGAGCTTGTGATTTGCCATTCCCATAGTTTTTGGCAATAACTGCATAGCCTAGACTTTCCCAAACTTCAGGTTTTGATATAACCAATATTATTGTAACTGAAATAGTTCATTTTTAGTGAAATGAAATGGGTTACGCCATAATTATATTTGTATGGCTTGTTTCAGAGCCTGTTAACCTATCTTCACTGAAATCATAGTTATCCAGAACAACAGTACAAGGCTGACCTGAAGCAATATCAGTTAGGCACAAGTGACCATGCTGGATTGATTGTGGTGCCCACTGAAAGTATTGAACTATGGTCAGATTTGTAGCATTCCTGTAGTGCCCATGATGAAAGTTCATCAAAAACATCCTTGTAAGAATTGCTGTTTCGTTTCCTTCAGGATTTGGATGAGTTCCTGATTACCCATCATTTTGTGACCATACATAGATAGTGTGACTTGCATTAGCTCTCACTTCCCCATGATTAGATGCAACAGTCTCTCTGAGAGAAAATGTACAGTTGATTGTAATCATTCTGCAACCAGGGTGTGGCTTTCTTCAAATGTAGAATGAGGATTAACAAGAATGCCACAAGACAGTGAATGTCATTGGGTGTGTTGTCATCTTCGAATTCGTTGATCCCACATGGCTATGGGATGTCAGCCTCCATCTGATACTTGCAGTAAAGCAGGTGGGCTACATTCTTATCAGTTCTGAAGTGCCTATACCCCAACTATTCATTGCAATTTCAACATATTCTCCTCTGTGCTTGGGGGAATGAACTATGGATGATTCATTTCTGTAGTACTTGCACAGAAAACCAATGCCTTTTCCAAAACAATCTTTAAGCTTCTCGTGCAGAGATCATACAGCATGTCTGTCATCACAAGTATTTCAGATTCCTTTGTTGGTGATCATCAAATCTCTTTGTAGCTCCTCATACTTGAAGATTATGTCTCAAAGTGTATATACCTCTTTGCAGATTTCTAGACTTTCAAGAAGAAAAGCACAGAGCTGCTGAAAAGCCTTGTTTTTTTTCTCCGCTACATATTTTTGCCATTGTAGGCAATCTTCTTCTTTAGTTTCTCCTGCGTGCTTATAAATGGGTCTGCAAAAATGATTTCCAGCAGTCTTTCTGATAACATATATCCAGCGCTGCCACTTTCAGTATTCTACCACCACCGTTACAGTAAGTAATTAAGGCTCAGAAATTATTCCTTTTTTCATAATCTTGAACATATTGGACTGCACCTATGGAAGTTTTCCAAGCACTATCTGTTTCAATTCGGTGAAATTTTACAGGTAACTTATTGCCATGGGAATCTCAAGTCTTCTGTCCTTTCAAGGATTCCCCACAAACTACACACAAAGAAACTAATAAGGAACATCCCAGACTGCTTCTTGCTTGCAATTCAGTCAGTTCATCGGTAACTTTAGTATCAGTCTCTTTTACAGCACTTAACAGATTGTGTGCCTGTTGTGCACACTTCAGGTTAATGCCTACAACATTTAATTTACAGTTTTTATACACTGTCTTTGGCTTATTGTCAACCAGTATTCTCTCAGAAAGAATACCAAAACTTGTGTCTAAGTCCTTCCCCTCTCGAGCTTTTGGTACAAGTTTATTCCATGTATCCTGGGAAAGATGCTGTAAGGGGCTCTTAGAGCTGCCAAACATTGCTTATCAAAAGACAAAGAAAGTTTGTAGGTTGTTGCAATACCTGCTTTTTAAAGTCATTTACAAAGTCAAAATTGGCTTCATGCGTACCAAAATATCAACATTTATTCATCTTGTTAGTCACGGCCACCATTTTTAAAGATGGTAGCCAAACACCAAGATTAGAAAAGTGACCCCTCCCCAGACTAATTTCTTCCTTAGTACCTCAGTTACAAATTTCAGACATAAAAACAGGTTCCTTCAAAAAAATGCATAGGTTTTATATATATGACTGGACTAGAAGTGGGACTGGAAGGGATCTCCAGAGATCATCTAGTCCAACACCTTGCCTGAGGCAGGATCATCCCTAGCTCAACAATCCCATTCAACCATAATGTAAACTCTATATAAGTCTACCTTCACCCCTGACACAACGTAGAGCTAACACCCTAACCGGCCACGGGTGAAACAGGGGAACCACAGTTGCCAATGTCCTGCTTCTACAAAATGTTGTCAACATATGCTCCAGAGGTCCTAGGCAGAAGGCATGACTTTGAAAATCATGAGTCAAGCTGAATAGACTGGGATCGAGATACAGATGTTTCAAAACACTTCACAAAATAAACATCTTGGGAAGCCCCCTGTGTGAATGCAGTGTCCAGCAAACAGCACAGCGCTTAATTGAAAGCTGCAGTCTTTACAAACGCTCAGACAGGCTGGATGGAATCTGAGTGAGCGTATCAGACAGTGGCCCATGGATTTGAAGGCTGATGTCTGACGCCATATGGAAGAAGAAAAAGAAGGACATATGAGGAAGAGGCAAGGAATTGAATTGTTCTTCCCACCCACGACAGGAAAGGATGGTTGTTTATTCTATGGGAGTCAGTAGCTGGTGGATATGGTGCTATTAAGTTGGATCCAAGATGTGTATACTCCTTTGTTCCACTCTCCCTACTCAGTAAAGTACAGACTGCCTTGCTGCAGCTAAGGGCTCATACTTTCCTAACTTACGGATTTCTGCTTTCCATAGCAACCCACATTGGCATTTCTTCCCACTTTAAATGAAAAACAAATCCTATAAATTTGGAGTACTGTTCCTAATTTTGAACCCGCAGTGTGTGAGCAGGTTTGAAATGAAGTAACCTATGTTCACTCTCTCTCAATAGTACCATGATGGTTCTGGAATTCGTGAAGGCAAGGTATTGGGTATGAATCCCACTCCACCTGGGATTCATACACAATATGCCTCAGTCTGTGCAGTTACAGAATGCAGGTGCTGATGATATCAATTATATCAACATAATTCTTCTGTAAAATTGGGAAAAACTTACATGAGGCCACATACACAATTACATTATTCTAATACTTAAAAGAGTTCAGGAGGTAAATCCTGAATGTCCATTTGGACATTGCTTGTCAGAGCAGGTGGACTTAAAGGTAATACATAAGATCTTTCTTGCCCTGGTATAAATGTAGCACTGCTGAAGTAAAGGGAGTTACACCAGCATAAGCAAAATCAGAATTAGGCTTGGAGTGCAAAACAAGACTCATCTCAGAAACCGTGTAAACAAAATGGACCACTTTGGAGTCTGCCTTTTAAGCAGTCCCAAAAGGCAACACAAAGGACCATTGATTTTGCAGGCTGATTTAGACATTATATGGAGGTGCAGCAACCTGCACAGACCTTGGAAGGAGAAGCTCACGTCATAGGAGAGAAGAGTTTGGAGAAGGCATCAGGAAGACAGTTCATGTGTTTATGTCATTACTCTTACCTGCAGTTGTTACCAATGTAAATAGCTCTCTTAACAGATAGTTGAGTTTGAGTAATGTGGAATCCTCACATGTCACTGTCAACACATAATGTGGTGAGAGCAGTCAATCGAACAAGGCCTATAGCATGTGACTTAATACAAAACAAAGCTGCACCTAGAAACAGAGTAAACAGGCAGCCAAAAGAAACTACCTGTCTTAGGAAGGTGGCATTGCCAGACAAAAGACCCTTGCATAACTACAGGAACAGCGGAAGCAACAGTTCATTCTGGGGCAGAACTGACCATGGAGGATAAAGATGAGAAAATAAAGGTAAAGCCCTTTCACGATCTCCTTCAGAAAAAAGGCCAAAAAGAGAATGTAACCCCTGTTGCCAAGAATAATACCCATATCATGGGAACAGCTGATAATGGTGCTTGACAGGCTCTGTGACCTTGGACAGAATGAGGCTGTAGACAGATACTGGTTTCTTTAATCTGAAACCAAGAAGCAAGAGTGGGAAGAGGTACTTACATTACAGAGCTGTGAACTCTGGTATCCATGTGTAACTTTGGAAACAAAAAATATTCACTAATCAGAAACAGGATCGTCTGTGGGACATATGATTCCAGTTTGCCGGAGAGAATGTACAGAGAAACAGATCTGAGTAGAAATGCCTCCACGTATCGATGGCAGATGAGCTACCCAGAGAAAGGATCAAAACAGAGATGGCCACAAGTGCTGAATAAGTGCACGGGCTCAAACTAAAGGAACCTAGCAATAAGGTGAGATGGACTGACAATGCAGTGCCAACCCTATGGACAATGATACAAGGGGTATATGAAATATTCCCAGTGCCACAGTAACTCCATAAGGCAAAAAGCAGCATGAAGCAATTTCAACTGAAGTGGAGATTTTACATGAAGGAGGGAACCAGAAGTGTGATTTTAGAAGAAGCAAAGTATCTTAACTACTCCAGATCCAACTGGCAATGAAAGAAAACTCCAGTGAAACTTCTTCCCCATTTTGGGTCTCCTTCTGGGTTTGGCAGAGTCTGCTCTCCTCCAGGCAAGCAACATGCTCTCTCCTCAGTCAGGGCCCCACTGCCACTGCCCCTGCCCCCTCTGCGACATGAGTTTTAATCCTTCCAGGCCACTCCCCACTCCTGGTCATGTGGTCCACTTGGCTTCACTTGGTCTTTGCTAGCCTCAAAGGTCCTGTCTAAAAATGTTCTCCAGGGTAGGGGTGGGTGCTAGAGCAGCTCTGAGACCCACTCAAATTAAAGTGCCCACAGCATCAGATGTATTCAGTATCCTGTGCTTCAAAGTGGCAGCAGGGGTGCTTTAATTAAAACTTGTTCAATGACCTTTAGTTCAAGTGCCCCTGTTGCCATTTTGAAGTGCAGGGATACTGAATAGATGCCACACTGATGTTGCTGGAGTTTGTTAATTAACACAGTTCGGCAGACTTGATTAACTGAGTTTGCTCTGATGCATGCTAATTACCACGTCCAGCATGTGTATAGGTGCCCAAAGGAAACAGGCCTGTTTTGTAGTCTTCTCTCTGTACTCTTCATAATAGAGGTAGCAGGCAAGCTGTGAGCAGAAAATGCTCGCTATCCAGGAAGGTCCAGGCTCCCCACCTAGTGTCCAGAACTGGACAGAAGGGTTTGGTTTTGTTTACTTATTTGCTCATGTGTTGGCTACTCAAAGACTGACTTTTTTGGGAGGATTGACTGAGGAGCTCCTCATGGAGCAAATCCGTCCTGTGGAAACCCACAAGCTAGGTAACCTGCTTACATAGGCTTTAGGAAGAGAAATAATTCAGTAAACACAAGGATAAGATGCTACACCTTGGGACTTAAAACCCACATTCTGCACATATATAGAATAGGGTCTAACTGGCTAGGCATGTAGTACTGCTAAGAAGGGTTGATGGGTATAGTAGACCATAACCTTAACATGAGTAACCAATAAGGTGCTGTCACAAAAAAAGCAAATGCAATGTTGGGCTGCATCAACACAAGTTTTGCATGCAAGACATGGTAGGTGACATGCTACTCAGTGCTAGTTAGGCCTCAGCAATAGTACCATTACCCGATCTGTGCATCACATTTGAAGAAGAATGTAGGAAAACTGGAGAGCATCCGGCAATGAGTGACCAAGATTACAAAGGGGTTGAAATGAAACATGTGCAATGGAAGGCTGAGAAAAAGTCTTTTCACTCTGGAGAAAAGGAGATTAGGGAGCAAGTTTCAAAAATAAGACAGCCATGAAGAAGAGGAAGAACAACTATTTACCCTTGCCACAGAGGGAAAGAGACAAGACAATGGGTTTAAATTTCAGTAAATCAGATCTAGATTAAGTCATGGGGAAAAAAATCCTAACAGTACAAAGAGCAAGACAATAGAACAAGCTGCCTAGGGAAGTTGTGGAATCTCTTTCATTGCAGATTTTCAAGAAGAGGCTGAAGAGGCATTTGTCTTGGATGATTTAGTAAGAGTGCAGCCTGCATCAGTTATGGCGTTGTAACCGATGATCCTAGCGGTCCCTCCAACTCTGTGATTAACATGCATGAACTGCAGGCATAAGCTGCCAGCTGTTGTACTACAATTATTGAAAGCATGGCATTACGTCAACAGCAAATTTAATTTAAAATAATACAAAGCAATAGCAGACTGATAAAATGTTACCAAGTGCTCTGGTGTGGGAAATAAAAGCATTATAAAATTAGTGGGCAAATAATGGCAGTGGCAGCAATCTCTCAGTTCAAGGATGATCTCTACAATGGCTCATTGATAGATCTTGAAGGGACTTAAGAGTCCAATCCTTGAGCCATAGACCTGTCTACAGAAGTTTCAGGTCTTTCCACTGGGGAAAGTAAGCCATAGGCTAGGATTGGTCTCCTTTTCTTTCTTCCATTCTGTCTTGTCAGCTTCAAGGGCAAGATGCTCTACCTCAAAACAGGCTACCACATGGTTGAGGTTGCAGCTCCATTGGAATTCATTGGCAGGCAGCTCCTCCTAGCTCTTGATGTTGGCATCCATTTTCTTGAGGTATGCCTTTAATATGTCTTTGTAGCATATCCCCTTGGGCACTGCAAGATCTCAGGCCATTAGTAAGATGGGAACACAGCACATGTTTTGGGAACTGAGTCAAGCATCCACACACAGCATCTAGTCCAGTGAAGTTGGTGCTTGAGAATCACCGACTCAATGCTGGTAACACTGGCTTCAGGAAGGATGCCGCCATTTGTGTTGCGATCTTACCATTTGATCGCAAGGATTTTCCAGAAGCATTGTTGGTGATACATCTCCAGGTTCTAGAGATGACAATGGTAGGTCACCCAAATTTCACATCCACAGAGTAGAGTGGGGTTGATGGCTGCATTGCATTGTAGACCTGGATTGGAGATTGCAATGTATAAAGATACAATGAAGCAATTTCCCAAAGCAGGCACTTATGCACTGGATCCTGTGCTGGATCTCCTCATCAACATACTCTCACTGAGAGAGGTGTCTACCAAGGTAAGGGAAGTGCTTGACTATCTCAAGAGTCTTTTCTTCAATAGTAATTTGAGGAAGGGGGTCACATTCATGGCCTAGGGCAAATTCATAGAACACTTTAGTCTTCTCAAATGTTGAGAGAGAGGCCCAAAGATCAGTAGGCTTCTCTGAAAAGTTCTAGTGCAGTCAGGACATTTTCCTCAGTGTGTGCAAGGATGGCACAGTCATCAGCATATTGAAGGTCAAGGGTGGTTGTTCTGAGTACTTTTGTCTTTGACTAAAAATATCTCAGACTGAAGAGTCCTACATCCACTCAGTGTTCTATGTCAATTCCAGAAGGAAGGCAGTCCTTAATGTGAACCAAGATGACCGTCAAAAAAAGATGGAGAACAGAGTTGAAGTGATGAGAGATCTTTGCTTGACCCCAGTTTAGATAACAAATGGATCTGTCACTGATGTACTACATAGGACGTTTTCAGTTATCTCATCATAAAGAAGCCTCAGGACCTTGATGTATTTTTAAGGGCATCCAAATCCATCCAATACTTTCCACATGGCTTTGGAATTGATGGAATCAAAGACCTTAGTGAAGTCAGGTCATGACTGAAAACCTGCTACCGCTATGACCATAAGCGGTACAACCTTTACCGGTCCATGCTGAATGCTGGGCAACAGTTAATTAACCTGGTAACCTCAGAAAGTATAGGAAGAAAAAGTAATAGTAGTAATTAATGGCTTGATGTCTAGTTGGGAGCCAATATGAAGTGAAGGGCCCCAGGGGTCAGATCCAGGGCCGGTATTGTTCAATGTCTTCATCAACAACCTGGAAGATGGCCTAGAGTGTACCCTCAGCAAGTTCACACATGACACAACACTGTCTGTTTGCAGTACTAGAACAGAGGATGCCCACCAATCCTGTTAAGTCTTATACATTTCTCGCACGACAACATGCAATGAACTGTTCAGTTTGATGGGTCTACTTTGGACAGATTTGAGATAAAAAGCAGAGTGAAACAAGGATGTGTTTTTGCCCCTACACTGTTTGGAATCTTCCTCTTGGTACTTCTGAACTGTGTGTTTAAAGATATGGAAGGTGGAGCGTACCTTCACACAAGATCAGGTGGGAAAATCTTCAATCTGTCAGGACTCAAGGCAAAAACTAAAGTTGGAAAGGTGCTTATCAGGGAGCTTCTATTCACTGCTGCCCTTACAGACCACTATGAAGACTGACTACAAGAATTCAGGGTTCATCTTTCAAGAGTTTGTCAGGCGTTTGCTTTCATTATCAGCATAAAGAAAACAGTTGCACGAAGACAGGGAGTCCCACAAGATCCATCAATTACCCTTAATGAGAACCAGTTCAAAGTAGCCCAGAAGTTCAGCTACCTTGGTTCTACAATGACCACCAACCTCTCACTGGATGAAAAACTTAATGTTCTCATCAGAAAGGCTACCAGCATCTTCAGCAGACTAACTAAAAGAGAATGGAACAACTCAAAGCTTACCACTGAGACCAAAATGCTAGTGTACAAAACTTGCATACTCAGCACTCTCATGTATAGTGAGACAGACTATCTCTGCTCAGACAGAGACGACTTCACTGGCTAGACCATCTGTGTAGATTGCAAAATGGACATACACTAAAGGACATGCTATATGGGGAATTATTGGAGAGAACAAGAACAACAGGATGCCCCAAGCTCCGCTGTAAAAACACATGAAAGCGAAATATGAAGGTATTTGGAACTGATCCTGGTCAATGGGAAACCTTGGCAAGCAATCAAAGCAAATGGCATGGCTACCTCCACCAGCGTATTAAATTTCATGACAGGAATTAGATACAACAACTTGAAGAGAAAAGCGTTTTTACAAAGCAAGCAGCTCCCAAACCACCCAACCATGACACATACATTTGCAACCACTGCCACAGAGCATGCAAATCTTGGGCTGACCTATTCAGTCACACAAGACATTGCAAACCATCTACAGCACAGGTTGCAATTTTCACTCTTGCAGATGAAAAGATGCCATAGTGAGGTCAATGAAGGAAATATACAATCCTGATGCTGTTCCTAACACTTTCTTGGACCTGGTGGGCAATAAAGATCATGCCAGTTACTCCATGAGATGGTCTGAAAATATATTGAGATTCCAGCAGAACTTCTTCAGCAAGAGGTTCAAGAGGATGTGGGTAAGGATTTTCCCTGCCATGGAAAGGAGGGCAATATCTCCATGGTTCCCTCATGCAGACTTGTCTCCATTCTTACAGATAGTCAGGTTGTTGCCATTCTTTGTCTCCAGTCTCCAGGGATCTTTTCATTGTTCCAAAGTTGGAGAATAAATTCATGGAGTCTCAGAGCCAGTTCTTCACTGCCAACCTTGTAGATTTCAGCAGGTATGCTATCCATTCATGTAGCTTTGTTGTTTTTGATTTCCTTGATGGAATGCCAGATGTCTTCTAGGACAGGAGGATTGGGAAGGAATCCCTGTTCAGGGTGCTGCAAGATGACCCCACTGGTAGTGTCTATCACAGTTGACTCAGGGTTCAAGAGTGCCTCAAAGTACTTTTTCCATCTAACTTGGATAGATTAACTGTTTTTGAGGACTGTTAAGATATCCTGCAATCACAGGAAAGTAGTACCATGGGAAGCTGGGCTATAGATGGCTTTTGTTGCCTAGAAAAAGCCATGCATGTCATCCTTGTTATATTTGTCAGTGTAACAGGGCGCCTGCTCAGGGCCCACCTCTGTGGCCCGCCCACCTGTTCTTGGACCAACCACCTGCCATCTTTCCTGCCACACTTTGATGTTGATTGATTAATTAATAGATGTCAATTAAGTGGGAGGCTGCCCATTTTGCTGCCCTGATGCCAGAGGGCGCTCTCTGCAGCTCCTTCCTTCCCCTACACTGCATCCCAAGCCTTGCAGATGGCATCTAGGTGTTCTCATTATCACTGGACCCCGCACTGGGCCCCCAGAATCCTCCTAACAGGACCCCTCCACAATCCCTCCATTCAGGTGGCCTATCCCATCTTCATTCAGGCTAGCTAGGTCTCTGAAACTATTTTCCCCTCTTGGGTGTGGTCCCCCCAGGACCTCTGGCTACCAGCCCTGACCCACCTCCAGGCCAGTCAGGATCCCAGGCCCCCAAACTTTTGGGTATCCCTTTTGATCATCCTGGTCCTGGCCCCAGCATGGGCCACTTGAGGGTACTCTCTCAATCAGTTTGAGCCTCTAGTCCTTCTCTTTCTCCTGGGGTCTTCCCTCTGGGCCCTACAAACACAGGGGTTACCCACACTGTGGTGGGGGCTAGGGGTTAAGGTACCCTGACCCGCCTTTCACCAGGGTGGTAACTGGCCTGGCACTTCCTGGGGGCTCCTGTGCCAC
>JAGPOW010000261.1:173178499-173198261 GCA_030014935.1 Caiman crocodilus
AGAGCCCCACGAGGCCACCCACTCCCAGCAGAGTGCAGTTTTCAGTCATGCCCAGTACCAGGAGCCTCTTGACCATACCCTACAGCTCCTCCCTTACCTCTAAATGATCTTAGTAGGCCTCCAGCAGCTGAGTTACCCTGTTTATATAGACAGCCCCCAACTCAAAATGGCTGCCCTCATCAGGCACCTGGTGGCTGCCAGCTCCAGGCCCTTAAAGTGGCAGGCACACACAATGCCCTGCCACAGTCAGCACAGAATTGAATCTTCTTTGCTTTATCTTGCCATCACTGATTTTTGATTTATGGATCCCCCTTCAAGCTTTGGTTTTGAGGAGCTGATGTGTCTCCTCCTTCTGCTGAGATGAGGTGTCATCTTGCCAAACAGAATGAGTCCTGCTCTTCCAGTTGAGGAGGGCTTGGATCTTGGCGTCACTCTCACTAAGCAGTCTTGGTGGACACAACCATCCGTCCCAGAGCAGATAAGAAAGAATATGTTTAGGGCACATTTTCTAGCTCCTTCCCCATGTAGGGTCAACAGAGGAGAACCTGAATAGGAATGCTCAGTCATGGTAGCAGCTACCAAACTGCACTCCTGTCTCAGTCCAAGTGCAAGATGACCATAAGGCTACTGCTGCCTGAATGCAGATTTGTGGCTGGAGTCTGCAGGATTTACTAGTCCTGTCACCACTGGCCTATCACTGAAGGGATTTTGGAGTTTGGTGCAGGAATGTGTGTTGTTTCATATGGTAGAAGCCAGTGTGTGACTTTGTTTAATCTGACGAATCTGGTGTCATGGTGGCCCATGGCTAGCCTGGTTTGGGGGGGTCACTCCAGGGTCAGCAGAAGCCAGGAAGTCAGAAGCCAGGAGATCTATATGGGGAACTGAGTCAGAGATCCAGAGGATCAGGCAACGTGCAGTGTCAGAAAGCTAGCCAGATCAAGCCAGAACTGGGTCAGGCAGTGTGTGAGTTCAGGATGCTAGCCAGGTCAGAAGTCGAGGAGGTCAAGCCTGACCTGGGTCACAGGCTTATATCGAAAAGGGTAAGAAGTCAGCTGACCTTGGCTGCCCACTCTGATGGCAGAGTGGGTGTATGTCTAGGCCTAGATGGGGAGGTGACAGACTGGAATGATCTGCCATGCCAGGCAGGCAAAGGCCCAAGCCTCAGGTTCTAGGCCATGGCCTGACAGCTGGTGCATAGAAACAGCAACCACAATCTTGACAAGGTGGAGATCTGAGCCAGCAGCAAGCGAGAACCCTAGCTGACAAGAAATCATCTTGCTGCAGCCTTCATCCATCTTTATAGTCATTGAGATCCTGACATCTTCTGTCTGATCTGCCATTGAGGATTTGGGGTTGGACTGTGATTTGTCTGGAACTTCTCCCCCGGTCTGTTCACCATGGGTGACCCTTTTAGAAGGGTAAGACTGGGCAACATAGCTCTGAACATGACTGGGACATACAAGCCTCCCCACCACTACAGGTTCTCAGTCCATGAAAAGGAAGGCTAATAACGGTGTCTTTAAGAAAACCACAAAGTGAAATATTATCACTTTAAGTATACTAGCTCTCACATAGGAGTACCAACCACTACATCATGGAAGTGCAAGACGTGACCTTGATTGCAATACAATGTCAGAATCTGATTAATGAGATAGAAGAAAGAGAAGTGTCTTTCTTTATAAAGGAGAGAAAGGCAGGAAGTTAGATATGTTAGTCTGCGGTCAGGCAGAAGATGGAAGTTATCATCACCGAGCTGCAGCTGTAGTGTTAATTGTTTTGCTCCAACTGCTCATTGTGGAAGTCAGTTTCAGAAGATTCACTTTTCTGGTGGTTAAAACCATGCTTTGAATTGCCAGCTTAAATTTATTACTAACTACTTTATATCAGTTTCACTCCTGCCAACATTGTTGTTTAGCTTATAGCTATTCTCACTCTATTTTGACCCTCCACTCAATGTATTTTTAGAGGTTAATCAGCTCTGGCCTTGGCCTTTGTTTTGCTAGGCTAAGCAAGCCATTGTCTTTTAGGATCTTGTTATACCTTATTGTTTATCTTGGCAAACTCTCACAATTGAGGTTGATACCCCCATCAAAGCAAAGGGTTGTAAATGAGTCCATTGATAGCTAAAAAGCCAAACCCAGAGCTGCAGACTTTCTGTCAAATCCCACAGGTGATGGTTAAGGGGGGCAGTCAGACCACAAACTCTTAGTCTTGTTTCCTTTCCTTCCATTTCTGTTGTTTTTCTGTCTCCAGGGTGAAACCGGTTAATCCTCAAAGTAAGATGTGCCTTCTCTCACAAGGGAACCTGTTCCAGGTTAGTTTGAACCAATTTGTGATGTCAATGCCACGCTTCTTAATGTTTGCCTTGAGGGTTTATTTGAAACATTTCCTCTGGTCCTTTGTCCTTGGCTGAATTGGGAGAATAGCAGTTGTTCTGGTATACATACATCAGACATGCATACACAATGTCCTGTCCGCCGCAACTGATGTCGAATAATCAACATAATGGTGGTGTTAGCATTGGTGAATACATTGGTATTTGTGTGACAATCCTCCCACTTTATGCGAAGGATTTTCTGGAGACAGTGATATTGATGGTATTCCAGACTTTTCAGGTCGTCCCTGTAGGTCACCCAAGCTACAGAACCATAGAGAAGAGTTGGGATTACCACACCTTTGTACAATAAAAGCTTTAAGTCCTGATGTCATGATCATTGCACATGATCATTGCAAATGATTCAGTCTTCCAAAAGCAGAACTGGTACATCAGATCCAATACAGGATCTCTTCATTGACGTTGGCTTTCTTTGAGAGATGAACGCTGGTACAATGATCAACATTCTCCAGCTCCTGTCAATCAATGAGGAACTTTCTTGGGTGGGATTGATTGGCCTGGAGTAGGCTGGTGAAACACCTTTGTTTTTCTTACATAAAGGGTCAGTCCTAGGTACTGGTATGCTTGAGAGAAGCAGTTAAGGGCCATTTGTAGGTCCTACCCAGTATATGAAATGACAGCACAATCATTAGTGCCCTGATGTTCTACAATTGAGGCCAAACTAACTTTGGTTTTAGCACAGAGGCAGATTGAACAGGTTCCCATCCATCCTGTACTCAATGCTGATGCATTGTGGCAGATAATCACAGATGAACATCTCAATAAAAGAAAAATGGAAAACAAAATTGATGCAATCACCAAGCCCTGCTTGATGTCAGTTCAAATGGCAAAGGGCTCTGCAGTGGAGCCACTCCATGCGATGGAAATAGTCATCTGGTCATGAAGGAGTGTTAGGATAGTGATTTATTTCCCTGGGCAGCCAAACTTTGATAAGATCTTTCATAAAGCCTCATGGTTAACAGAGTTGAAAGATTTGGTCAAATCAATAAAGGCCATACACAGTTTTTGGTGTTGTTCTTGGCATTTTTCCTGGATCTTCTGCGTCACAAAAATCATGTCAATGGTGCCTCTTGATGGTCTGAAGCTACATTGAGACTCAGGAGGGATGTCCTCTGCAAAAACAACACTTTATATTGTAAGTCACACAAAAGTTGATCAGTGTCAGTACTAGCTGGAGTTTGAAGCAGTCACACTTCAGGCCAGCAGTGGTCTGGAGGACTGAAAGGTAAGAATCCCACCATTCCCATTCTAGGCTTCACCCCTGCTCTGCTCCCACCATATGCATAGCAGGAGGTGCCTGCCGGGGTGGGAGGATCACTGCTGCAGTTGCAGGACTCTGTGTCTCAACTGGGCAAGGTGCACCCCTGTGGCTGGGAGCCCACAGCTGAAAGGGCTCCCAGCACAGTGGAGACCCTGCTACACATGGAAATTAAAGCTCAATAGCAACCAGCCATAAAGTTAATATGTATTGTTCCTTCCGCCCAATGAGTCCCTTTGCAGAACTAGCAAGTTGACTTCCCATTAGTGATCTCCTTAACCCTGTTGTAGCTTTTGTACTAATTTCTATTTTTTGAAGCTTAATTAGTAATTTCTCATAGATAGATATGATATGTGCATATTCTTCATCTAGAAAGTCAATTGTCTTATCAAAGATAGACATCTGGTTAGCCTGACAAGATCCAACTTTGGTAAACCCATGATATATTTTCTCCCTTTTTTCCATTTATCAACATACTTTAGGTAGTTGTTCAAATCCTTTTTTTCATGTTCTTAAATATAGGTACAATGTTTATATTACCAGTCATATACTACCTTTCCCATCAATTTGACAGAATTAAAAAAAATCCTTGCAATAACATGTGCCATGTGATATTCTAGTCACAAGATAGTACCCTTGACTTGTACTTTTATTCAAAATACTTGTCACTAGGTCTGCCGTTCACATGCCAGATTTTTTAGTAGTCTGAGAAGGAGATTATCTATTGTCCTGATTTCAACACATGAAGGTTTTGAAGCTTATTTCCACCTCAGATGTGGTAATTTATTTTTTTCCCATTCCCAATCCCACTAAGTGTGCTGCCATTGCCCCTTTTTATATAATCCTCATCATTGAAAAATTAGAAGTATTCAGTTAATTCATATATAGATTATTTTTTATCCCTACCTCACCTGCAGTGCATCACAGCCTCACTTGACTCACTCTTTTGCCTACTCTTCTTATATATATTTCTGAAGACCTTTTGGTTCTTCATTTTAATTTCCCTGCAAGGCTTAAATCAGCTTGATTTTTTACAATTACTACACATTCTTTCCACACTTTCCTACACTATCCTTATACTTTCTGACTTCCAAAATGTAGTTTTCTTTGCTGATTAAACTTTTTTTCTCCATTCCAGGTGAGCTCTCAATGTACTTTTACTATTACCTTTCGGGTGGTAATTCATCCAGTAAGGTCTGGAGCCCTTCCCAACAAGTTTTTCACCTTTCTTAGGAAACAAGTTCCAGATAATTTTTGCCCTTAGACATAAATAAAGGAATTCCAAACCTCATCCATCTTTAAGTATCTCAACTTTTCTGTCCAGTTGACTTCACTAACCAGTTAAATTTTCATATTTATATTATTATAAATAACTTCATATTGACAATATTACTATTTCATAATACCCAGTATTGCATAGCACTTTGCATGCTCAAAGCCATTGTTCTCAGTTGCACCTGTGAGTGCTCAGAACTTCAGCAAATCACCTTCTAGGATTGCATGTCAGGAACCTAGAAAATGAGGGGGACACCTTCAGTAACCACCAGTGGAAAAGTGGGATGACACCATTAGTAACAACCTGTGGAAAAGTGGGATGCTGTGCAACTCATAGGAGCAGTGTGGTAGAGACAAGAATATAATTCATTTTTCCAGGCCAGCATTCAGCTGCCTTAACTATGAGACTGGCTAAGTACAGACAGTCAGAAAGCTTATGGTTGAATTGATTCAGTCTCATAGGTTAGTCTAAACTGCACAGATTGAACCCATAGGCCAGTGAACAGACATTCACTATCGAGTAGAGAAATGCAGCCACATGCCTGCAGTGGCTCAGGCCAGAAGCTGGTGGGCACTAGAGCACACTTACCTGCTTAGCTGGAGCAAACAGCCTGGGCTAGGGCTAGCTCACCTACCCAGCAAGGGGAGAGAGAAGGGCTTGCAGTGGGAAGTGAAAAGCATCTTGGGATGCTGGGGGACTGAGAGTTAATGTGAATCTGGAGGAGATCTTGGACAGAAGTTCAATAAACTGATTTAACCTAAATCAGTTAAGTCTGATACTGCATTTATTCAGGTTTACCTTAAACCGGTTTGGGCCATTTTGGAAGCAGTTTATGTACACTGAACTTCTGTTGTTACAGATTTGAACTTATTTCTGATCACTTATACTGGTTTATGTGTAATTTTGTCCCTAGCCATTGTGACTGCCCTTTCTCTTCCCGAAACCCTAGCTTCATGCATGGTACACATTCTAAACAATGGTGACAAGAGAAGCAGGGAACTTATAGATAACGGCAGCCTTCAACAAGCTCTTATGAACTGAATGAGGCAGGGGCCTTGTGGAAAATACAGTGTTATATCCCATAATTAAAGACTGTATCAGAATACATAGGTATAAAACAACTGAATTATATCAGCTTTACTCCTCCATGTCCTAACTATCCAATGCATAATTTTGACATCTAAATAATGTTTTCTGAATTTAGATTTTTGTAGGCAACTTCACACCTTTCTTAAAAAAAACAAATAAGTTTGGTTCAAACAATGTGTGAACTTTCAGATGCACAGAACAGGCCCTTTAAGCCTAATAGCAGTCATCACCTGTCAGCTACCATCACTAGAGGAGGATGGGATATTTAGCCAGCTAGTTAATTAAAGGTATTTGTTGACAGCAGAAGAACAGACAGAGTACTTGTGTTGTGCAGTACTATCCTACAGCAGAGTTAATTAGTTTATTCCAGCCCAATAGCACCATATGTGTAGATGCTGATGCTTTACTGTAGAGCTAATCAGTCAGCTCAGCAGTAAGCGTCTCGTATAGATGTGTCCAGTATGTGTCACGAACTAGGGTAAGATATAACTACATCGTTACTCAGTTTCCTTCCTTCTTGCCAGCCAATATATGCAATAATATTATATCTAATACTACAAGATGAAATGCCTCAAACATAGTTAGGCTAATGAGTTGCTAAAATATAAGTGTTGCCACTTACATATAGACTTCCTACTTTCATATGCCATAACCTAGTACATGATTTGGGCATCTATATCCTTAGCATCATCTGGCAGTTAACAGACAAGCCAACCACTCACCTGTGCCCCCTTCCCCCCCCAAACCCCCCCCCCCCAAAAACCCCAAAGCCCTAAACCATGAAAGAACCATTTTCTTTTAGTCAACATGATTCTTAAGGTACGTGATTTTAAATATACCTCTGTGTTTTCCTATAAATTATGTATGTAATCAACAAATGACAATACTCGAATAGAATGTTGCTTTTAAGGAATGCCACTATGTTTGGCTGCAGAAAATCTGCCAAAGAGCAAAGAGATTAACAGTATCTGAAACCTGTAAAGGTTCATTTCAGTTAAACAAATTTGAAGGCACGCTGGGAAGGTAATACATAATTTCTTCTGGAGTGGGAGCCTAACATTAATGGAAGCCACACGGTAATATTCTGCTGCCAAATTTTAAATCTGCTGATAAAAGAGTGGATAGAGACCATAAAACAGGAGGGGGAAAAAACAAAAGCAAAAGTGTGTGTATGTTTATACATATATACACACACACACACACACACACATACATATTCATATACATATACGTACACACACACGCACATATATATACAAACACCCTCTGGACTGCTGTAATTAAGAGGGTTATTTTATAAGGTTAACATTATGAGGCTCTCTTTTAATCAGTTTGTCAGGTTACATTTTCTTCTTTCTGCCTTAGATGTAAGTTAAATTCCAGACCTTACTGCCTTTGGATGTAGACTGGGCAAGCTGGACACTGCATGAAGTACTGATTGCTTAGATCTGTGCCTAAAATGAGAAGGAGGCCATGTTTCAAAATCATTTGAAATGGCTCCTGCTGTGTTGTGTTCTCATATAGATTAACTGATTACAAAGCAGAGCCAAACTGGGATACAAATTTGCTCAAAAACCATAGCTGAATCCAGATTTGACCTTGTCTGCGTGACTCAACCAAAGGGCTGTGAAAAACATCAGTGGAAACCATCTTCAACATGACTTTCAGACACGGCATCCCCCTCAGCAGAGATCAATTTAGTCAAAACAGAGGAAACATTTGTTCAAAAGGTTAGTGAGCTCAAACCATTCACCAAACTTGGTCTGAGTTTTGAGAGTATAATGAAAACTGAAACCTGTGCAGTGTCCGCTGGTTTGGGAATTCACTGAGACTATTGTACATGGCTCTAGCTATAGGACATGGGACTGCAAATAAAAGCAGTATTGTTGTGTCTACATAGAAGAACTGAGAATCTGATAATTGGGTGGGTGAGGGAGCACTAGTTTTAGTATGGAAAGTGCAATATATCTAGAGTAGCCTTAGTATTTTGACCTCATTTTTGCAAGTTGTCCATACTTATTATGAATAATGCCATTTCAGTTGCTATGTTCTTTTATTGTTCTTTCATTGGTTTACCCACACATGCCAACCACAACTACCTGAATATATGGCCTTTGTAAAGCCTTCTCCAATTTCCAAGAAATTGTAGAAGAAGAATTCATACTTCCGTAACTTCCTGAGAAAAACCCTATAATTTCTTGAGCCTTGGCATCAGCCTTCATTTTTTAACTGACGACCAGAATAAACAATCACTTTTGTTTATTTTGGGATGAGAGGATTTTGCTGGAGCTTTTGAATATGAAAATGTGCTTTCCATTAGAAAAATCACAAGGCACTTTGCAATGGATGTTAGCATTATTACCCCCATTTTACAGACAGATGGAAGTCAACAGCAAAGCCAGGAAGAGAACCCAGGTCTCTGGGTCCTATTCAAGAGCACTATCCATTACGACTGCACTAACTTCCTGATACAGCAATGAAGTGCCCTGTCTACCTTCCACAGGTGACACATAGGGAGGGTACAGGGTGGGGGCACGTGCCCCTGCTGAGATAGGCTGCCGCTGGAGCCACCACCGGCTTCTGTGGACAGTCACTGCCCCACCACCCTGCCGTCACCAATGCAGCTGCTGGCGGCTGCGGGCAGTCCCTGCTTGCCACTCACTGCCATGGTGTCCCCCTGCCAGTCACGGGAGTCACCAGTTGTTCATGCTACCTTCAGCAATAAAATGAAAACTAGCCTCAGAGTTCCCTGCATCTCTGGAAAACCCAGCCTCATGCAGCATTTCAAGATGATGGTCACCAATTAAAACAGTAATTTGGGGTCTGTAATACGCACACAAAATGATGGCAACAAACTGTTCTTTAAAGCTGGGAAGAAAGAGGAGATTGTTCTGTAGAAGAAAAGTATGAATACTTCCAGACTTTATGATGCTGCTTTCTTCATCATTTCACAAACATTAGGATTCTTTTGCAAACTGCTAGGATAACTCAGATTGGATTACACTAGTTTGTTTTGGTGGAGAGGATGATATATTTTAGATCTTGAAGGAAATCTTAAATTGACACCTTCTTGATGCAGCTACAACTTTATGCAGTACACAAGAGGTATACTGCTAAGGTTGTTCTCTGGTTTTCATCTTTTAAAAAGGTCTGAAATTATATTATATGAAAGAAAACAGCAGCAATCAAAAACAGAGAGAAAAACCCCAGCAGCAACCACCAAAAGAATATGCCCAACTGAAAGACAGGACCTCAACTGGCATAAAATCAACATAGCTCCATTGACATTATTGGGATTATATCCAATACATCAATTGAGGATTTGGCTCTACATTCCCATCTTGCATGCAGACAGACTTCAATGTGCAACTCTCTTAAACAGGAATGGGATTTATGTGCATAAATCCTCATACATTGTGATGAAATATACCCCATAAAAATAATCAAACTTCTTTTTTTGTGTGTCTGCAATAAAACTTAAAAGAAGTGCAAATTTTAGCTTGGGGGCAACTTTTATGGTCTAGTTATAAATCTCTGCAAGGAGGGGTTTGCAACTGAAACACTGACAAACCCTCAAGTAAAAGACTACAAGTGGAGGCACCAATAATATATACTCCAAATTCTACTTCAGTGCAATTGAGTGCGTGCAACACCAGCATTCGCAGAGTCCATAATGGAATAACCAGAGCAGAGAGGGGAAAATGGTCATTTCTGAATTATCATTTGCTTCAGAAAATGAACTCAAAAACTGGATAATATTGTTGCTAGAACGCTGAGGTGCATATGTGTAACAGGATGTTGTCAAAAAGGAAACAGCCTGTTCTCTCTTGTATATGTAAACAGGAGCCAAGAAGGACTTAAGAACTGGTTCTGATAGTACTGGTCTGGCAAAAGGAAAGCCCATTGCATTATGCTTTCAGATAGTCAAATGATATTTAGCTTCCATTTTATCCCTGTCATAATAGTGCACTGTTGTGTTGTCTTTTTTTCTCTCCAGGTCTGATTAACTGTTGCTTACATCACATAGTAACTTTATAGTTACTCTTTCTTTATAGTATAGTTATAGAACATTAAAATACTTAAGGAAAGCACGGGTTTTTGACTCCTCAGGATAATATTAGTTATCCTATTCAAGGCAAATTCAGTTGCCTTGACCAATCAATAAATCAGGTTTTTTTCAGTTTGTTTGCTGTCATCTTTCATGGCCAAACTCTTCAGAGGACAGAATAGTATTTCCATCCTATAGTCCCACTGATTAAATTAATTACTATGCTTATTAATTATTAGCAGCACTCTTGCATTTGAATTTTCAGCCTTTATATTTCATAGTAGCACTCCACCTTTACTTGCCAATCATAATTATAACTACTGACTCTATCACATTTTGCTTTTTTAAGTGAAATAAAATGTTTAGGTTGGTACCATGCCAAAAATGGGGTCATTCCCAAACTTGTAATAACATATCCTTAGCTGATGTTTCTTAGTAACATGTGTAAATAGGAAAAAACAGTTACACTGCAGGGGTTTGGCTTGGCCACATGTGACTACAGTTAAAGAACATGAGAAGAAAATCAATGGTCTTTCCAGGATAGGAGTCCAGTTCACCAATAAACATGTTGCACAGACACAGAGACATGCAAGCATACAAAATATTAAGCACTTTCTTAGCATGGTATCACCAAGAATAGCGGTGTGACATAACTCATTAATTAAAACATGCACATAGAGACTTAATTGTCCAGACGCCACAAGAATTCCCCCCTCTGATGAATAAGAATCTTTTACCTCTGGCAACATTAAATTTACCTGATAAACATCACCTCTGAGTTAACCAAGCTCCAAGTATTTGTGTCTCAGTGGTAGTACCTTATTGACAGCGGTGGTATAACAATCACAATGCAAGTGTAGCAATCACAGGTGTGCTCAGCTATGAAATTTGGATAAGGCTCTGGATTTTGGATAAGCCAAACTTCTCTGGTGTTTGGGATACAGGTGCATACACATGCAGGGAGATGGCTCCAACATGCTGGAAATCAATGCGTTGGAGCAGATTCAATTAATCTAGCAGATGCTAGAGTCTGCTGGAGAGCATTTATTTCCATGCTCCAGAAGGCTCGAATAAATGCTTAATCAAATCAAGCGCTCCCTAATTAATTCATGTTGCCAGAGGTAAAAGATTCTTATTCATCAGAGGGGAGAATTCTTGTGGAGTATGGACAATTAAATGTCTATGTGTATCTTTTAGTTAATGAGTTACGTCATGCTGCAGACTCGATTAATCGAAATAAATGCTCTCCAGCAGACTCTAACATCACATGTACTAGCGCCACTGCACCAAAAGTGGCAGTCCAGCACTTTGAACTAAAGCTCATCAAATGAGCTTTAGTTCAAAGCACCCCACTTCCATTTTTCAGTGCAGGGGATGCTGATACATGTGACGTTTGGGCACATTTAATTCAAAGTGATCCCTAATTAAAGCAACCCCTATGCCCCACACCTCCTGGCGAGCATGTAAAAATGCCCCAGGTTTTTTTCAAACCTTGCAATGACACAGCTCCTCCTCCACCTTTGGATCAGATTTCATGCTTTCCTAAAGTTGAGGCTTCTTGGGAACCAAGGCATTCTGATCCAGAGGAAAACTGGCCCCATATCTAGTTACAGTATAAAAATGGCATGACAAAGGGAGTCAATGAGAAAAACACACAGCGTATCATTGAATAATTATGAAATTATAATAGAAAAGTATATTTCAGGAACCACTATAATACTTACTGGAGAAGAGTGAGAAGAAGGGTGGAGAGTGATTTTTACTTTTTATAAACCATCCGTGCTTGCATGAATGCATGATCTTCTATTGTTCATATATCCCTTGCTGGCTGTGGGTTCTATATTTCTAATCCATAAACATTTTTAAACTTAAAAATGTCTTTAAAGTAAAAGGAAAGAAGTTGTTTTCTGTGCACTGAGCTTCATCATGCAGTTCCCTCTAGAACGCAGCAGAATAAACAGTTCTGCGTCCAGTACAGAGAACACTCAGGCTTCTTCAGCATCATGTTCTCGAAGCTTAGGTGAAATCAACCCATTCTTCAAAAAGGACCAGTTAGAAATCCTTCATCCTCTCTCAGTGTAATGCTCTGTCTATACAAAGAAGATTTGGACCCCTTATTCTCTAAGTACAAAGATTGAGGACAGTTTTACACCTTACACTGTGAGCCATACACATGTGAATTGGTGTTAGTGCTAGTTTGGAGTTGGGAGCAATCACACCCTTAGTCTAGAAACTTTCTCTGACTGTCCCCTACCTGCATATCTGTGATTTGCCACTAGAGCCTTGTAAGCAAGGATAAGACTATGGCTATGAGTTGACATTAAGGCTAGGGACAGAAATTGCACATAAACCAGTATAAATGATTGGAAACCCATTGAAATCTGGAACACAACAGGAGTTTAGCACACCTAAACCACTTTCAAAACCAGTTTATGATAAACCTGGATGGATGTTGTATCAGACTTAACTGATTTAGATTAAATCAGTTTACTGAACTTCTGTCGCAGATCCCCTCCAGATTCAAATGAACTCACAGTGCTCCAGCATCCCAGGATGTTTTGCACCTGCCCTGTAAACTCCCCTTGCAGGGTGGGTAGGGGAGGCCAACCCTTGCCCAAGCCATCTGCTCCAGCAGAGCAGGAAGGCATGGTCTAGTGCCCCCCAGCTTCTGGCCTGGGCAACTGCAGACATGTGGCTGCATTTCCAGAAACAAAAGTGAACAGCATTTGCTTCTTGGTTCCATCTGCACGGCTTAGACTAACCTGTGAAGATGGAATCAATTGGACTTTTTGACTGTCTATACTTAACCTAGAGGGCTGGTGAGCCAGGACAAGCTTCTATCCCTTCTGAACATGTCGGGGAATGAGAGATCCTGGGATACTGGAGGATTTCAGCTTAGGTCATGCAACTGTGGGGCGTGACCACTCCTTAATGGAACAGAAGCTGGGTAGTGCAGGTAAGAGATAATCCTGCCCTGGAGTGGCATAACTTTGAGCTGCATGGTGAGTGCTTAAAACAACTTTAAGGTGTTAATGTGTGGACAATCTAAGAGTTAAAAGCTCCAGGAGCTGCTGAAAACTTCTGTGTAACAAGGGCATGAGTCCTAAACACTACTATCATTATACTGGTAGAGCTGCCCCACTGATCCATACTAGGTCCTAATGGCCATGAGAGTAACATCTCTTGCAACATTTTGGCATGCTTCATGTCAATATGAGCTGCAATGTACCAATACGGAAATGTGTGGAAAAATAATGGGTAAAAAAATGAACCACATTAGTTTGGCCCTCAAAAGAAGCTCAGTCATAGCTAAGTTAATGCCTGAGAAATACTTGATAAGTAGCCTTTTGTCCACTCTTACACAGTAATGAGCCATCTATTTATAAGAAAGTTGGCAGTTTGATGGTTCTTCGCCATGTAGAGGTACAATCTGTCCATTGACATCCTATGAGATTTAAAGACACTGCATTTTTCTTTATTGCCAGGTTCCCATTGAACTTTTGCCATGCAAGTGTTTTGTCAAGTGTTTTCCTAGTTTAGTGATATTTTCAAAGCTCAGTTCATCTACCACATATTAAGATGAACATTTCAGTATGTGGTTTAGTGGTTAAGGTAGAAAGCTGGGAGTCAGGACTCCTGGGGACTGACCCCTCTCCAAGGTGTTCATGTGTAGCATAGCAGATGTGTGTTTTCTGAGCCAATCAGGTATAAAATGGGACAAAGCAAAATGAAAAGAATCTGTTTCTATTATACCCGCTATAGAGCAATCTGGCACTCTGGGTATGGTGTGAAAACTAAAAGAGATTGTGAGCATGCAAAACTGGGAAAGGACAACAGAGGCAGCACAGTTGTGTTCCCTTCAGTTTGACTGTCTCTATCAGAAGTGCAGTAGCTGTACTTACCTGTTACTTTCTGCTAGCGCACCTCTAGAATGCTGTTTTCTCCCTTATAGTTTGATTATCCTTAGAAATGAAATACACCACTACACATTCTTTCCTAAAAGTCCCAATCAAAGCACTAAGAATTAGAAGTATAACATATAATGTTAGAAGGTCTAACTTTCTTCAAAAACAAGTCTTCAAAACATAAATAATAAATTCAGAGTTTATTTTTAGTAGATGAAAAGACGATTATGTTACCATCTTTCTTTCTTTCATGGTGTACATTCAGAGAATCTTAAGTATGCTGAGAAGCTTCCATTACTCTTAGGCACCTCCTTCCTAGGGAAAACCTGTTTTCTTTCTGTTTTATATTTGGCATTTAAAGATTTCAGAAACTATTCTCATAGCTTTTCTATTAAAACCTGACCCTTTTGAGTAGACCTGGACACAAATTTGAATCTTCTGTCTCCAGTGTGAACGCCCCAAAATTGTGCAGCTTGTGAAAAGTGAGTCTCTCTAATGGTGTTCAAACAGAAACCTAGATAAGAAAGATAGATAAATATACCCAGATCCTGTGATTACTTTTTATCAATCTTCTGGCATAAGGCAACCACAAAGCTTGCCTATGCCGGTGACTGGATGCTTAAGGATTCCCCCGAGGTTGGAGCATAACAGGAATGCACAGAAGTGGAGATAATTTTTCAACTGTTTAAAAAAGTCCTGAGAACCACTTGAACCAGTAGAAGCCTGTGCAAGCTTGAGTGACCATGAGACTAATATAACTAACCGTGGGGGCTGAACCAGGTGCAAAACAGGTATACAGAAGCTGCCCTCTGACTTCTTTGCATCAAGAAGATGTCAGCCAGACCTGAGGATTGAGACCAGTGAATATTACATTTACTTATTATACAGTCACATCTAAAATTGTTACAATTCATTTAAGGGTGTCACCCCCCTCCCTGCCTCCAGCAGACTCCACACCCTAGTTCCTCCTCTTTCAGAAAAATTCAACTTCAAATTTTCTTTGGTCCATCATGGATTTGATATCACTAAGCCATAAGCTAAGACCTTTTTGGGTTAGGAACAATACAAATATACAGTAAGAAAGAGTGGGAATAACTCTCCTGGGCTAAAGACAGACATCCAAAAAGCCTTAACTGAGTCAATCTTTGCAGTTTAGTCTAACCTGCAGAGATTGAACTGATTTGCAAGTGGATAGACATTCACTTTTGATTCAAGAAATGCAGTGATTCAGGCTAAAAGCCAGGGGGCTCTAGAGTGAGTGCTCCCTTGCCTTCCACAATGCTGAGCTGATGGGGGTAGCAGGCACGGTCAGGCTCTGGCAGGACCTCTGATTAGGTAGGGGTGTAAACCCCACTTCTGGCCTGCACAGTCCCCAGCCAGGATGTCCTTGAACGGGGAGGGGGAAGCAGCCCTCTCCAGGTTTTTTTCTGGCTCACTGCTCAAGGGGTGGGGAATGTTGCCAGACCCCAACCCCTGGCTAGCACTCTGAGGCAAAGTGGGGAGGGAAAAAGGGGGAACTGTTGGCATGGAGTGCATGCGTCTGTTGATGATACTGAGCTTTTCAATCTCCCTTTCCCTGCTTCTTCATACTGTCTGCAGCAAATTGACAGGCACTGAATTCATTGTAAACTAGGTCATTTCTCACACCTTTCACTGTCCCTTCTAAACATTGACAGATTATAGCCTTTGAAGTAAGCAAGCCAGCAGGGAGCTTATCAGAACACAAAGTTTATCAGCCCATCGAGAAAACAACGCCTCTCATTAAATCAAGCTCTTCTTAAACAGCTTTTTCCAAAGAATGAACAGAGGGACATTACCAATTGACCTGTTCATTAGTTGCAAAAAGCCCTAAGCGGACACTGTTCTGTCTGCCTTTGTTTCAGTGAAATTGCGCGTGCGTGCACACACACACACACACACACACACACACACACCCCCCTCTCCAGCATTAGTTAGCATGGGGGTGGCAGTCAGATGCTGGCTGGGGTCTGTGCTGCTGGGGGTTCTCCCGTAGGAGAAGGGGGATCTGTGACTGAGCAATGAGTGAGGGGAGGGTGGGGAAGAGGAAGTCAGGCAAATGCTGCTGTGCCTACCATCTCCACTTCCTTATCAGCCAGCCAGAGCTCAGACTCGGGAGGAGAGGGGTGGAGCCAGCCCTGCTCCCTGCAGAAGACAGCCCAGCCCAGCCCAACCCAGGGCTGAAAAGCATGCTGGGATACTGGGGGACTCTGCTTTAACTTAAACTAGGAAGGGATCTGGGACAGAAGTTCCATAAACCAGTTTGACTCAAATCAGTTGCATATGATATGACATTCAACCAAGTCTATCTTATACCAGTTTTGGCCATTTTAAAACTGGTTTATGTGCACGGAATTTATGCTCTGTTACAGGCATAAAACCGGTTTCTGATCACTTAAACTGGTTTATGTGTAACTTCTGACCCTAGGCCTCATTGTTAAGCTTTGTTAACTACAGTTGGAGATCTTTAAGTGACATTATTTCATTTCCCCTGTCTCAGAGTGACAGATACGGTAGATACTGTAACTACAACTACCACGTTTAAAGAATGAGATTATGCCACTAACGGCATAGAGAAAGCATGGGGCTGATGGACCTTGTGTTAAGCTTGTAAGCAAGTCCAGTGTGGGCTAGATTTTTCTGGAAGGCAAGCAGATTCTGTTTGAGCTGAGTGCTTATAAATTATATAAAATTGCTATATCTTCTCTCTAAGCCATCTCACTCCTGATTTTTTTTCTTATGGTGCCAGAAATGTTATTACATCAAAGATGGAGCTAGTAATTCCAGTCCAAGTTAAGAGCATTTGCAAAGAAAATTTGCAAGAAAATAGTGACTTTATAAGGCAACAATTTATGTGCTTTCCCTTACAAAGAAAAATCCTAAAATGTAGGTGATGACATTTCTTTATATGGAAGCCTAGAACTGTTTGCAGGTACAAAATGCTTCCACATGAAAGAAGGTAAGAGATAAAAAACTTTTGACAGAGACTAGGTATAAATCAGAGAGATACTGGATACCTACAAACTGTGTTTCTTCCGCAATCAAAACATGATTGCATAGTTTACTAACTGACCCAAACTCCTATTCAGTAGATGGGGTTGAGAACATGAACCAAAAGCACCTATCATTTGTTAAATTTGTTGTAAAAGTTAAATGAAAAGGAATTATTTTTCAAAGCGTTGTCACCCAGTTAAAGCTGCCAGAGAAGCGATTCTCAACCAGCATTTTTTCTTTATTCACAATCAAAGTCAATATGAAACAGTTTATTCATGTGTTACTGACTTAAAACTTGGATTTCAGACATGAATTTGAGGGAACTACGTGACTTTATGACAAGTAGATAGTGCTTAGATAAGTGTTCTGTATGCTATAAATCCCTGAAAGAAACAGATTAGTAAAATAAAGCTTCATGTGTGGAATACCAAGTGCACAAGTGATGTTCAGCATATGATTGAAAGCAGCTTTAACCTGACCATAGATATTTATAGAGTCTGTGAAATTAGTGAAATATAGATTGGAGAAAAACCTTTAGTTGGTGAAAACTGGCAGAGCTCCATTAAAGTCACTGCTGCTAAATAATTTCTCTCAGCTGAGGATCTGGTTTCTGGACTCCCAGCAACCCTGTACATACTAGTCCTGTTTGGGATAGTCCATATGCCATCACAAAACTAGGAATGAAGAAAAGCAAAGGAACAATCAAAATCAGAACGTGCAGTTTACTGACAGACACAAGTTCCGATTCAATAGATGGGGTTGAGAACATGAGCCCAAAACTGTCCAGCCCTGGTCAAATACTCTACAAAAGTCAAATGAAAAGTAATTCTCTTTCAAGGGGGTTGTCATCCAGTTAAAGCTGCCAGATTCTCAACCAGGGTGCTATGGCACCCTGGGATGCCTTGAGATCCTTTCAAGGGTGTCCCGGTGCGCCATGCAACATTAGCACTATTAGATGTACAACAGTGAGTCATAAGATCAACCCAGAGATTTCAAACAGGAATTCTAATGTTGAACACAGAAAACTTCCTTAGTGAAAGCTAACAGGTAGCAATTTCCAAGTGCTTCAAGTCTAAAAAGGTTGAGAACCGCTGCACTAGAATGTTATATCCCTGTATAGCAGCAAGGGGTCAGACCTTTCTCTTTCTGCATGCAAGGGAATTGTTTTACACTGGGAAACAAACAAGCTGTATACTGCTGCAAATATACAGATATTCCAAAATATAGCACATAAAACTATCTCTGGGAAGTGTAAAGCAAAACTTTTTCTTTTTCTCTTAGCATGCAAGAGGAAGGATTGATCATTTTTTTCCTTGTTGTACTCAGACATTAAATGCCATTACAAAGGGAAAAAACTCCTTCCAGAACAGTAGAGCAAATTCTGGCCCCACCAAAGATTCTTGCCACCAGCTTCAGTGGAGCCAGGAACCAGTCCAGTGGTTTTAATTCCCCACATTACTCAGGTTGTCCGCTAGACTAATGTGATGGTGAATCAGGCCTAGTCACACCTCATTATTTTCTATGCGGTAAATGCAGTTGTACCCCTCCAGTATCAGGCAGCCTTGCTACGGCTGTTATGGGATCACATATAGAGAGTCTAGCCAGCACAATCCTAAGACCTAAGGTATCTGAAGGAGAAAACCACACACAACCACAAGAGAGACCACAAGAGAGAAAAACCAGGACCTCTGATTATGCATCTACCAAGGGATGCTCTAACAGCTAATTTAATACATATTTCCTTTAACAAATAACATAAAAATTACTTGATTATACAACTGCAGCCTAGCCCCAAAGATGGGAGCAGACTCATAAAACTGCTTTTACGTGGAAGCACAATCACAAACCACAGCAGCAGGTTGGGTAGAAAAGCTCAGTATCCCTGAAAAGGTAGAACAACATACAGACTGCATTAATTCTCTGGGTTTAACTGAAAAGCCAAACACAGCCAAGATACGTGCTGAGCCATATGGTGTAGACATAAGACCTAACTTTCTGATGAAACCTGTTTAAGAAGTGACAACTAAGCTCTCAGGCTAGGTACAGACACTCAAAAAGCCTGAGGCAGAATCGATCTAAGTTAGGCAGCATAAGCAGCGTAGTTTAATTAGGTAGTGAACAGAGCACACATTCACCCTTTAAGGGGCGGGGGGCGCAAATCTTAGACCGAGTTCTACCACTTTTAAACCAATCTATGTATGCCAAACTTCTGTTCTGTTATGGGTATAGAGCAATCACTTATACCAGTGAAAGTGTAATGTGTGTACCTGGTCCTTGAAATAAATATATGTTGCAAGAAAAGTTTGTGGAGTTAAAACAAAATTGAATCTGGTCCCAAAGAATCCTGCCACAGAACTTTGAGAAATGACAAAATACTAGGTTAATAATGGCAAACTATTTAATTTAGGGGCAGTCTAGACAATACAGATTCACTTTACAGAAAGTAGAAAGACATCTAACACTAGGTAAAAGTAGGAGTGTGTGGAGCAGGCCTTATTCAATTTGGATTTGGCCCAAATCAGGGATAGTGATTCATTTCATTGGTTTGGATCACTGTCCCAGATTTGATTTGGCTGAATCTGAATCTGAAGATTTGATGCTGATTCAGAGAATCAGTGAATCGGACATAGACACAGCTTTAAATGTTTTTTTCTATATACCTCTAGGTATCAGTACAGCTTGTTTCATAGTTTCATAGTGCCTAGGGTCAGAAGGGGCCTAGAGCAGGCCATCTAGTCTGACCCCCCACCAATGGCAGGAACGAGTGCCAGGGTCACAG
>JAGPOW010000261.1:173204140-173225516 GCA_030014935.1 Caiman crocodilus
GTGGTGCTGGCTCCTACCCTGGGGGTCTTTAAGAGGAGGCTGGATGAACACCTAGACGGGGTCATTAGACCCCAGTACTCTTTCCTGCCATGGCAGGGGGTCAGACTTGATGATCTGCTCAGGTCCCTTCCGACCCTACCAACTATGAAACTATGTGTTTGCTTCGGACACAGGTATAATTTCCATCATTGGGCACAATTAGTGTAAGTTATACCGCTGTCAATGTGTCATGTGTCTGCACCCTAAATAATATAGAAAACAGTGATTGGTGACCCAGCTTTGCACTTATTTCCTTCTCTTATCTATATTCAGTCTTGCATAAAGTGAGTTTAGTTATTACAGTTATTTTCCCACTGGACAGAAAACATAAAGCAACATTAACACAATTGGCTAGTCTTATCAGAGAGTCAAAGGCAATGGTTAATGAATTATTCTGTTCTCTAAACATATCCCTGAAAACAGATTTAAGACCACTGATAGGGTGATGGGTGGGATGCCATGCTGCCACTTTACCTGTTCTGTAACCAAGCAGAGCAGCTGTTCAATACTGACTGTGTGGTTTCTTTCACCAGCCCTAAACGCATGCCAGAACTACTTCCAAAATAAGATAATGTTGCACCTTGTTTAATCTGCACAGTAGGCAAAATCTTACAAGGTGCTGAAAGCCTTAAGGACTGAGCATCCTTTGCTTCCAGTGAAGTTCAGGATGTGCTTTGAGGAAACATGGTGTTTTGCATCTTCAGGAACTTGACAACAAAGCACTGATATTCCAAAAAACACCCGCTTTCACTCATGCATTTTGTTGCTTGCTAGTAGCTTTTCCAGGGTAGGCTCTTAAGCAAAAAGTAAACCAATCATTTTTATATTAAAAAAAAAATTTCCATGTATTCCTGTTATGATGCACATTTTTTTCAATGGTCACATTAACTGCCACTTGCTCAATCCAGTTTCATGGGCAGGATGGTCCTTCAGGCACCTAATGCAAGGTTAGCCATGTTTTGTCCCTTGTTAATTCTGCACTCATAAAGTTCTCACCCCGGTCAAGCAAAATCATCTTAATACATATCCACAATCTTTTATAGGATTGGAAGGTGCCCTTTATCTACCTCCTCTATAGCTAAAAATCATGATGGGTATTATGATGCAACATTGCAACAGCTATAGCATAACCTGGATACTGAAGGAATGTTTGTATGAGCTCTCTACAGAGCCTTTAGATACCACCACCATGGCTTAAACACCATGGTGATAGGAACTTTAGAAAATACCTAAGAAAGGTCAACTGTTTGATAGGTCCAATTAGTTTTCTAAGTAAAAGCCAAGCATGTGCCAATATGCTAACATAGCATTCGCTTCTTGAGTTAATAAGGAAGGAAATAACAGGCAGCTGCGACATACAGCTGAAATGGAGAGGCACTCTACAGGGCAAAGCAATGGTGGAATAAACTGCAAGACAAGCAAACAGAGTCAACGCCTAGCTCCAGGCAGGACGGCATGCCAGCAAAAGAGAACAGCAGTGCCAGGATGATTGTGGCTGGACCACAACCTCAATCTGAAAGAACGCTGTGGTCCATAAACCAGAAGGGCTGCTTTCCTCCCACTGCCTTATATGCCACAGGGCCTCTCCACCTTTACACAGCTAAACTCTCTGGAGCTCTCTTGGACTGGCAAAATTCAGTCAGAAACCAGACTTCAGAGAATAGCACCTAGTGTCTGAAGCTTATAAAATTGTACCTCCATGATGGACTGCCTATGCCCTAACATTGAGAAATGCTTCTGTCTAACTGGACTCATTATTCTCCCACATTTGGACTGCAACCTGGCAGCAACCTAGAGTCAAGAATACAGCAGCTCCTTTTAGGTGACCTGTTGCCCACTACTGTGCTCCTGCCAGAGCCACAAACCAATTCTGCTGTTCCCTTCCTCTCCTGATGCTCTCAGTTTCTGCTGGTGTCTGGGACAAAAAGCTGTGCTCTTGCTTTCCCTGTCTTGATGGAGTTCATTCCACTTCTCCAGATACTGCTTATGCTTCCTGATGGGCATGACTTGTGCAGTAGTTCATAAGGATGTTCCCAAAAAGCCGTATTCCACTGCCTTTGAAATGCAGCATTTAAAATGAAATTAAAAACAAAAATCCCCCAAAACAAGAAGCATACCTGCCCCTGAGACCTATCTGTTTATTATCTCCCCATATGGCATGAAGATACTATGGTGCTGGGCATGGTATCAAAACTTTAAAAGATACCGTGCATTGTTTCCTTCCTGCATAAAAATCAATTAGAACACCATTCCTGAAGGATCCCCACATGCCAATACGTAATCACCACCAAATTCCTGGGATTGTTTGCTTCTGGCTTTTTTGAAGGATTTCATACTTATGCAATCAGGCTCTGGGAAAGCATGAGAATAACAGCTCATAGGAGTTTCTTCACTTGCATGAGAGAGAGACTTAATAGGACCAAACAGTAAATCCAGTACAATGGCATCTCTTTGAAAATGATGATCAGAGAAGTCAGAGATAGAAAAGGAGGCAAATAAGATAGCCCATCACCCTGCCAAAGAACCTTAGATCCAACAGGAGCAAATACTTTCAGTTACAAGGAGGACAGAAACTTGGCTTGAACAGACCATTTTTAGGGTATGGTCTTCTCGTGCAAGATTTGCCTTTTAATCTATATTCAGGAAATAATCTAACGCATAATCTTGTGTTTTCCAATGTTAGCTTACTATTATTTTCTTTTCTATGAAATCTGTTTTCTCATTAATAAGAAAACTGCTTTTAAATTACATTAACTCCTCTATAATACCCAGCTAACTAACTCTTTCCACATACAGAACAGAACAAAGGCAGTGCTGGATAGGAAAGAAAAGCATTGCAAAGTTGATCTGGGCTTGCTGTAGTCTCTACTTTGAATCTGCTCCAGTAGAGGGCACTCAAACATTAACTAAGCATATAAAGTTCTATTAATCAGCATTTCCACTTAATTAAAACTCCTATTAAAAGTCCTGACTATGGGGGGGATTAGCTCTTTTTCTTGCTCTCTCTCCCTCTCTTACACATGCACGCACAGACATGCACACACACAGAAAAGATAGATTGCTCCACATAGGTGCCACAAATGACAGAATGGGGAAACTTTGTTCTACTAAGCAGAAGTTTCTTCTTTTTCTTTTTTCATTTCCCTTTTTTTACAAACCGAGTTCTATGCCAAAGGGCAATTTCTCTCTTCCTCCAGGGGATCAGAACTTAGAGAGGAGCAATAAGGGTGTTTTATACCCTCTCAGTTCATGTGGGCCAATTATTTCCTCATTAAATTTACTTCTGTTCTTTTTCCTGGTGTACAGTAGTTACAAGGCCAGGTGTCTTAATAACACCAGAATTTCCTCTGTAAAAATATATGCCAGGCTACAAACTGTTTGAGGGAGAGAAGAAACGTGCACCCTTCCCACCCAATGGCCACTGCATGATATTCCAAGCTCCTACTACACCAGTGAGAGCCAGATACAATATAAGTTTTCATGGCATTATTGGGCACAGGCTACCAAAAGTAAAGTCCACAACCACTACTTACCTCTCATTCAGGACTTTGCATTTCGGAGTCCAATACAAAGACAGATAAACATTGTTATTTTTGTGGAATTGTGGGGAAAACTAAGGCACAAAAGGATAAAATTGACTTGTGCCAGGTCATATAGCAGAACGATAAAGGAGCTGAGTTGGAGTTGATCTCAGCTCTGCTGCCAGTCAGCTTACTACCCTATCCACTTACTGCCTCCCTTCTGCCATTCTGTCAGCCTGAGCCAATTCACATAGCAACTTTATGGAGAAAAAGATAGGCATGGAGTATGTCCACTAATCAATTCCTTTATTGTACATATGAACATCAGCTACCTCATAATACAGAACCAACAGGACAGCAAGACTCATCCACCAACGTGGCAAGACGAAAACAGTCTCCTTGAAAGTAATCAAGAGTTTCTGTAAAAGTGAAAGAGGCAAGGAGTGGATTCTGTCTGGTACTGAGGCTGTAAACTGATGCATATTTGCTAGCTTGGAAGAAATGCAGACAGGAATCTGGTGATGCTGTTCTTGCCAACTCTGTCACAGAGACTGCATTGCTATAGGTGGCGCTGCTGAGCTTCTCAAAGCCCCACAACCTCACATATTATAGGGTCTGCCACTGCATCCTTATCAAAACAGGTCTTTGCAAATTGGGCTTACTTTTCTGGGAAAGAAGTACTAATAAACAATTATACTTGGAAGTAATGGGTTTGATTCTCCTCTTAAGCTAGACAAGCAAAAATCCAAAATAATTTAGGAAAGTCAGTGGAGTTACTCCCAATTGACACCAGTGGAGGCTGGTGCAGAACTTGTACCTATGAAATTAATTTGATGGCATCAGTGTATTTTCAATGCCAAGCTCATCACTCCCTTTGGCCAACTAGAGTAGCCTTATTTCCAGTGGTGTTGCTCTTTTTATTCCCAAAGTTCATTGAGGAGTGTGGTTAAGAGAGAATAAAGGAATTTTGTGCTGTTTCTTTCTACAGCTGCTCTGATGGTATGTCAATAAGGGACAGAAGTACAAGGGATGATTTATTGGATAGACCTGGTTCGATTTCTGCCTCAGCCACAAGCCTTCTAAGGGACCTTGTTCAAGACCCTTAATTTACCCTATGCCTTAGTTTCTAAACTGCAAAATGAAGATATTACTTTCATATCTCAGGGAAGTATTTACTCTGGATGGATAAAATACACTAAGACCGAGAGACTGTGAGACACTTGAAGACTATGGCCACGAAGGTCATAAAAGTCCAAAGGTAGATATGTATCCAGATAGCCAGACAGATAGGCACTTGTTGTGACTCAATGGAGTTTAAATATTTTTATGATAAAACCTGCTGTTGCAAGCCTCTTGGGCTCAAGGGAATCCATAATAACAACAAACCACCACCACCGAAATAATTGGGATTATTCACATTCAGAATGAGCAAAGGAAGTAAGAGAAATCATTTGTCAAGGTCAGTTCTGAGACTAGCTGTCTGAGGATAAAGTGTTACACCCAGGAATCAAAGCTATGTGCAAAGAAAGGATGAAAGATTACAATATCTTTCTCCATCACCATTCGAATGGAAAGAAAATAATAAGCGATTTTATCCTTGACTGAATGTTTTGCAGGTCTGAACCCAGAAAAGGAAAAGCAAATGGGCTTATGCATACTTGGCTGAACTCACACCTCATGAAACTCCACTGACAGTAAGGGAGTTACACCAGGGGTGAATCTGGTCCAGTATGTTTACCAGTAGGAAAAAAAATCACTTAATCTTGATGGCAAAACAGCTACTCATTTGAAGTACATGGTTAAAGTGTCAGAAGGCAACTGTCCCACTATTTAACCTCTTTTTCTCAGCTCCCAGACACTGCCCTGATTTGTAGTTGCAGATGATAAATTACAAGGTTGACCCTGGTTCCTAACCCACTGGCTAGAAATGTTCCTTCTTCTAAGTTTTGGCATACATTAAATTTTGTCTTAAAATACATCCAAGTAGCACTTGCAAAGTTTTTAACTTGAAAGAGAATTCTGACTTGGCAAGAATACAGGACTGGCCTTATTGTCCTATAAATTCCCTGCTTCCTATTTATAAATATACACACAATTGCATGGATCAACAAACACACAAAACACATTCATATACCTATAGTGGAGGTGCACTATTTTCAAGTAGAGAGAGCCCTGCACCACAAAACTCTGGTCTGAATCCTATTCACACCTCCCCTCTTCCCCCCTCACTCCCCCACCTCAATTCCTGGATTTGAAGTGTAGTCCAGCCCCATCTCTAATACAAAGAGATTCATAATTACAGAAATGCAGTCATAGAAATGCACATGTATTAATTTCCTAAGTGATGGCTTCCAAATCTATAAGGACTTAATTGGATCCTTATCCCTGTAACTAATGACAAAAAGAGCATGAAACTCAGTGTTACACACTATGTGGAAAATAAGCTCTTCAGTACTACACCAGCCGTGTTAACTAGGATACATTTTTGTGTGTATATCCAACATGGGCAAACTGTACACGCAATATAATCGATTATTACTATAATTGTGCATGAGTTATTTGTTTCAAAGAAGGTCTGGGATCCTTCCTGTAGTGCATCTGTTGTTCTCCTACTTCTGCATTTCAGCGAATCTTTTTAGTCTGAGGAGTCTGATGCTTCCCTTTGCCAGTGCCCTAACAATCTAGGTTGTTTTCATTTTCTGAGAGTGTATGCGTAGGTAAAGTTGTGTATGGAAATGCAAACATATGTATTTATGCATATGAAATGTCATATGCATCTGTTCTATGAAGGTGTGAAGTGTTGCAGAGTGTGCGTGTGTGCATATGTATGTGTCAATTTTATATATGGCTTGGAAAATGTCAGTATGTTCCAATGCACTGGCTATGTGTAATTTAAATTTATTCATACCAAACACATAAATGCTAATACCTCATTAGTGACTGCTGTTTAAAGGATAAAATAGTCAGTGAACTCTAACACACCAAAATAAGTCTGAGCAAAGAAGCCAAGCAATACAGTTCAAGGCAAGAAGATAAAGTACAGGAGTGAGAACTCACTAGCAAAAAAAACCCAACCAAAACAGTAACAGAGATTTACTTCTTTCTTATGTTGCTTCCTTTAGCCTTGTATTTCACTCCTTTAAAATTCAGGCTAACATCAGAGAAACAATATTTCATTTCTTCTCCTTTCCTACAAAGACTGACAGCCCTGGAAGCCAAAATCCTTGGTGTATCCATGGAACAGACACAGTACAGGAATCTGCAAATGCAAGCTGCCCCATGCTGATACAACCCTTAGGCTCTCAGGGCCTGAGTTCTTAGACTGTGAGCGTTCAGTATTGGGCCTCTCTCCTCAAAATGCCAAGGGTGCAGTTACTCTCAGCTGCGCTTCACGCACTTTCCTACTAGGAAGTGGCTTGTGATCACTGAAATGAGAACAGCTACGCGACAGTGATAATATTTGGTCTCAGCTCAAAGATCAATTTAAATTTAAAAACGACAGCTAATCCCCTGATCTCTTCAGCTATACCATCAATTCCCTTGGATGCCAGAAAAGCCCTCCTGCTGGAAGAAGGGGAGGGAAAGGTCTGAAACAGGCATAACTAGTGAGGTTTGTGACCTGGGAAAAACTCTGCTGGAGAATGGGGGAGGATGAGGGCATTCTGTGTAGCCAGGGAACTGACTTGATGTGGGCACTTGGGTAGTGCACTTCATTTCCGTACATCTGTTTCTCTATCTACCTATAACATAGGGGGATAATACTACTAAGCTACCTTATGAAGGGTGCACATTCTTATACAGTTCTTTGAGGCTGCATAGTGTTTTGAAATTGCTAAACATTATTAAAGAAGATGGTTTCAATCACACTGAAAGCAGCAGGTAAATTTTCTATGTACAAAGCAGTAAAGTCCCAGTGTGGGTATAATACATTAAGGCTCTATTTAGCGTCTGTAATCATTGAAGTCTCATGATAACAATGGAGGTAGAATTTGGGCTCTTGACTTGGTTCCAGATATCTAGAGCTATCAAGCTGTCATAACTACTACTTTGAATTAAGCAATTCTCAAGATAGAAGGGTTTCTTCTTGTGGGCTGTCCTGTTAGAATAGGACCTGCTAGTGGAATAACAGTTCAGTTAAAGATAGATAGAAATATGTCCGGTAGGTAATAGTCAAGCTAAACATTAAGAACAAGCAATTTACTATGATTTCACCCTGAAAAATGAAATAATTTAATCAGTAGTCAAAGCTGAAAATGAAACAAAAGTTAGAAAAGCATCAGAAGATTCTGTCATGCCTGGAAGTTTCCAATGCCACTTTTACTGGACACTCTCTGTTCCCTACGTTACACAGAGGACCATCACTTTGGAAAAAATCTCCCCCCTCCCTACATTCTGCCTTGCAAAACAAAGTGGATTTGTATGCTATCTTATAGAACAGAGATTTTCACTATTTGTATGTGTACACAGTGGACATTCAATACTCATTGTTTGGATGTGATTGCTGAATTGCATAAAAAAAGTAAATTTATCTGAACTCTCATAGCAGCAGGAGCCACTAAAATGGTGTAAAACAAGAAAGACACTTTTCTAGGGCATTTTCACGGTTTTGTTTAGGGTGATTTTGCATAACTTACTTTGCATGCCATTCAGTGAAATGGCAGCAATTTTTGTTTAAAGTGAACTGCAATTTGAAATTCATCTGTTTTGGCTCATTTGCATAAAAATATCCTATTTTTCAGTGAAACATTTGGTGAACTTGTGACAAAACAAGCCTCTTTACAAAATCATGTAGAATATAAAAAGGTCAAACTTTGTCTCATTATACTCAAAGTGTATTAGGTAGAAATACACTTTGTACCATAGGGCCCAACCCAGAAGACCATGAGCATCCATAGTTCCCTTTGCAATCACTGGACATGCGCAGGCTGCTAGATAGTATTCTCAATGAGAAAAATAGAGGGAAGACACCCAAAGATGAAGAGCTGGTTCAGTTCTGGCAAGGCCCAGACTGCATACTCTCCTGCACTTCTGCAAGTGACTTTCGTACATCAAGTGTTTTTCAGCTTCACTGCAGGGATCACAAGTCCATGTTGGGTTCTGGAGCACTCTCTTTGCATCTCACAGCCCAGTGCCCAGGAGCTCCATGTTGCTGCACAGTGCAGCTTTAGGAGCGAGGTTCCACCTCATCAGTCTCCTGCCTGATGGATCCACTGGCCATTCTCCATGGATACAGCCCTCCCTGTATCTATGGGGCGAGCAGTTCAGAAGCTGCCTCAGTGACATGGCTGGATAAGAAGTTGTGGAATAACTCCCACCTAATGAATCCCAAATTAATTCCTTACTACATAGACTAGCTATCTGGTCTGTTATCTACAGAGACAATTTAGCAAAAGTCGCTGTTAATGGAAAAGAAGCAAAAGTCACTGTTAATGGAAATATAGGAGGTGTTTTCACTCCAGCTTTCAGGGCCACAGCCAGACAGAATCCAAGCAACTTTAATTTGCCACAGTCAACAGATACAAATTCAAACCACCATGCAAGAATGAAAATGAAGAGTAGCCTACAGCTTCTTACTGTTCCCTGTGATCCTGATAACCTAGCTGATCAGAAAAAAGAAATGTGGTCAGTGTAAATGGATGGTATTCCACAAATGCACCAAGTGGATCTTTGGGCACCTCTGGACACTTCCCAAATGGGACATACACAGGAAGGTCTTCACTGATTTGGGTGGAAAAAAGCTATGGACTTATCTCATCACTTGGCTATCTCTGATTTCAAGGAGTGCACAGAGAAATGTTAAGCCCTCACTAGGGTTTAAAAAACAGTTCCTGTGTGCCATGCCTTTCTTTTTTCTCTCCTTTAGAATGCAAGAGAGACAATGATTTCTGGAGGCATTTCCTACTAGAATGTAAAGATCTCATTTGCACTGGTATTACAGATAAAGATATTAAAATGTAGACTAAGCAAGCCAGTATTCCATTGATGAACACTTCTGAATGTTATTGGCAAGTTTTTGGCATGTACTAGCATCTATTTTGATTGAGCTTTAGTTTAAGGGACCAACCAAATAGGAAAAGTTTATACTACAGTATTCAGTAACAGCTTAGCCCCACATAACGCTGAATGCTTCCAAGAGACACTCAAGGCCTCCAATTTCTGTTAGTACAGGATCCAGCATTTCTCAGAAATGCTCAGCACTTTGCAGAATTATACCCTTCAAGGAACTAGCAAAGGGCATATTCCTAATACTGGCAAACTTCCAGAAAACATTCTCCCAACAACTTCAACCCTGACCTGGAGGGACCATTTCTCTAGGGACCAGAGATAATTTAGTCTCCACGTAAGCTCACGCCTGAGTCTTTCCTGACCAGCGATGGTCAACTGGTGCAAATTATAAGTTACCAGTCTTAGGTTTCAAGATGCAAATTGCCACCTGACAGGAAGCGAAGGCATAAACTGAGTTTATTTAGAAGCTGAACAAAGGTAAAAGACTTGGTGCTATATCTGCTAAGCCACCTGTCCCAGAAGACTTGTGGGTTCTATTTAAAGGTTAGAGGGAAGGTACTTCATACTATGTAACTGATACAAAATCAGCTAATTTAAACACAAAAAATACTTATTATAATGAACTCCTATACAATGTTATTCAACTGTTCCATGGAACCTACAGGAAAACAGGCATAATTTAAATGTCAGTTTGAGTTTCACATGCATTTTGTCTCTATGGCTCATATGGTGAAACTTAGAAAGCTGTTAGAAATCTGGGCAATAAACTAGCCTTTATGATCCAGATTCACTCGAAAGTTGCTAAGGCAATTTCAAACAGACTGATTCTTCTTAGGATAATACTCTTCTTAGGATGCAAGGAAGTGAAAAAGCGTAAAAACAATTACAAATCCTGGTTCAGTATTTTCAAAAGGAAATAGTGGTTTGCTTTTTGGAAAAAAATGTGCGTGTTAGAAATTTCAGTCACCAATAGTATATTTGGGTTTGTTTGTTTTTTTAATTAAAAAGACAAAATTGAAATGAAATGTTTCATGCATCTTTAAGGGAATTGTTTGCTGGTCCACGGTCACATCCAGTCTGGCAGCCAGCCTTGAGTATAAAAAAGGGCTGGCTACCTGCCCACAGTATGCTGGTCACTGCTGGTCCACAGGTTGCTGGTCTGCAGTCACTACCAGTCCGCGGCTTGCCGGTCTGTGGTCACTTCCAGTCAGTGGCTTGCTGGTCCTCAACCTAAAAAGGTTGGGAACTCCAGGTCTATGGCACTCAACTATAGCAACTAACTACTCAACTGAGACATGCCCTCCTTGGTCCACATGCTTATTAAATGTAGGGCTCATTGCCACACTTCTGGCTACACTGTTTCTGGTTTACGAGGTAGTGTGGCATGTGACAGTATGGGACTTACTGGAACTGGAACTGAGTGTTATAGACATAAATGATTCTAACCTCAATAGCATGGCAAAACTTTAGAACAAATGTTAGCAGAAACAATCAAAGATATGAAAGTAAAAGAAAAAAATTAAATAAATACGTGACACCTATATACTAAAGGTAGATCAGTACAGACTGACTTGATATCTTTCTTTGATAAATTATTATTTTTTAAACAAAGAAAATGCCATAGACCTAATCGAACTGAACCTTAGGAAATTTCTAGTTAAGCCACAAAAAGGGAGATTAGTTTGCAAGAAAGGTAAGCAGCTCACTAAATGGGAGACAGCAATGTGTTGTCCTGTAAGAATTATCAGGCTGAAGGCAGTTAGTAGTAGGGATCCTCACAGATTAGGGTTGGGGCCAGTCTTAATATCATTAAGAACCTTGGCACAAGGAGCAAGAGTGTACACATGCAGGGGTGCTCGTCCCCTGGCCCGTGGGCCTAATCTGCCCCATGGGGCTCCCCACAGGTCACGAAATTTGGAAGAAGGAAGGTGGTGATAATTAATCCTGCCACCCCTTCTCTGATGCCAAATTCCCAAGTCCCACGTAGCCAGGTCAGGGCCAGGCCATGTCCCCTTCCCCCACAACAGGGCCAGGTTGCGACTGGGTCATGCTCCCTTTTCCACATAGCTGGACTGGAACCAGGCCATGCCTTCTCTTCCCCATGCAACTAGATTGAGGCTGGGATCCCTCCCACCCTCCTCTGCACAGCTGGATCAGGCCGCCAGTTGGATCTGGCCACAGGGGAACCCAGCACAACCCATCTGGCCTATAGGGTAAAAAGATAGAGCACCACTGTGCTTATGAATTGTGGTAGTGATGCAAAATTGGGAAGGATCACCAATATGGAGGAAAATCAAGACTACTGTACCAAAAAAAGTTGTGTGATCTTGAGAAGCGGAATAATAGAGCTGGAATTAAATCTACCATTATAAAGGGTAAGTCACGCATGTAGATGTTAATGACAAGAATTACTGCTAGGGGGTCACAGAATTACCTTGCGGTTCATCACTTGGAAATGACAGAGGAGGAGAAAAATCTGGATGTATTAATTGATCATTAGATGACTACAGCCATGTCTTCATTGCCTTCAAGAAGTATCTGGGACCACTGCCAGGAAGCATGTGCTGCCTACTTTCTCCTGACAGGTGCGTACCAAATACCTGAAACCAGACAGTAAAAAGCACTCTCAAATCGTGCCAAAATGTATACCTGAGACAGAGTGCCTGAGAGTGGTGCTGAGCATATGCACAGGGCTACTCTATGCCCACTACATCACTTCAACGTAGGATTTGGTGTATGCTGAACAGGAGCGAGTGGATGGGGCAACCTTTGAGAAATAGTTTCAGGCTCAGCATGGAAGAGGTGTGGACAAGCCCTAAGAGTCATTAGTGTGAGGCAGCCATCAAAAAGGTAAGTGAGATCCGAGGATGTATCAATCACAGTACTCAGCAATATTAATAATGTACATCAGTACAAGCCCCTGGTGAGATCTCCTCTGGAATACAGTGTACAGATGATTTCAAATTGGAACAGATGCAGAGAAAGACTGTCAAGGCAATCAGCAATTTGACAGCATTTGTCCTGATGAGAGGGGACTAAAAACCTTGTTTATGTAGTCTAGTGAAGCAAACACTAACAGGGCCTGTGATTGATCTCTAGAAATACAATGTGCGTGGGGAAGAGTAAACACTAGGCAGGGAAAGGAACTATTTAAGCTAAAGGACAATATTGGCAGAAGGAGAATGGATACAAAGTGACTGTGAATAACTTAGATCAGAAATTAGAAGCAGACTTCTATTAGGTGGATGAGGTTTTTATACTACTTATGGAGTAGTAACTTGAAATTTGGCAGGATGGGGGCCTTTGCAACAGGGATGTGCTTTAACCTTTCTAGAGAAAATCTGGTGAAAAGTCAGCCAACTTATAAAACCTTTGAAAAGCTGCAGTTTGTCCATACATAGTAGAATTCTTTAATTTTAGCATGTAAAACTTTGCACCTCTCTGAGCATACAAGCCTCTCATGGGTTTTCTTCCAGGCTAGACTACATATTTACCATGAGCATGCTCTCTCTAGCCAAAAAAGAGAGGAGAGAGGCTGAACTTTCCCAAGAATTGCTTCTACTCTAGGCTGGAATGAGGGTAAAACTAAGAGATGGCAGGCACCCAGGCAGCATGGAGCCATCTAATTTGACCGCAGAAGTGACAAAAACTAGATACAAATGAATAGATTTGATTCCTAAGATAACACTGAAACGGGCTCGACAAAGATATGGGGAATAAGAATAATTTTCATAGGAAATGAGATAGGGGAAAAGGGAGATGGATCTCTCTAACAAGGAATTAGAGAGAATTGTGACTGGGACTCAAACAGAAGTCAGGAAGAGGAGACACAGAAGTGAAGAACTGGTAGGGAGGGAGACTAAGATTGGATGAAAAGCGTGGGAAAGGAGACTGGGACCGATGAGGAGAGAGAGAATATTTAGTTTAGTGTAGGAGCCAGGAAGAGTTTAGGTTGGCTGAGAGTGGACTTAGACAGCAAGCTGGAGAAGTCAGGCTAAGGCAGTGACATGAAGACTAAGAATGAAAAGGCAATTGCAACAAGAAGTCTAAGAAGTGGACACTGGAAAGGCAAAGGAAATGGGACTAAGAGAAGAAAGCAGACATGAAGAAGAGACAGGACTGGGATAAAACAATTTGGACTGGATGGGGCAGAAGGAGTCAACTTCAAGGAGAATGGGAAGAGGAATTTGTTTCCCCTAGATTACACTTCCCTCCAGAGGCAAGAATGGAGTCTAACGTTCTTGCAGCCCATCATATCTTTGCTGCCAACAAACCCCTGTGAAATCTAATAACAAACCATTTGTCGTATCTACAGTTGGTCAAGAATTTGTAAAGAGAAAATTAAATCTTTCTTTAGGGAACAATGCTCATTTTTTCAAGTAAATTTTCTCAGATCCAGGATCTTTTTTGGGAGGGAGTGGGGCAGGAGACAAGCATAGGTGGATGGAGGGGGTGATTAGAACTGGAGAAAGAGACAGATACCCTACCCCAGTAGAGCTAACTGTCTGACTATTTTGTTTCAAACAGGTGACAGGACATAGTTCTATGGACTCCGAGTTAACCAAGATTGGCAACTGGAGGAGAAATGTGAATTTAGGAAAGGATGTTGATAGGTGCATTAACTGATTGTTTCAACTGATCATCAAGTCTAATCAGGAGCATAGCCGGGGAACTGTTTATATGCCCTTTATGATCTCCTGCAGTTTGAGTGGCCCTCAATCAAGCAGTCATCAGGATAAGTGTATACGTGAAGGCCTTGTTTGTCCAGGTGAATTGCTAACACTGAAAGGCATATGATGAAAACTCTGGGAGCAACTGATATGCCAAATGATTGGACTTTTAAGTGACAATGAAGATCGCTGATCAAAGAAATCCCTACAGATATTTCCTGCAAGGGGAAGAAAGGGTTTTGCCATATGGAAGTGGGCATTCCTCAAAAAGAGAGTCCTGCACCACTTCATGAGAATTAGACGGGGACAGATTAGAGAAAAAAGGGTAACTACATCAAACTAAGTGAGGAAAAATTTGATGGGATTTCTGAAGGTTAGTATGGCATGCTATACTCATTTCTTAGAGAGTAGTAGGAAGTGAACCCCTTTGTCACAGGACTCTGCATGCCCTCAGATAACAAAGCAAGTTTATCTCTGATCATTACATAAAGTTTTGAGTCATCTTTGAAGAGGGATTTGGTCAGGGCATACAAAGTGGATGACAGATGAAATTTAGTGGCATATCTTTTCTGACCAGAAGTAATTGAAGCCCAGGCAACTGTGAAAAAAAGAAAAGTCCACAGGAAGAGAAAAGGGTAAAGATCCCCCAAAATAATTTCAGGACTCCAAACCACAGAATCATATCTCCTGGTTTTGACCAGATGAAGGATGCATGATCACAGTAGGTGAAGAAGGATCTCTTTTATGAAAAGTGAGGGTTTGTTTGTTTTTCCCTCTCAGAATAGCTTGAAACTCTCTGGTGATCATAAAACCATGAAGATGACCTTTTTTCTCAGAAGATGCAATGATCACAATGCTCACCCTGTAGTGTTTTAGAGAATGAAGCACTTTCATATTTTTCAACAGGTTGGACTCCTCAAAAAATAAGTAATTAAATGTGAATTTGACCATTTGGGGACTGAAATAACATCTTCAGAACACACTGACCTGCAATAATGACTGAGAGGGCATCTCTGAAGCTAACTACTAGGGCTTTGCAAAGCTTCAGTTCCCGATTCAATTTGGGGAGATCAGCCCCAATTGAGTGGCTGAATCTTCAAATCCAAGCTGAATCAGGAGACCCTTTAATCTCTCTAAATTGAACTGGAACCCTTCGAATCAATTTGGAGAGATTTGGAAATATCCAGAGATTAGACACAGCTTTAAATGGTTTTTCTGCATACCCCTAGGTAGCAGGCGGCTCATGAATTCTGCGATGCTGGGGCGTACGGAGCGTCCCACAGGAGCACGGGGGCGCTCCCCAGTGTGCTTGGCAGCAGACCCAGAAGCACTTCCAACCCACTTCCAGGAGTGCTGGGGAGCATGAAGGGCCCCCCCCCTGTGCTGTCCTGGCTCAGCAACTGGTGCCTCCTGTATCAGAGGGAGCACCCATGGCTGATTGTCAAGTCAGGTGGGCCTGGGAGAGGGAGAGCCACACATTCCCTGGCAGACTGGGAAGTACTTTTCCTCACTGTGAAGATCCACACTTGGCTCTAGAAAACATTGACTATAGAAATGCTTTAAGAGGTCATGGTAGATATGAACAAATGAACAAAAGCTACCACCAGTACGGAGAGAGTTAATGCAGTCTTGAGATGTATAATATAGGTAGATATTCAGTAAAAGTAGGGAGTATTGCTTCTGCTTATGATAGACAAAGTGTTTATTATTGTTTCTAGCTTTAGTGTCTTCACTTTAAAAAGAAAGTTACCATAACTGAGAATATTCAGAAATAATCCCAAAAGTGTTTGAGGTCTGCAAGGACTGCTTAAATTGAGAGACTCAGGAAGTTCAATATATTATGCTTGTTAAAGGGAAGTTTAAGAGGTGAATTGATCATGGCTTCTAAATACATAAATAGGGATCTTTCATGAGCAGACAAAGATACAAGATCCAAGGACTGATAGCTGAAGCTAGATAGGTCAAATTATAAATAGGGTGAAAATTGCTAATCATAATGGTAAGGAAATGGCATTGTTTACCAAGAGAAATGCAAGGCTTTTTGTCAGTTAAAACCTTTAGCTCAAGATCTGGAGTATTTCTAGCACAAAAAGAGATGGTTTAAGACAATGTAAGTGAATGAAGTGTTCTAGCTTGTGTTATGCCATATTTCACACTGAATTATTATAACTATTATTTTGGTCTTAAAATCTATAGCCCAAGTGGAGGAGGAGCTGCCTGTGCCACAGGACCAGCAGCCACCATTGCCCATGGGCAAGCTCCCCACCTGCTCTACTCACGATGGCATCTGCACCCACAGGGGAAGGCCCAGATGCTGTGGTGGTGGATGCCTGTTCCTGGAGTCTGCCCATTAGGCAATCCCATCCCTTGGCCCCTTCACAAACAAAACTTTGTACATAGTTTGCACAGGGAAGAAAGTTTTTTAATGTTGGTGGGGGGTGGTGGAGGTGTTCTGTTTGTTGGGAGGGGTGGGAGAGGGGCAGCTGTGTTGGGAGGGGGTCTCTGTGTGTTAGGGAAGGAGAGGGAGGGGGGGCTGTGTAATAAGAGGGGAACAAAAATGTGTTCTTTTGACATGCCTGCAGTGAGCATGTTGCTGGGGGTGAACAGGGGGGGTCAGGGGTCCAGGGGCAGTGGGACAGGTGGGCTGGAGCAAGGAATACAGAAGGAGTTGGTCAGCTACAGCCTCCTGCACCCGGGGCCCTGGCCCCTGCTGGTGGGTGTGTGGTTCTCCTGGTACCTTGAGATGGGGGGCTGCCACTGGCACTGCTGCTGCCACCACGGATGGTGTTTCCACTGCCAGGTGCCCTCTGCCTGCCGCACCTCCTCTGCACAGGCCTCAAGAAACATGCCCCCCCCCCCCCAAGTCTCACAAACACAGGCTGCGATGATGACCTAGAGGAGGTTCTCCTCGGCAGCCTCAAGGAGGGCAATGAGGGAGCACCAGCTGAAGGCATATTCCACTAGGACATGGGTCCAGCCTAGGCAACAGTTAAAGTGGGCCTGGCAGGGTCCAGGTGGCTGGTGTAAGTCTGCATGGGCAGGGCAGGAGTGGGCAGGTGGGGTCCCTGATGAGAAGGGGTGGGACTGCCATGGTGCCCAGCTGCAGGTCTGGCACCCCCAGTGCCAAGCACTCACTCTCCAGAAGGCCAGAACACACAGACGTCATGGGTGCTGCCTGCCCAGCTGGCATTCACACGCATAAAGGCCCTGCATTGGTCTGGAGCACCAGAGTGCAAGGCCCTCCAGCTGCAATAGGGGTGGTCACCATGGGGCAGGAAGGTGATGAGGATGTGGGTCCTGTCCAGGGCCCTGATGCACTGGGGGAATCCCAGGGCATGGACCAGGGAGTCATGAACCCAGAGCACAGCGTCCACCAGCATGCCCTGGAGGGCATGCAGAAAGCTTCTCTGGTGGTGGCTTTGTCCACACCAAACAAGTGGTCAATGTACTGCAGGCTAGTGGGCATGACCAGCTTGAGCAGGGTGAGAGCCAACTGGGTGTCTGTGGGGAGGAACAGCTGCATGGCATTGTTCTGCCACTCCAGGTGGGCCAGAGGTGCTGGATGAGGTCCTGGAAGGTTGCCCAGGTCACGTGGAATGCCTCCAGCCATTGCTCGTCATCCCAGGTGTGCTGGATGACATTCAGCTACCAGTCCTGGCTGGCGCAGTGGGCCCAAGGATGGCAGGGTTGGAGGCCAAGGAGAGTGATGGCAGCCCCCATGGTGGCATCCTGGAGATCCTTGTTGGCATCCCTGCCAGCAGCAGCAGCAGTGGCATCCTGTGATGGCCAGGGTGCAGCCAGGCAGATGGTTGCTGCACATGGCCATGGGCCAGGCGACAGTCAGTGCAGCAGGCCAGCAGGGCCAATGCAGCAGCCATCAGGAGCTTAGGGCAGTGGTCATTGCTGCCAGGGCCAGGGGCTGGAGCAGGAGCAGTCATAGTGCAGGGAGTTAGAGTGGCCAAGGAGAAGGCTGCGTGTGCTGCCCCTACCCTTGGCATGTTGCTCCTGGGTAAGGACAGAGCTGGGCAGATAGCAGATAGCAGAGAGTGGGGCTGGCTTTTAAAGAGGATTGCCAAATTCTGGCAGCTGCAGCTGGAGCCTAAAACTCCCTTCACTGGTGGCAGTTGCCCATTGCAGGGATGCAGAAAAGATGGTGCAAAGAGCAGCAAGTCTGCTCCTTAATCCCCACATGTAGACACCTTACACGTGGTGTAAGGACTTACCTCACAGTAAACTTAGGCCAGATCAAATGCATGCATAGATGTGCCCAAGAACAGCTGTAATCTCATGGCGGGGTGGGGGAGAGAATAAGTCATATGACACACTTAAGATGCTATAGTAAAGCTGGCTTAAGTTGAGCATGGGTTAGTCAATCCTCTTGAATAATGATGTCATCCATTTTCAGTGTTCTCCAGGCTTATGATTAATAAAAGAGAAGGTTTATTACAGTAACTTACTCTGAGTGGGCAAGACTGACATCAACAGCAGCTGAACAAACTGACTGGACTAAGGTTGTGTTGTTGTATTTTTCTTTCTTTAGCCATGACTAACAAGGGGCTAACAGTATCTGAGGAAACAAAGGGCCCCTGAAATGGGAAGGATCCTTCTGAATAGAAGCCACCATTTTTAGTTCTTCTGCATAATTTTAGAATAAATGATATTTTCCTCGACCCCCAGCATCCTCTTGCCTTTGTTTCTATTCATTGTAAATATTCATTACAATTATTACCGCACAACAACTTTTAATACAAGGCTGCATAAGCCCCATTTTTGGTGGCATCGGCCAGTATAGTTGCCAGGAAGTAGCAATGAAATAAAAAGCTGTCTTTAAAAGAAGAACTGTATATATCTTTGGAGCATGGATTATAACAACAACAAAGACTAAAAGTTAAACATGGAGTGTAGAATGCAGAGCCCCCAGTTAATCTCTAGAAGAATGCTGTGTTTAATTACATTTTCTTTTTCCAAACTGATAGAGACTTATAGAAATCCTGCCTGCTATTTAACCTTTGCAAACTTGACCTCCCTAAAATTAGACCTGGCCACCTGGAAATATTTACCAGCTGAACTAAAATGCTCTCGTGAAAGCACTGCCAGTGTAAATTGAATTCTTATCCCTGTCGAGTAACAGCACTTGCATTGTACAGCCCTGAATGTAACTTGGAGGTGCCCTGAGAAAAGGTCAGATACTTTGGACTCTTTCTATCAGGTAAATTTCTGTACATGAAGCAGGCAGAATTTGCACTGATAAAAAAGGGCACACTGTAATACCTGCAATTCCTCCTCTCTCTCTTGTGGTAAGGGCATATAAACAACTCTAACTGTTATTTGTGGATATTACAATACAGTACTAAAAGTTGCCTGAGCCTAAAACTTGTATTAAATAGAGTATTAAACAGGTATTCTTTCTGAATAATAAACCAAGCACTCCAGTACAGAGCTTACAGATAAGCAAATGTGTGCCACACTAATAATAATAATAATAATAATAATAATAATAATAATAATATGCTTCCAACTTTCACTCAAATGACCTGGGGCAAATATAGAGAAGTTTCTAAATTGAACCAATGGATAATCCCAGGGGCAACATTTGAAAACTGCCAGAAGATAAGGTGAAAAAAACCTACAAGTTATTAAATACTTCACATATCAGCTGTGTGTGTCCTAAAGATTTTCTTCTGGAGATTTTATCCAACAAAAACCCCCCCTCTCTGTTGGTATTTTAAGAGTTCATGACTAGGTAGCACATAATCTACTGAGTTTGGGACTGGGGTTTAGAGACAGCTGAATCTTCTAACCTCTATTCAGCCAGTCACAAGATGGCAACCAAGGGGCAGGACACCGGTCATGGGATGGGGCTACCAATGAGGACCTCAACAGCTTGTCAGAACTCAGTACTAGTGTAATCTGCTTTTGCATTGATGTAAATGTGAAGCAGGCATCTGAAATACAGCCATATGCAGATGTACACTATTCTACTCCAGGTTAAAGTTACCCTCTGGAAAATCAGGAGAAACTGGGCACATTTACATGAAACATTTACTGCAGAGTTGCCTAATTAGCTCCACAGTAAACATTTGGCATCTATACCTGTGGCCCTTTTTAAGCTTCAGGAAACTAATTAACGCTGCCGCAGGTTAGTACTTGTACATACAAATACTATCCTGCTGAAGAGTTTTTCCGCGTGCAAAAGCACACATAGAGATGCTGATCTGGTTGGCTGACAAGGTTGCTTCAGCGTGGGGGACTGCCTGCCACCTAGCCCTGCACTGAAGCACCCTCATGCTCCAGCCAGCCCCTCCTCGGCATATTGAGCCAGGCTGGAGCAGGCTCAGGTTGGCAGGCTGACTCCCCAGGCTCCCTTCTGCTCTGACCTGGCTTAACGTGCTGCAGTCCCAGACACATGTTCAAATGGTGCACCCAGGAGCAATAAGCTCCAGAACAATCACAATGATATGCGCTAAAGTTTATTGCTGCATCCTAATAGCACATGTAGACATGCCCACGGTATTCCAGTGTGTGTCCAAGGCTCCAGTCAATTTCATCCTGGACAGCCATTTGCTCAGTATGCATTAACTAGCTCCCCTCCTCTGCAGTGGAAAAGTGCTACAATAGCTCCCTCTGCAGGATGGTACTTTGAGAAATCTGGTCTTTTTTTTTTTCAGGGCACCAGTGCAACTTACATGAGCATACAAAACCAGTGTAGGAGACGGTGATATTGAACGTTGGTTTGGCCACGGCAAGTGACATCTTTTGTGGCCATGGACAAGGTACTTAATCTCAGTATGCTTAAGCTTTCCCTAAGACAGGGGTGGGCAAAATATGGCCTGCAGGCCCAATCTAGCCCACCAGGCCATTCTATCGGGCCCACGGGGCCCCTAAAACATTTAGAAAATGTATATTTATATGCTCCTGCCTGCCTGTCAATGATGACAGGAGTCAGAGGCAGCAGAGTCCAGGGGAAGCCGAAAGGACTGACCAGCAAGGCCAGCCCAGCCCTGCCCCATCCTCAGTCCCCTCCCACCCTTACCCTCAGCTCCCTCCTACCCCTGCCCCTCCCAACCAGAAGTCTCTGCCTGCCACAGCTCTCACTGCTTCCCTGTATGCCGGCTACTGCTTCTGCACCACATGGCCCCT